>OU343223.1:94660329-94777597 GCA_910596185.1 Chrysanthemum makinoi | reverse complement strand
ATGTTGAATATCCATGCCCAGGATGCAATTTGACATCATTATCAAATGCATTTGAGGGCTGCATAAGAAGTATAAATAAATATAACGTTATGTATGCCGAGTGTTATGTAATAATATCCATAGTCTCGTTATGTAATAATATTACCTTTTCTATTTTGCATTGTGAGGTTCAAGAGAGGGCTGCATACATATAAATACGAGAAAGAAACAAAATTAAAGTAATATTACCTTTTCTTCATTTACACAGTTGGGCTCCACATTATCGTTAAAGTTGTTCTCAACCTTTCCACTAGTGGGCTCCACACTATCATTAAACCTGTTCTCGACCTTTACACTAGTGGGCTCCAAAGTCTCGTTCACAGAGGGCTCCAAAGTCTCGTTCACAGAGGGCTGCAAAAATTCAACTAATCTTAGCCCTTAACAACCTTCTTGTAATAATATACGCCATGTTGATAAGGAAACAAAATTCAAGAACTTACCTTTTCTTGATTTGCAATATTAACAACATTTGGTTCATGATCATGTACACTACAAGGCTCCATAGTCTCGTTAGTGTCATTTTTAATGTGTTGCTCAAGTGCTGTTAAACGTCTCCCAAAGAATGCTTCAATATACTCAATCTTCTTTATAAGCTCACCTCGAGGTTCAGAATTTTTTGATAATCTACTAGAGGACTGCAAAAATAAGGTAATATATAATAATCTTATTTACACATTCAATGTAAAAATAAAAATTTGTTTATAAAACACCAAACCTTTGAGTCTTGATCGACTTCACTAGGATTATCAGATACACTCGACATCTGCATAAAAGATGCATCCTTGGGAGGTTTCACATATTTCTCAAGTGCACGTAACGACTCCCAAATGCAGGCTCAATATCCTCACCTTCTTTGCAAGCACTGGGTCATCCAATCCTTCATAGCTATGCACCTCAGTGCGAACATGTACCTCACGGTGAACCTCCGTGTGAACATGTGTACGCGGAATAACCTTCCTCTTCTTTAAAGGTCTATGAGATGCATCTTCTGTTGACCCATTCTTGAAATAGTCTAAACTACATGTCCACCATGATGTATTGATCTCCTTTTCGGTGGGGACAAGTGTATTAATTGACTCTCTAGAATAGAATAGCCTCTCACAATCACCTTTTGTAAATGTTATACCATTACTCCACGAAACACAACGGGGTACAACATCATCGTCTTTGTGTCACCAATTTGTAGCATTTGGAAAAAGTTCCAATAACCAAATCTGTAAAGTTTTAAAACCCTTAATGTTAAATAATCAACTCACTTAATGGCTAATAAATATTAGTTAATTATCATCTGTCAACGTAACAAGTTGTATATGCCAACGTAACAAAGATATCAAACTTCACTACAAGTTTTGCGCTTAATATGAACATGTTGTGTTTCAGTTCACTATTAGTCAAGCATCATTTGTTTCTAATCTAAGAGTTTCGGATGAGAAACATCTCAAATCTGTGTACTTCAAAGTCAGACAAAATTTGTCCCTCATGCATTATGTTATTAGATTCATATAAACGTCACAATGAATGAGGTATTCTATTCCATATGACCACATATTCTGATAACAATGCAGTTGCACTATAGAGTTGATTAAACCAACTTAAAAGTAATTTGGGGAGTCAAATATAGCATTTAGATACTAAAGGCTGGGTTGGGTCAACATTTATGGTATGGGTGGGTTGGGTCAGCATTTACACTGCAATGACATAAATGAGACAAGCAATACATGAGACAAGCAATAAATTAGAAAAGCTTGCAAACCTTAAAGACGAAAACAATTCCGTGCAAAGAATAGTGAGGCTTGTATTTTTTTTCCGTGTGTTGCAATTTTTTTCAAAATATCCTTACGGTGTCTTGAATCAACATTATACACCCTAAGGTGAAGCTCGTGCCAAATAATTGGCCCCAAGGAAAGCATCAAAAGCGGACAATCATCCACTAGAGCCAAAATCTCATTCTGGTATAACGTGCCTAAGCTCGTTACCCATGAATACATACTCTAAAGCCAGCAACAGACAAACACGGACTGAATCATCATGAGATAGCTTTTTAAATCCTTATCCGTCAAGAAGTGTCTTAAGAAGTGATCGTCACCCTTTATTATTGGTAGAGTAGGAAATACACGGTTCTGAAATTTGAGCGCTGTTACTCAAATGGTCTAAAGAAGGATTTCCAAATTTGAAACCAGTTAACAAACAAAATTCCCTCCTACCAAACTCTAATGTATTGTGACCAATATCGAAAATAAAAGGCTATCAGTACTAGCATATTTGATAATCCTTTGTGTTGAAGCAAAAGTCCAGGACATGATTATCATGGTCCTCCGTTCTAATATCCAACCAAGGACCAAAAACACTACTTTTAAACTTGTTATACCTTTCCTCTTTAACAGCCAACTTCTTTGCTATTGTTTTCGGAAGGTGTAGCTTAGTTCTCAAACTAACCTTCGAATCATAAACCTAGGTTACCAAAAAACAAATATTAAAAATAAAACTAATTTATACATGATACTAGCTACAAGATTATTCAGGTCTTCATGGGTATATTGTGTTACTGGTACATAAAATACAAGATACCAACTATTTTCAACCAAATTGATATACCCAAAGACTTGATCATTAAGTACAAATCTGAGCTGTAATAATCCCAAACCTAACTAAAGGATTAAACATTTATTACATCTAAATATGATACTTACATCAACAATGATTAAGGGTGAATCCATTGGACATAAACAAAAATCCTATCTACTCAATCGGTGACATATATTGGCTGTTTTGTGTTTGTGCTTGTGTTTAAGTTTGAGAATGATAATCAGATTTGGATTGATAATCATGTATCGATGAATTGTTATGTATCGATGAATTGTTGTGTATGATCCGATGGTTATTGCATTCGATCGGGTTTCCATGTACATGGAAAAGAAAGCAGGAGGTACACCGGTTAAAGTAGTTTTTGTACTTTTTTTTTTTTTTTTTTTTTTTTTTGTACTTTTTTGTACTTTTGCTTGTGGATAAATGCAAGTCAGTAAAAGTAGGTTGAGTAGCCGTCGTTTGCGGCAAATTTGGTGGTTATTTGAGTAGAATAAAAAGTAAAAAGTGTACTTTCCTTATGACACGTGTCACATTTTGGGTGGAGCTACGGAGTCGAGTGGCTGCACATGACCATTTTGAAGATTGAGGAAAAAATTGACTATAAAGGAGACTACCAAAAAGATTTTGGCACTTTTGGTATTTTCTCTTAAAAAATAACCCAAAACACAAATAACCACTCACAACACAATAATATATTATTTCTCTTTCCACTGTTAACTCACTCTCTCTCCTCAATTATTTCGGCACTACAGTCCCGCAAAGAAAAAAAAAATGATAAGGGTTCTCTCATGTTCAAATGAACATGAGGGGTCATGTTATGCTTGATGTAATTGTACATTTAAATTAAAGTAAAGTAAATACCTTGTAATAATAGTAATGTACAATCACATCAAACATAACATGACCTATCATGTTCATTTGAACATGAGAGGATCTTTATTAAAAAAAATGCATGCTTGTTTCCGCAAAGTAAGGTAAGGTAGTATTGATTTTCCCTGCTAAGATAGCTTTGTTTCCCTTCTCCGTGTATTTGCATCATCCACACCCTACACACTACGCCACCCACTTACAACCAAATACATACACCACAAATTATAATTAAAAGAAAAGAAAAAAGAAAAAACAAATACGTACAAAGTTTGGTCGCCTGGAGGATCCAATGGAGCAAAATGGCTTGGGGGGCACGTCGTGCTTGGCTACTCATCGAAGGGGGCACGTCCTATAATAGGACCAACGAAGGTTGGTCGGCCTAACGACCATCCTTATAAAGCCTCGTTAACTTCAAACACGCTGGTTTATCTTGGGTGAACCCGCTGGCTTGTATTGTTAAACCTACATTAGTTGATCAGTAAAATTGTTAAAAGTCAAAATGAGATTGACGATTAATTTTCCCTTCAACTGTTTGTGATATTGCCTCAACCAAAAAGGCATAGCTTATGTTATTTTCTTGTATGTATAGTATTGATTTGTTTTTCCCATCATGTTTTTAAGGAGTGAACCATCTTAGACTATCTTTATTCACAATCTCATCCAACCCAATCTTTCATTAAAATATTATTTTCTCACTCATTCACATATACAATCTATACATACAACCAATCTCAACTTTTTTACCATTTATCAACAACTCAACCTAACATATAATATTATTTTTATGTTTGTAAAAATTAAAAACCCAAAAATAAATAGCCAAACATTTACTTTTTTACCATAATAAAAAACATACGTTAATTAAAATAAAATAAGTTTAAATTAAATTAAAAAAAAAAGGAAAAGAAAAAGACACTAATCTTTTATTTGAGAATCCAATTTTGAGTATCAAAACACTAGGCCCAACAACTAACAAAAATTCATATGATAGCCCCGTTAAACAGCCCATTATCACGTTTTGGTATTTAACCTAACAGACTAGGTTACTTTCTTCTTCCTTTGGCGGTATATGCATATCATCATTTAACCTTTCTTCTTCCTCTGGCGCTCCAAGACGCAACAACAACATAAAACGCAAACACAAAAACACACAAACAAAAAAAGAGAAGGAAAATAAAAAGGAAAACGCGGGTAAGTTACACTCTAATTGTTGGCAGATCAGAGCGGCATGTGGCAAGTTGGCTTAAAGTTGGAAATCACAACCGACCGGATCGTGACTTTCTCTTCTTTCTTTCTTTGTAACTTATAATATAAGGTACGGATCTATTAAAAAAGAATTGAATTTGCAAAGTATAAAAAGCAATCTCAACCGTCGGATGAAATCTAGTCAACCACCTTCTTTTTTTCTTATTAAATTTGGTTAGAGGGGTATTTTTGTCATTTAACCCGTTTTTCATATTCCACCCCAAATTTCAACAGCGAATAACTTTCAACGACAAACTTTTAACGACACAAAAACCCTTTTCACCATATTTTTTAAAATTTGATTCTCTTTAATTTGGTATAAATCTTGATAAATATTTCGAACTTTTTTTACATATCAAATGGTTCTTGATTTTCTTGACTTTTTTGGCATTTTCGGCCCTATTTTTTACGCTCATAAATGTCGAATCTTGAAAAAATTAAAACATGAAAGTTATAGATTTTTGTTCACTCTTTACCCAGAAATTCAAATCACTCAAATTAGATGTCATATGGGTAAGATATAACACGTTAAAGATGGTGTTTTTCTCATATTTGTTTGCATACAGGTGTTTGATGAAATATCTAGCTTAGATTTTTAGTGTTAAAGTTGAGCTAAATGCACTAATTTTTTGTCCCACAACGCATCATTAATCATTTTATTAATGTAAGATTCAAAAAGTGATGTTTTTAATAGTTAATGTTTTTACTATTAAAACTGATTAACCAAAGTGATGACTGATGAACCAAATCAAACTGTAAATAAAAGCATAAAAGCAAACTGATGAACCTAACTAAACTGATGAACCAACCAATAACGATGAACCAAACCAAAACGAAACTATGATTGATGAACTAAACCAAATGATGAACCAAACCAATACTGATGAACCAACCAAACTGAAATATGATTGATGAACCAAACCAAACTGATGAACCAAACCAAAAACTGATGAACCAAACTAAAACTAAAACTGTGATTGATGAACCAAAATAAACTGATGAACAAAACAAAACAAACACCAACATGTTAAGCTGAAACTATGATTGATGAACCAAAATAAACTGATGAACTATGTTTGATTTGGTTCATCAGTTTTGGTTTGGTTCATCATTCATTTGATGACCAAAATAAACTATGAACCAAACTGATGAACCAAACTAAAACTGAAACTGTGATTGATGAACCAAAATAAACTGATGAACATAACAAAACAAACACCAACATGTTAAGCTGAAACTATGATTGATGAAACAAAATAAACTGATGAACTATTGTTTGATTTGTGTTCATCAGTTTTGGTTTGGTTCATCAGTTCATCAGTTTGGTTTGGTTCATCATTTTTGATTTGATTCATCTTTCATCGATTGATGAACCAAGATTACTGATGAACCAACCAAAACTGAAACTATGATTGATGAACCAAACCAAAACTGAAACTATGATTGATGAACCAAACCAAAACTGATGAACCAAAACCAAAAGGATGAACCAAACCAAAACTGAAACTTTGATTCATGAACCAAGAGAACCAAACTGATGAACCAAACCAAAACGGATGAACCAAACTAAAATGAACTGTGATTGATGACCAAATAAACTTGATGACAAACAAAACAAACACCAACATGTAAGCTGAAAATATGATTGATGAACCAAAATAAACTGATTGAACTATGTTTGATTTGGTTCATCGTTTTTATTTGGTTCATCGTTCATCAGTTTGTTTGGCATCTGTTTTGATTTGATTCATCAGTTCATCAGATTGATGAACCAAGATAACTGATTAACAAACGTGCTTTTTTATTTAAATTAACGACTAAAAACATCACTTTTTGAATCTTACATTAATAAATGATTAATGATGCGTGTTTGGTACAAAATTTAGTGCATTTAACGCAATTTTAACACTAAAAATCTAAGCTAGACATTTTATCAAACACATTGTGTACAACAAATATGACTAAAACGCCATTTTTAACGTCACGATACTCTCACTTATTTCATATCGGATTTGAGTGATTCAAAAAATTGTGTAAAGAGTGAACTAAAACTACAACTTTTTGTGTTTAAATTTTTTGCGTAAATCAACCTTTAAATTAGATAAAGTAGGGCTCGAATATGCCTAAAATTTCAAAGAAAATCATAACCCACTTGAATCTTAAAAAAATTTCTGATTTATATATCAAAATGTATATCAAATTAAAGAGGATTAAATTTTAAAAATTATGGTTAAATCGGGTTTTTCGTAAAGTTTGTCGTTTGAAAGTTATTTGCGTTTGAAGTTCGGGGTGGAATTAAAAAAAACGAGTCAAATGTCCAAATTCCCCTTTGACAAAATTCTTTTGAAAATTAGGTGGACACGTGTACACATCGTGGATGTTTCTAGACTTTGTAAATTATTACACTTTCTAGAGGATCGCTAATCTATAATATAATATTGAGTTTTTTTTGTTTTATACCCTCCAATCGGTTGGATCAGTTCACCGATAAACATAGTCTTACATGACATAAACAAACTGTGACCACCACGTTCTGTTCCCAATTTTCTTTTTTTAAAGGGAAAGGGTTTAGAGAGTGACATCGACACGAACTTCTATTCCCTTACGAGGTATGATTTCAAATGTAGTACTTTCTTTTGGATAATTCTCATGTATCCTAAGTTTTCGTTTATAAAACTTGCGGCAATTCTTGACACACCAAGAAACACATCGTGCCACCAACACAGAACTAGACAGGTTAAGGTCAGGGTTTGTTTGAGTCAACCCACTTAAACCGCTTATTTAATATGTCATGTTCAGGTTGTGTGGTGGGTTAAATGGGTAGACTCGCGAACATTTAACTTGTGTAACACATGTAACTCGTATAACCGCAACCCATTTAGTTAAATGGGTTAAATGGGTCGTGTTGGGCGTTAGGTGTAAACAAGTTAGGGTTGACAAGATTGGCCTGATTATTTAAAATAGCCATGTTTATGGTCGGAGTTTTCCAACCTGCCAACCCAAACCCGAACTCCACACAAATCACCACCCCTAGTTTTTCTTATGGAACCAAGCCAATGCATAATCTTTGTGAACAATTTAATCCTAAGTCGTTATGCTTTACCAAACAGCTAATAATTGTTTTTAAAGCAATTGTGCTAGCTTGTAATCTAGTACTGAAGTGGCAATTTCGTGCCACATTTTATTTAGGATAAAACTAAAAGATAACCAATCATTCATTTAGGCTACCTCTAGGGCTCTAGCTATAACTCTTCCACAAAATGTCTAACTATTCTTACTAACCAGTGGCACACAAATACCATAACAATGAGACAAGCTGCTGATACACCATGACCAAAAGACTTGTTATTAAAGTTTAACAATTTAGCTGGTAATCGCAAAAACATATGTTTCAAAGCACTAAACATTCAAGCAACATAAAGTAGTAAAAATTAAACATTACGTAACTGATATCACTTAGAAGGTTCAAAATAAACAGGCATTGGTCCACAGTCCACAAAAGTAACCGGAAATCCATTAATCTCATCCGTCCAAGGATTATACTCATCACGATCAACAGTCCTAACTGCGCGCCACACAATGCTATTACACTTAAAACCTGACCCGAACGCAATCTGCCAGGCGCGATCACCTTTCTTAACCCGACCTTTTGCTTCTATGTAAGCAAGCTCATACCATATCGAACTACTAGATGTATTTCCATACCTATACAACGTCATTCTAGAAGCCTCCATATAGTCATCAGAAATCCTAAGCGTTTCTGAGGCTCATCTAACTTAGGGTTTGCCTCCAGCGTGGGGAGGAAATGATTAACAACCTTGCTGTAGTTAGGTACATCTGGATGTATGTTCATTGCAGGAATGATTTTTCTTGCAATGTAGTTGATCCGTGAGGTGAACTTCTCATTAACTGGAAGGATTAGGTGACCTAATGCAGTTAGGTTTGGTTCTATTGTGGATATCGCGGAATGGAGGAGGTCTTTGTTGATTGAGATTCCGACTATACCTGCACGAGTCTTCTTCTGAAGGATACAGTTGTAGGAACGGTCAGAGCTTGATGTGCTGGTGTGTACTGCGTGTAGGAGTTCATATTTGGAATCTTGCGGTTGGAGGTGGTTGGAGAAGGAGGATTGCAGCGCCTCCCACGAAAAGGCAGTTTATGAGGAACTTTGAGCGTTCTTTTCCGATGTAGCAGTTTTGATAATGCTTTCTGTACTTACTATCATTGCGTATGAATTCTTGTGTACCTGTGGAAATTAGCAGCAAAAAACAACATCCATGTTTAATATTACAAACAGTTGAAGGGAAAATTAATCGTCAATATCAATTTGACTTTAACAATTTTACTGATCAACTAAATGTACGTTTAATATTTAGCAGCAAAAAACAACATCCATGTTTAATATTTGAACTGTTGTATTGTATCGAAGTAGTGAGTGGTAGTGATTTTGGTGTTAAGAACACAGGTAGTGTCTATAAATTGTAGCGCAAAAGTTGAAGAATGATAAATCATCCTGAATATTAGTACAACATGTCAGCATGTATCATGGCTATTAAAATTGATTGTGCATGCTATCTATGATATGAAAATATGTTTAATGGTCATAACCTGGAGGAGCTGTTTAGCAAGTCCTATCGCCAGAAGTCCTGCACTGCATCCCATCCCAACAAGGTTGTAGGTGATGACGTTTTCTCTAAGCTTATACCGGTTAACTATCATGCTTGAAAGAGATGGCTCTATGTTATAAACACAACAATTCACAATTAGGATTCCAATATCCTCACATCTTACACCCGTTTTTGCCAGAAGCATATCTACTGAACCAAAAACGCTCATCTCGACTTCCCTTCTTGCAGCTTTCATCGACGGGTTATATGTTTTTCCAAAAAATACCTCTGCCAAATAAGTGGAGTCACCAAGGCCAGATCTTTCCAAAGCTTTCTTAAAGAAATCCAGTGTTTTCTCTGAGAAATGTCCGCTTTGTGTTGCTTGCTTCATAACAAGCTCTTTTGAGCACTGCTGCGAAGTTGGAGGCTTGTAACAGGCGAAATCTATTAGATAAACTTTGCATGAAGTTTTTCTAGTCACGACAAGCCATAGCAGTAGAACACACAACAAGAGTATGGCTAAGTACAAAATTTCTGTTTTGGAATTTAAGACAGGGTGAGTAGGAATTTTGCCAGTCGACGCTGATGATGAACATGATCGTGGTAAGATGTTATTTCACAGCCTAATTTCCTTTCCGTTAAGAGCCACTAAATCTTATGGTGGATGCGCTTTTTTTTGTAGGGCTTTGTAACTGCTCTTACAAAATCCTTGAGGTGCAGTGAGCTTTTATTGAGTTAAATTCTAATATTGTATCATTAGTGGCACTGGCTGGTATGTAAGACACGTGGAGCTCCCATAGTGCATAATAGGGGAATAGGCTCTTGAATATAGGCTTACTTTTGTTAACAGAAGTATTTATATGTTTATCTCATACTTTGACGGTACGGACAAGAGAATTTTGCGTGTTATGACTTATGATATTCTGATTCATATAATTCACAGTTGATATTTGTGTGCTTCATGTCTGTAGGATTTAAATTTAGTGATACGACTGCCCTGTTGCTTTGTTAGAGATAGTTATCTTTTATCTTGGCACTGTCGTTTGCTATATAAGAGTAAGTTTGGAGTTGCAGGGTCAATGCAGCTTAAAAAATATTGCTTTATGTGTATCAAATTCGAGTTGGTGCTAAAAAGTACCACCGAGTTGCTTTATTAGAGATACATATGGATTTGCATGGTCAACATAGCATAAAAAATTGGCATACATAAAAACCAACTTACTAACCATAGCTCTACAACTTTCTAACCATTATCGCAGTGTGTCTCGTATCTGCAGTGACATCTATCTGTTAACACTGCTGAATGATAATAAGTTATCATGATAAGTTCTTTCAGAGCTAGGAGTATACCCCACAGAATGATAACAAGTGGTTGATTAACACCGCAGAATTATAAGAAGTTATCTTTAAACGGTAATGTTCTAGAAAAATAGTTCATAAAAGTTTGGATTGAATACCAATTTGTCTGCAAATCATGGTAAAAATAGCTCTTTAATAAATGATGAAGGTAGTAACATTGGTGAAAACGCCTAGGTCTATCATTCTAGGGTATAATTGGCTTCATAAGCCATAATAAGATATGAGAATCAAAGAATCTATGATGAGATAGGTTCCCATACAACATTAAATATGTGTATATGTGTAGACAAATTTTTGTTATGCTTCAGATGGAAATTTTGACCCATATACTTTTGATTTATGAACGGGTCATTATAGTCTAACATGTTAATCGGGTCCAAAGTGCATACTGAGTTCATTGAACATCATAAATCGTCTTATTCAACAAGTTCATTCATAATTGACCGGCACTTGATATATAAAAAAGTGAAAAGAAAAAGTGATAGAAATTACACGAGTCAATCCAACTTTGTCAACCTGCCGACCCGCTAAATTTGCTACCTTATTCCACAAAAAGGTGTAGATTGGCGGGAACACCCTGACCCCGGGTGCCTTTTGGCACCAGCCATTATTCACCACACAAAGAATAGCTCCGACAACTCTCCTGACCTAGTGGGGCACCAACTGGAGTGAGCACGCGAGTAAGACTCGGACCTGTGAGCTCTTATTCCGCAAAGTCTCTCCAGTGTGCCCATAGGTTTTGCGGAGGTGGGTACCTATATGAAGCAAATGCCAAGGATGGGACTTGAAGGATGGGACTTGAACCTGGTCAATTGACTCAGCAAACTGTGCTCCAACCATTGGACTAATGCTCCATTGGTAAATTTGCTACCTTATGCTTTCCGTTTCATATTCATGTTTCATTTGGACATAGTAAATCCATAGATCCTAGAGGATTTAGTTTACTTTGCTCTTTCAATATCGTTTAATAGTTTAGCATCTTCTCCTCATTCAATTATTTTAGCGCAGCAGAGGTTAGGTAAATCAAAACACATAAACTTTTAACCATTTTGTAGGACTGTGCAATCTCTTAAACAGATTCATATGCAGATCTGCTGTTACACGGCACACGGGTCAAGTTGAGTACAATGGTTTAGGGAAAAAAAAAAACCCTTTTCTCTATGGTGTGAGGGTATTGTCTAAAAAGCAGCACGTTGAAGAGAAGATGTACAGGCATGTGAAATTTTGTTGAATGTAAAGGTATATAAAAATGTGCAAACACTTACTTTCTCTAACATGAATGTAAACACTATTTTTATGATCGTTGAATAAAACCATACTTTTAGAATGCTACATGTAGCGCTAGTGTTTCCCATGTGCAAATGCTGACAGTGCGCATATCCAACGTAGGAAACTTTTGGTTAATGTGATATTGAATTCTGAATTTTCGGTATTGTAGTTTTAGTGATACAAGACAGCACTCAGCTTGGAATTGGACATTTCGAATGGTAAGTCTTTAGGTAAGCGAGCTTCTAAAGTCTTTAATTAATTGGACTATGCATATGGCTGGTCAGCTGTCACATAACAAGGCTTTCAAAAGTTTTTTATTTGTTTATATAAATTGTGACAATACTGACTCATTTACTTATGAAAGGGTCGATTTGGTCCGTGTTTATTCTCAAATGGGTCAAATCAAAAGATTAGCTTGAAGGGAGCAGCTCAAATGTGTCTGGGCTACATAGGGGGTTGTACAGATTACCATAAATAAAAAAATAAAAAAATTGGAAATTTATTGTTGGATCCTGAGTTATTGGTACTAAAAATACTTAACTTGGCCTAGAAATGATTTGCTTAACTGACAAGGGGTTAGGTCAGTATGCCATTATAATCTTTGGGCCTAACAATAGATGGGGACATATTCCCAGTTTCTTTTGTATTTTGTACCACCCTCTAGACATTGATGAAAGTCTAGTCTAGTATTGTGTTGTGTTTTCTAACTAATGTATAATGGAATGGCCCAACATTGTGTATTGCATGTTACGTGTTTATAGAACTCATTTCTTGACCTTTATAGGCAATTGGTGCATTAAACATTGCATATGACATGTTAATCATTGCATATAACTTTACGTCTATGTGACCTAAAATATAGTGTGATTTTGATTCCGTAGTCAAGACTCAAGTGTACAATTTCATCATAAGACTGAGCTGCAGAATATTCAAGCTAAATTCGAAAACTAAAAATGACAATAGGTAATTTTGGGTTATGTACCATATCATATAGATCAAATAAGTCTTACCTATTAGACTTCATGAGCATGGTCTAATTTTTTTGGTTATTTTCATTATCATCAAATGCAGTTGTAACAGCGTCATTACCAGTGTTTCTGAGTGACCAAACCATAGTGAAGGTTCAAGAACATAACCGCAGTTAGAGTTTCTTTATTGGGGTCAATTCCTTGAATTAGTTTATTTGATTTCGTCACAGGCTTATGACATCCATAAAGAAACAGATGTTAAGAGTCAATATTCAAGTAACATTCAACATATATACTATCAGTTCTACTTGGAAGATTCAAAGAAAACAGGAAATGGTTCCATATCATCCAAATTAACCGGAAATCCATCAATCTCATCTGTCCAAGGATTACTATCATCATGATCAACGGTCTTCAATGCACACCAAATAACACTCTGACACTTGAAACCCCAAAGCGCCAATCTGCCAGACCCTATCACCTTTTTTAACCCGGCCTTTTGCTTCCACGTAAGCAAGCTCATACCATATCGAGCTACTGGATGTGTTTCGTACGCCCTATACAAGGTCATTCTAGAAGCTTCCATATCATCATCTGAAAATCCTAATGTCTTTTGCAGTTCATCAAGGACCGGCCTACACGCCACGTGAGGGAGGAAATGATCAACAACCTTGTAGTCAGGTATGTATGGCTGAAGATTTACCTTTGGAATGATTTTCCTTGCAATGTAGTTGATCACGTAGATTAGTTTTTCTTTAATAGGAAGGATTAGGTGACCTACAGTGGCGACGTTAGGTCTGATGGTGGCTACAGCGGCCTTGAGGAGGTCTTTGTTGATAGTGACACCGACTATACCAGCGTTGTCTTCTTCACGAAGGATACAGTTGTATGATAGATCGGAACTTGATGTGTTGGTGTGTACTGTGTGTTGGAGTTCGTATTTGGAGGTTCGGTGGGAGGACCGGTTGGAGAGGAGGATTGCGGCGCCTCCAACTCGGAAGAGGCAGTTGATGAGAAATTTTGAGCGGTGTTTTCGGTGTAGCAGTTTTCTGTTATGCTTTCGGTACTTACTATCAATGCGTATGAATTCTTGTGTACCTGTGAAAATTAGCTGTTATATCAGTTGCATATGTTAATTTAATAGTAATGTACTTTAACAGTTTATATTGTTAAACGGGATAACGACTATTGGTTGCGAATTGTATTAAATCTAAATTGTGATACTATTTTGGACAAAAGAAAGTTGTGTGTTGCCTAGGGTAAGAATTGGCCTAAAATACATCAGTATTGTGTGTACTTGGCCCTTATTAAAATGTTGCCCTCATCAAATGTAAGGAACAACCTAAGGATATTGGTACAACATGGCTTGTGGCTATTAATGCAACCTTGCCAAAAAAGTTGAATGAAAAAGGTTATTGTTGGACACCATGAATATTCCAGGGCTGTAAATATAACATAAAATGGCATTTACTTGCATAGTCTTTGATAAGCAAAATATGACATACTCAAATCATTTTTGAAACTGGAAATGCTGGACCAATAATTTTTGTTACCTCATGTATTATGTATAGTTTTGGTGGTAGTTCACCGTCATTTAGAGATGGTTTTAAATTAATTATTTACCTTTGGTAGTGTACTGTGTACATGTCTTTAAAACAATATTCGATGACATATAATCGTACCAAATCACCTGGAGGAGCTGTTTAGCGAGTCCTATTGCAAGAAGTCCTGCACTGCATCCCATGCCAACAAAATTGTAGGTGATGATGTTTTCTCTAAGCTTATACCGGTTTACTATTATGCTTGAAAGAGACGGCTCTGTGTTATAAATACAACAGTTCACAATTAGGATCCCAATATCCTCTTTTTTAACACCTGTTTTTGCCAGAAGCATGTCTACTGATCCAAAGATGGCCAACTCGACCTCCCTTCTTGCATCCTTCATGGACGGGTTATAGCCTTTTGGTCCTTGTTTAAAATATATCTCTGCCAAGTAAGTGGAGTCACCAAGGCCAGATCTTTCCAGGACTTTCTTCATGAAATCCAGCAGTTCTTCTGAGAATCGGCCAGTTTGTCTGGCTTGTATCACAGTGAGCTCTTTTGGGCATTTCAGAAAGCTTGGAGGCTTGTAACAGACAAAATCTACTAAGTAAACTTTGCATGAAGTTTTTTTAGTCATGACAAAATATAATATAAGTATACATGTGACTAAGACTAAGTACATTATATCTGTATTGGAATTTAAGATGGGATGGGTAAGGATTTCTGGGAGATCATTAATATTAAGGTTGATGATCAACATGATTATTCTATGAAATTTGTGTAAGTTTTCTTTCTGGTAAAAGCCACTCAATTTATGGTGGATGCGATTTTTTTCTTATAAATATAAAATTTACAACATGTAGTGGTTAATTCTGGCAGCTATGCAAGATACGTGGAGCTCGTGTATTACACAAAAAGGGTAGAGGTTCTTGCAATTAGGCTTACCTTTGTTAACTGAAATCCTTTTATGTCTATAACATTTTCTTGCACAACTCTTGAGAGAATCGAGTATTGATTCATACTTAAGTGTAAAGTTAAAGCGTTTGCAGCATTGTTACAATATTTTGATCTGTGGGTTCAACTGTGTCTGAGTTGAAGTTAATGCTTAAGAATAAATGTTTCCCTCTTATTATAGCATAGATACTTGGTGTGCTTCATGAGTAGAAGCTTGACTACACTTGTACATACTTTCCAGAAATGATTTTTCACCATTTTTGTTAAAGGGTTAATGGTCCAGAAAATATACAAACTTGCAGACACTTTTACTATTCTGACAATAAACTTTTTTTTTTTCCTATTAAAACAAAAAAAATTTCTTAATGACTATTATTGTAACCAAAAATGCATTAATCATATATATAAAAATAAGGTTTAAGGGATAATTAACTTTGCCACGTGGCATTTTTGGTTACATCATTAAGAAGTTTTTTTGTTTTAATAGGAAAAAAAAAAAGTTTATTGTCACAATAGTAAAAAGCGGCAAGTTTGTATATTTTCTAGACCATTAACCCTTTGTTAAACTCTAGAGAGTGGGTGACGGGTCTTTCAAATATGAAAATGTATCATTTTCTACATAAATGTTTATACGAACAATGTGAAACCTAGTATCATAGCATTATAATGTCTTGAGAAGATGGCGACAGTTTCACCTTTTAGGCACCCGATAATATTCCCTATAAAGAGATCAACTGCAGATCTGTTGTTCTTTATATAGTTTGAATGAAGTACATTGGTTCAAAAAATAAAACCATTTCTATATAGTGCATTGTATAGTCTAAAAAATGATCATGGTACTTTTCTATAATTGCTGGCCAAAAATGTCTTCTTTTCTTTTATAAGCATGTGATTATGTGAATATGTTGTCGGATGTCAAACAAACAGTGAAACTTTTGGTAGTGCTAGTAACTTCCATGTGCATATATCCAATGTTGGAAACTTTTGGTATCATGTTCTTAACTTCTGAATTTGTTTTATTGCAGTTTTAGGGATACAAGACAGCACTTGGCCCAGAATTGGACACCTCGAATGGCAGGTGGTTAGGCAAGTAAGCTTGTAAAAGTCTTCAATTCAGTTTGCACGCATATGGTCGGTCACAGGTTAAGGGTTTTGGAAGTCATGTATTTTCTAGAGGTGGCAAATTTGGTTGGATGTAGGTTTGGTAACTTGACAAAACGGGTAACTTTTTGTGTGGGTTGAAAGAAGTTAAGTCAGGTTGGGTTGGCATCACACAATTTATTTCAAGTTTCTTTCAGTTTATGCAAAAATAGTTTGTATGTTATAAATGACTTGAAAAATGTATCATTACAAAATTGAAAAGATGAGGCCGTCCCACGAATTTATGAAAATTTTAAGGTCCCTGGACGAAATCACATAATGAGGCTTTTCGAGAAGGAATGTTATATTTAAAGTGTCACCGTTTATACGATATAATGCAATTAGTTGTCAAGCGTTACAAATGGTTGTCAGGATCCCGATCTGATCTTAGGATCTTCTACGATTTTACGATCTTGTAAAGCAAAAGCGATCCGGATCCTACATAGGATCTTTGCAAGCTTAAGATCTTATAGGATCGATCTTGACCATCATGATCTTCGATCTAATCCGATCCGATCTTACTCTTCTCGGATTACAAACTAAAAACTACAAATTTATGGGTTGTTTGTTTGTAGAATTCAAAAAACAACATGTTAATCTTTTCAAACATTTTATAATAATAATTTAGGACAACATTTATATGAAACATTTATAGTATTTTGTGGTTATAATGTATTAGAATTTGTAGATTTGTATAAAATTACATAAACTATTAAGAAATAACATTAGAGTAGGATCTTAAGATCCCGATCCGATCTTACGATCCGGTCTTTAAAGACAAAAACGATCCAGGTAGGATCCGATCTTGACAACCTTATATTACTCATTTAAGATATTTTCTCATCTAAATATATTTTTCTTTGTGAAAAATATGTGTACACATGCATATAATTATTAACAAGACAATTTTTAAGGCTTCCAAAAATTATAGGCTCTGAGGAGTCGCTCACCTTGCACACCCTCATAGACAACCCTGAATTGATAATAACACACAATTTGCGGCCACCAACAACAGAAAGTAGGGGATGCATTTCATTAAACTAAACATGACTTGTAAGACAAAAAATTTAGACCCAATGTGGATTTTTTTACTATAGTTTACGGTACGTGGGATAAATTTATGTAGCTCAATCGCCCTAGGTCCGTCACTACAACACTTACGTGACCACTCCATGTTAATCTCTTGGTGGTAAAACTGGATACAAAATAAACTACAACGGCGAGGGATTGATTTGGAATATGATCAAATGGTTCTACTTAAACAAAAGTTAATTTTATCTTTCTTGATTCACTGTAAGGTCTTGTAGAAAGATGTTTTAGAAATTTGAGCAACAGGTCAAACCTTATAAAACCGACCAAACCGTCGAAAACCGATTAAGGGTAAAACATGAACCGAGTAAAACTTAGTAAAACCCGAAACCGGCCCGATTAAGTTTGGTTTTGGTCGGTTTAACTATTCGAACGAATAGGGGTGTTTTGACTCGAACCGAGTAAAATCAAAATAAGTATACAAAATCGGGATGTGCGTTTAAAATTGATATTCAAAAAGCATACGATATGATCAATTAGAATTTTCTTAAAGTCATTCTCGAAAGGTTTCGTTTCCAGCCGGAGATGGTTAATTGGATTATGACATGTGTTACTACTACCTCGTATTCTATATGTGTAAACGGTAATTTACATGGTTATTTTAAAGGTGGTAAAGGGTTACGCCAAGGTGATCCCATGTCGCCTTATCTTTTCACCATGGTTATGGAGATTCTTACTCTTATTTTAAAACGTAAAGTTCGGGAGGATGGAGATTTTGACTATCATAATATGTGTGAAGCTCAAAAGATTATTAATGTTTGTTTCGCTGATAATTTAATCATGTTTGCTCGTGGCAATGTAAATTCGGTTTTGATTATTAAGGATTCGTTGGAGGAGTTCAAAAGGGCTTAGGGTCTTGTTCCAAGTATTCCTAAGAGTACACTTTTCTTTTGTAACGTGGCAAATCATATCAAAGCATCAATATTGCAGTTGATTCCGTTTGAAGAAGGTACACTTCCTATTAGATACTTGGGTGTTCCACTTATCTCTACTAGACTCTCATTTGTTGGTACACTCTCATTTGTTATTTGTTATTAGATACTTGGATGTTCCAAGTATCTAATAACAAATAACAAATGAGAGTGTACCAACAAATGAGAGTGTACCAATCAATACCTTGTTGAAAAAGTCCAAAATATGATAGGTGATTGGAAGAATAAGTGTTTGTCTTTTGCGGGTAGATTGCAATTGGTTATTCATGTTCTCTCTTCCCTACATAGTTAATGGGCGTCAATATTTATTCTTCCGGCTGGTATTATCCATGATATTGAACAACTTATGAATGGCTTTTTATGGTGTCATGGGGATATTAAAAGAGGCAAGGTTAAGGTGGCTTGGGACTCGGTTTGTTTTCCTAAGAAAGAGGGTGGTCTTGGCATTCGAAAGATTGATATCTTCAACAAAGCTCTTATGGCCTCTCACATTTGGAACATTTTATCGTGTAAAGAGTTTATGTGGGTGAAATGGGTTCACACTTATAAAATAAAGGGTCCAGTTACGTGGAAATGTAAGTTGGGGATGGAGAAAGCTTCTACAAATGCGTAACCAAGTTAGACCTCATTTATGGCATCAACTTGGTAATGGAAAGAAAGTATTTTCCTGGTTTGATAAGTGGGTTAACCAATGCCCACTGATGGATCATTTAACTACTAGGAACATCACTAGAGCTGGTTATAATATTAAAAGTAAGGTGGCAGATGTTGTGCTCAACAATACATGGTTATGGCCCTTATCTTGGCCCCATACGTACCCTACATTAAGTCTGGTTGCTAACCCGAATCTTATACACGATCGAGATGACATTCTGCTTTGGAGAACTTCGTGTGGTATTGATGGTAAGTTCTCGGTTAAGGATGCATGGGATACTTTAAGAGATAGACGTGGAGAAGTTATTTGGTATCATTTAGTTTGGTCGTCCCCAATCATCCCTCGCCATGCTTTTCTATTATGGCTTGTTATGGATAGGAGGTTGAAGACGCAAGATAGATTGAAGCAATGGGATATCGGTGATGCCGTCGACTTAAACGAAGTTGTCAAAATCGCGCCTAAGGCGCGCCTAGGCGCTAAGGCGCACGAGGCTCTAGCCTTTGGGCTTTTTTTAGATCGAGGCTCACAACATGCATGAATCCCACAAAAAGCTCAGCGCCTTAGGGCTTTTGCTTTAAGCCTTGGGGCTTTTATGCCTCGGAGATGTAACGAGTTTTGGGCTTTTTACAAATATTAAGATAAATACATGGGCCTTATAAGTTATATACATGGGCCTTTTAAGTAATAGGGTGAGTATTTGTATGATTTGTAAATTTAAATTGGTTTCATGTGTATTTTATTCATTGAAATTTTATTTAAGAAGGTACTTTGTTTTATTAAGTATTTTCTTTATGACATATTACCATGAAAATGTGGCATTATACCTTGAATATTAATATGTTGCTTTCTTAATATTTTGGGTTATATTGTGAGCTTTGTTATATGTAAGTCTGCAAGTATAGGACACAAGCATATTTAGTGCGATATAGATTTTAATCTCTATATAGGTCATTGAGTAAAGAGTTTATCCATTTGAGAAGTGACATGATCCAATTTTAATCTTTATAACAATAATATGTGTCATGTATTAAGTATTTTAATGTTATTTTGTGTTATTTAAGCAACATAAATGGTCACAAATGTTATAAAAAAATTAATGTATTTAGTGTATATATTCATGAATCCAGCGCTTGGAATGCGCTCGCCTCGAGGCTCTTTGCCCCCTGCGCCTTAGTGCTTGAGCCTTCAAACTATGCTTAAAGCACTTGCGATGCCCGTTGTGAAAGTTACAAAAAGACTCTCACGAACATTTGTTTTTCGAATGTCAATTTTCTTCTCAGGTTTGGCTATCTATTATTCGTGTGGCTGATCTTCCAAGCATTGCACCTGTTTGGGAGGATATTTGTAACACCCCAACCCGACAAGGGTAAAGATGTCACAAATACAGTTTCATATCAGAACCTTAAGTACTATACAATAGCGGAAGCCTTTACAAAACTTACAAAAGAAAATATAAATAACTTAATAATCAAAATAAATCTAAGATCCTTATTTCAAATCTTGCGCTCATCTATACTCTCACCCGGATCGGCTATCCCATAAGCTCATCTCGAATGCTTAATACTGCAGGAAAAGAAAATCTTTGAGCTTACAAAGCCGAGTGAGCAGGATATATGAAACAAAAGCTAAACAAAACAAAGATACGAATAACGAAATCACAACGGAATCGAATCTTGAATCATTGAGGATTCTGCGGAAGCATAATTATCTGAGAAATCGAGAAAGAACACATAACGATTAAAAACACCTCATAGCACATTAATGACACAGCGTAAACACATCAGAATAACCAAACACTTAACATATCAAGAATAATAGATTACATAATAACCAAACGAAGAGTCTAAAGGCTAAGCTGGCGGTTCTGGAAAGTAACATGGCATTCATACTAGTCAATGAATGTACATTTAACACACTTAATGATATAGTAGCGGCGGGAACAATAGCGGTCAAATCATGGCGAGTCACACATACAAATAGAAAACACAGTAGGCAAACTATAACTAAATAGACCAAACAAAACATAGCATAGCCATTAGCAATTATCGAAACGGATATCACCGCTAAACCATTCCCCATATCAAATCTTAACATAAACAAAGTCTAAACATAACAGATCAATCATAAGCAACAGATAACTAACGAATAGGCAAAGTTTACAAAATTAGCGAACAATCATACATACTAAACTTTCGGGATACTCAATTTCACACTAGCGTTCATCTCACGGATCAACAAATTCTCATAACGATAAACTAACATAACATCAGATGACAACATACGAATCATATTTAAACATATTAATCATATCCTAGCATGGCATACGGTAGTTACATAATCATATAAGAGCATAAACACATACAATAACATATAATAAACCTAATACATAAATATAAACACTTGAAAATACCGAATCATAAGCGGAATACTTAACATAGAAATATGATAAGGGTTTAGTTAAACTACCACGAGCCAGAACATATCATATCGAGAACATCATACTTATTGGAATTGATCTCGAGAAAATAATTTGGAGTAGCTAGCTCGAGAATTTTGTGAAGAGGCGTATGCACACGACATCATTCACGAAACATATCGGATAACGATCGGATCTAGGATGCATCCATCGCCCCAACAGACGGATAGTGGCCATACTATCAATAAGCGGATATGAGAAGAGGCGTAGAGAACATCACTCTCTGCCTTAGAGTCATGTCGAGAGGTGCATCAGTGACACGGACATGGAACCCCCATGATTAGTGAAAATATTGGCTCGGGTGTCAAACTAACTTAGGTCAACAGATTGTCATAAATGACACAGATCATAATCAAACACAAAGTTCAACGGATAACATATCAGATAATTCATATCATAAGGTTCATGTTCAAAGGTTCAATAGTCAGAAGTTTATGTCGTAGTCACATATCATACTTTCATAACCAGAATTTCATAACCAAATGCTCACAATTGAGAAGTTCATAATCAGATATAGCAAGGTTCAACAAATGTACATATCAAAGTCTTTCTAACATAATGTTCAAATCAGATATTGCGTGATTCAATAAGCAGGTGTTTCAAACAAACCTTGAGATCAAACAATCGAAAGGGTTCATAGCAATGGCATAGGAAACCCTAATAATTGAAATAGAAAAGGCGGCGAAAAGCGTCATAAGGAACCTTTCTTGAAAAGGTCGAATATCATACCTTAACCAAATGAGAGAAAAACAAGCGAATGAGTGAATCACGAAGATATAACGTCGCGTCTCCTTCAGCGAATCTACACGGATTATGATTTATTTAATACTTATTAGCATCATTAAGTCATAACGGATTTATCGCATTCACACTCTTAGAATTGTAAGTATGTTCTTATTCTTAGTAATGAGACGAATTACAATGTTTTAGGGTTTTAATAATTAATTAGCCAACCTCATGAGACCATGCATACATTACTTTAATTCATGACACTTAGTTCTTACACAAAATCATAACTTACGCATGCTTACAACACTTCTTAAGACTAGCTTGTTACCGTTAAATCAACTGATGATTTATGACCTAAATGACTTACTATTTCCACATGAAATAGCAATTTGCATACAGTTCAAACCCTAATCGACTCTCATTTATGTTCTAGGGTTTTCCCACTCTTTTATATCATATTAATACGCATTTACTTTACATGATACGTCATTTAAAACTCATTACTTTAACCTAGATCGTATGAAAACAACCTTTCTTTCCTTGTTTTACCATGCACGCACACATACACATGCAAACACTTATCCATACTTGTGTCGACTCACACAACTTTTAAATTCTTGTTTCAAACATGCATGCAATTTAACCTCTAGCTTTAACGAGACCAAACCCGCGTGATTCAACTTACTTACTTTAATTCAACGCGACACTCTCCTAACTTTAACCATACGCTACTCATACACATATAATACGTCAACTTATATACACATATACGTCTATGATTTTATGTGACAACACAAGTTATTCACTACCCGATTTAAACACATCTCGACCCACACACATATACCTAGTTTCGAAAACATGAACACGAGACAAACACGACAAACTCACTTGTTTCACCAACACATGCATGACCCTCGATTAATGCTCACATGTTTGGTTCTATTTTAGCAATTTATATGTGTTTTAGCATAAAACATATCCCTAACGTTTGCATGTTATAAGTATTTAACGGTTCACATATATATCATTACTCGATCATGCGACTCGACTAAATCATGTGGCTTGACATACACTAAACTAGATTCATGTTTTACATATTTAAGCACATAATCAACGTTACATGTATCAAAGTGAGACGAGGAAAGACTTGGTTATACCTTTTTAACTTGCGTCGGATCAAAACCCATGGCTCCAAGGAGTGCCCGTCGACCAAGAGAAAAAAACAGAAGGCAAGAAAAATACCGAAACTTGTAACTTAGGGTTTCAATTTTGTGATAAAGTGTTTGTATATATAGTATAGCCGATCGGATCATATGGGTTTGAGTGTGGGCTTCGGCTCAACATCCAGAAACAAAAGCGCCCGAACAGGGCTCCGGCTAGACAACGAAACAAACAAACCGGCCCAAGGTCTTGGGCTCGCGACTCGGAAATCAACCGGATCAAAGCTAACTAAGCGGCCCAAAGTTGATTACAAATAAACGAAGAATGAAGCCAAAACTTATGTTGCGTAACCTTTAACTTTAGTCGTAAAATGCAATTTCTTAAATATGTTCGTTAGGTTTTTTTTAATTATTCACAGTTCAATTTTAATTTCGTTAAATGAATCATCAATGTATTTTACGTATTTTATAATTTCGATTTCAAGGGCATTTTAGTCTCTTCACACGTTTCGTATTTTTAGGGTTTTACAATATTCTAGCTTGGATTCTACCTATTTTGAAGTCTAATAGTGTCATGAGCATAGTTGGTCGTCTAACGATTGCAGCGTCCGTCTACTTCGTATGGTAAGAAAGGAATAACCGGTTATATGGTAAAGGTATAAGACACGCTGAAGAAGTTCGAGACTTGATAGTTGATGATGTTCGTTACAAGCTTGTTTCAATCCAGTTCAAGAATGACCCATGTGTCACGCAAATGAAGAGAGTTTGGAAGATTTCAAATATGGCGTTTAGTTCCACGTGAGTTTGGCATGGCTTGCATGATTACATGATTACATGAGCTATAATTTTTTTTGTTGATATATGTTAGATTGTTAGTAGCTCTTGTATTCTAGTTGTGGTTCGTATGACTTGAGGTTTGTTCAAGTCTTAGTTTTGCTTTTGGCGTGTTTAAAGAGGGGTTCATTACCCCTCTTCCTATATATGTACAAAACATATTTTTTATTTTTCAATATATTTCACCGGGTAACAACCCTTTACCCAAAGTATACAAAGCAGAACCGACAAATAAGGTAGGTTCGGTTCGGTTTGGTTTTCGGTTGATTTTGCTTGGCACGATGTTGTATTCCCATAACCTAACATCGAGCTTGGCAATTAGCGGAGTCTTTGACTAGTGAGGTATTTCCATACTTGTTTCTTTCCTTCGAGTTTTGAATGCTAAATCTTTGTAAGGAACATTTTAGAGTGCTGGTGGTGGACTAGTTGTTCGTTCGCCATTGACCCAACAACGGCCAAATGGCGTTGTCTTGACACCATCACTAGCCATCCGTCATCATTCATAGCATTTTAGCGTAAAAACTTTTTTTTTTTTTTTTTTTTTTTTTTTTTTAATTTTTTTTATTTTTTGAGTGAGTGGGAATTTGTTTTGGGGTATTTTGTGTGACCTACAAAGTGTTATTGGTATTTTTGCTAGGAACGGTATTTTAGTTATTGGTGAGTTATTAAAATTTTGGAAGGCAAAGGGAGTGTTCGCTCGCTACACTTCAGCCTTGTCAACTTTCTCTCTCTCTCACACTCACCTTTTTGTGGACAAGGCACTCACCCTACTCACCTAAATTTTTATTTTATTTACTTTACAAAATATATAAGCGTAACTAATGAAAATAAAAAGCGAGCGTATGCATTAAAATTAAAACATTACGTAATCTTCGAAATTAAAAAAGTACATAAACTACAATTATTAAAAACACAAACATACGAAAGTTAAACATTACATAACTTCGAAATGAAACCTAAAACTCGAAACCCCACTTCGCTTTGATCCCCGCTCTAGCCTCTTCCGTGGCTCTGCATGCTTCCCCGATCAAGTGTTCATATGGCTGCAAATAGAACATCATGTGTTTTTGTCTCGCTTTATACTCCTGCGCTTCCACCTCCTTTTTTTTATTGCCATAAATTCAGCCCGTTCTTTCATTTTCAATTCTATGACCGCGTTCATTACATTTGTGCCAACTCCAATATCATCATCTTTGCCAGCGTCTACGTCATTCATAGTTCAAATGATGCGTTGGCGCCACCTTCTTCAGCGACTTTTGCTTTGTGCACCTTGGTGGTGCGTCGAACTTCACGTACACATCATCCTCCACGTTTTCTTGAGCTTCAACATTCAAATTAATACTAGCATCCCCAGTTTCCGTGTTGAATGAACTAGACCCAGATGACTTGTATCTCTTGGACCTTTCTCTTGATTCATTTGCTAAAAAAATTAGAGCTTCAACTTCATTCCATTTGTCACAGTTTCTTAACACCTCCCAACAATCACTACTACAAAAAAGTTCATGGAGACCGGTTAGAATGACTCATGGAAAGTGGTTTCGGAACCACTCTCTGTGAGGGGGTATCTCTATGATTAAAACATAAAGAAACTGGTTTTGTAACCGGTCTTTAAAAGGATCACCAAAACCGGTTTTTCGTTAAAATCATGTCTCTACATTAGAGTAAAAGACACTTGTTTTTATTTCAAAACCGGTCTTTGTGAGAATTTTTTCAAAAAAATTCAATATACATATTACAAGATTTCCCAAATTTTCATATATTCTAGAACTGCAACTAAATTAAAGTGCAAAGTCTTATTTAATGCTAATAGCACAAACTACAACCATGTTCACTAAGTGTACTTATACATAAGCAAATACAGATGCTAACATACAGTTCATCTTCTAAAATATTAATTCCATTTTCTAGTTTGCGTCTCTCCAATACCAATTCTATATCTTCCTTTTCGATTTTAACACCACTACTTTGCGAATGAGCTTCATCTCTTTTAAGGTAGCTTTCATTTAGATAATCCAAGTGTGAACTTGCTTAGTAGTACCACAATCTCGAAAAACCCATGAAGCCATCAACCTGTTTATAAACATTTTTTAGTTAAAATGTATAATTTTATATCCTAATATTACCCACAAAACATCCAAAATAACAAGCATGACATACAACTAATGTTGCGTGACTCTTTACATATATGAACAACCAAATAGAAGGTCATATTAACCATTAAGTCAAAACAAATAATGAGAGTGACAATTATGCAACTATATCACTAGCTTATTTTTCATAGTGACATGTGCAAATCGCTTGTGAAATGAAAGTAGAACAGATTTGTAAGTCTTCTTTTGTGTATAGATACCTAACGCTGCTACAGTTATATACTTATATAATTACTTTATACAATAAAGGATATTAAATAGAATCTAAACATACATGGACCATATAATTTGGCGCATTTTGTTACAAATTTCACCAATGTTACTGAAGGGAAAAAAACTTAACTTTTTGTAACATGTTACTTGGTAGATTCATGTCTTACTAAGATCAAACTTCTTTCAATTGAGTAAACCTTAAAGTTTTCTGCAACAAAGACATACAAGAATTAATATTGTACTATGAAACAAACAACTTAAGTGTGTATATTGGCCAAAATAAGTTGATAACACGACAAGGCAATTTTCATAATTTCATTAACATTCAACCACCATCATGTGTGAATGTGTGATAAAATCTTATGTGTGGTCGTATACATTTATGCAGATATTAAAGCTTTATGTTGCTCAAACCGCATGGTGTTAAAATAAAAAGTTGAATTTCATGAGTTTTCCAAAGTTCTTGTAGGAGAATGAACAAAGATGTGAAAATAATATGTTTATGCGCATTGGATTTTGGGCAGTAGCAAGTTAAAGTAGCATATTTTATCATTTGAATGGGAGGTTTGATCCATTTATGACAGATATCACTCAACGAAAATTATACAGTATGTAGGTCAACTAGCACAAATATATTGGACCCAACTATTGAAGCCATCTTTTTAAATGTTTAATGATATATCCATAGTAACAGACACATATAGTGGAGGTTTATTAATAACAAGAGATCGATACCGTACCTAAGTTTAAACATACTCGTGTGTGCTTAAATAAACTAAGCGACTAAGCGTTGTGTCACTTTCTAGCATGGCATCCTCAAAAATCAAAGATGAGCAATTGAAATTGGAATTGCAAAAGTGATATACTGATATGAACCAAGAACTACATGTAGCAACAAAACAAAAAAAGAAAACAAGAAGAGTAACCTACTAATGCACTTTATCATATTTTGTGTGGCAAGTTTAGAAGTAGTAATTACGATGACTAATAAACTAGCAAAAATATTTAGTTCAAAAATTATATAATTTTTAATGGGTCATTATAGCTTATCGGGTTTATCTGGTCAACCCGATACGAACTAATTAAGAACCTAAACCGACCCTATTAGGCTATGAGGTTTATTGGGTTGACCCGATAAGCTAAGTTGGATCCAAATCAAGCCAACCCTACAAGGCATTATCGGGTTCGGGTCGGGTTGGCCCATTTGGCACCCGTATATACAGTGGATAACAAGTTCGTCTCAGGTTTTACCTTAACAATATCACAATAAGATGAATGCCTAAAGCGTTTTAGAAAATACTATCTTTCCTAGTTTCAGCACAGCAAGTCAATAAAACCAATACAATAAATTATTGCTTACTTGGGGTTTACTATGTCGTATATGTTTGCCCATGATCAAAATCATGATTCTTTAACAAATAATTTTATTTCTACGCTATACAGATTCCAATGTCAACTAAAAGTGAACATAGGAATTACCTTCAATTTTATAGACCGAGTCAAACTGTGTCCTTGAATTTTAATCGATATTTAATCTTCAACAGCGCGTACAATAGAACCCTTCAATTTCAGTAGCCACAAATGGGTTTCGTCCTGGAAACAATATTTCATAGTTAATGAGAGGGAAGACACTAATGCAATTGTTAAAGTTAAGACCACAAAAATGTCAAGTAATCTAAAGGGCTAATTCCCAAAAAGGGACAAAAAGTTGGGCATTGGTCACTTTGAGGTACAAAAATAAACCCTCTTCTCAAAATGGTCATGTGCGAATGTGCGACTCCATTAGATGTGCGACACGTGTCCACTTATTTATTATTAAAGTACAGTGGTAAGTGGGATTTTTTCCCAAATATTCCTTTTTGTCTTATTATTGAGAGTATTAAAAGTCTAATATACCCTCACTTTAATTTTATCATTTCTCATTTTATCATTTCTAATTTATATAAAAAAAATTGTATCACTTTAATTTATTCTTGTGTTTCATTATAAACAACATACATGGAAAAGTAAAGGAGTCTAAAATTTGGTCCTATAGCTTTTAACAACCTTTATGCACCTTTAAATACTATGTCCAAGTTTAAGTATTTCAGTGGTTAGTTAATCATTCATGATTCTGACAAAACCATGATAACTTCCATCTCAAAAGGACTATCGTGTTTCATGTTCTACATAATGGGGTAATTCACTAGATTGATAAATATCATTTAAGTAAAGGAGTGGCGAGAGAATATTTGTTCTTGTGTTTCATTATAAACAACATACCGCGTCTTCTCGGCCAATATTCCGACCCAGCCGGAAAATTACACCACCTATACCAAGCGATAGATCGTCGAAGGTGATCATTCGACGTGAAGTGCGGTGAAACCCAGCGCACCCTAGATCTAAAATTTAAGTTTAGGACTTTTGGGTTTTGTCTTGCATGTGTTACGCGTGACTTCTGCACGTGTATACCGGTCTTCGATGGTGATGTTTTTGTTGGTTGTTTGTGTAACCGACACGGTAACCGTGGTTAATGTGCCTCGGTGTGATATTATTGTGGTGTCGAGAGTCTCCCAAGACTCTTTGGGATGGAATACTTGTGGTGATATTGTTGTGGGCATCCAAGTATTGCGGATTTGATGGTGGTGGTGGGATATGGTAGTGGCTAGATATTGTAGATGATGAAGGGAATGGGTGTGTGGTGTTCTAGCAGTGAGTGGGAGAGAGATAAAGTGAGAAATGATAAAATTAAAGTGAGGGTATATTAGACTTTTAATACTCTCAATAATAGGACAAAATTCACTTACCACTGTACTTTAATAATAAATAAGTGGACACGTGTCGCACATCTAATGGAATCGCATAGCATTCGTAGCCAATTGAGAAGAGGCTTTATTTTATACGCCAAGTGGCCGATGCAACTTTTGTCCCTTTTTGGGAATTAGCCCTAATCTAAATGTAACCACAAATTGCATCAAAACTCAGAACCAGATATTGACGACGTGCTAAATATAGCCTACCATTGTTGCAGATTTGAGAAACCTGATAAATTAAATATATGAAGATTAATAACGGTTATAAGAAGCAATAATATCAGTAAGGCTCCAAACACAAATGTTCTATATATCCCATCCATAAACACTTTTCTATTTCCAATCCATTTTTCTTATAAGTTATAACCTAAGAGCTTAAGCATCTCAGATAGATTCTATTTATGAAAACTCATCAGTTTTATAAACATATAACCTTCTATGTCTTATCTCATTTAAGCATTTGAGCAAAATTAAGCATATATACAAATTTGAGAAGCAGAACAATCTAACCCAAATCCGCAATCTATCCAAAATCTAAAATTGAAAATTCACTTACACTTGAAAGTAAAAGCATAACTTCCTCATCAAGTCTTTACTCAAGGAGCATTAATTTCGATTTTTCTTAAAATAAACATGAAAAAGGTCATGAAAATAACAATAATTAATGGTGAAATAGAAGATAAGATACATAAAATACCTGTTTTCTCTAGAAATCAACTCGAAATCCCATTTGAAGCATGAACAGGGTAGAATCGGGTTGTTTACAGGTGGTGGGAACAAGTACACTCCAAATCCCATTTGGGGAATTGACTGTGATGGCGAGGCAGAGGTAAAGTGATAGTAAGAGTTAGGTGTGGGTGGAGCGGCCGAGAGAAACTGCCTCTATTAAAAAGGGGCTTAGGGGAAAGAAGGGGGGAAACTATTGGAGTTGAAAATTTTCAAATGGGCGGGAAATCTATTATTTGGGGGATATCGAATTTTAATTGAATTTTAAATTATAAAAATATAAAATCATAAACTGAATTTAATCAACTCTTAAATTAATTTTGATTCAAAAATAAGAATATATAGAAATTGTAGTAGTGTATTGTAAGCTTTTTAAGCTTGCATATTATTATGATGTTATGTGTATGAGTTTTAATTACTACTATTACAATTATTGTTACCTTTTTAACTATGTGGGAACATGTAAAAAAAAGTGAGAACATAACTTCTCTTTTAATGTCTTGCATATTACGTAGTATAAGAATATGATCAAAGCATGCATTGTATGCTTAATGTCTTACCATAAAACACGAGAACATGACTACTCGTTAGTAATATTTAGATATCTTTAAATTTAATTGAAGTTTAAAAAAATAGACATATTTTTGGCAATATGGCAGTTTTAGTTTTTTTCCAAGTAATTTAATGGTACCTTCATAATTTAGGTGAGCAAAAAATAGAGCAATTGTATACACTCGACTCAATAATTCCATTGAGAAAACAAGGTCTCTTTGGTTGTGTTTTAAAGAGTTGGTTTTTCAAATAGAACCGGTCTTAATGTGTTTCAGATAATAGAAACCGGGTTTTTCCTCAAAACCAGTTTCTCCTTTTTTCATTCCAGCTTTTTTTTTTAGTTTGAAGACTGGTTTTTTTATAACCGGTTTCTATTAGGAGGTGTTTATAACCTTTTTTGTAGTAGTGAATGTTTGAGTGTGAACTTGTAACCATATTCAACTTCAAAGTTTAGCATTACCGTATTGTAGTAATCTTCGTCTCCCGCTCCACTTATCGGATTCATACGCTTGACATTATTGAACACTCCACAAAATCGAGTCACGTTCGGGCCCACCGTCTTCCATTTCCCACAAACCATGTCGTGCGTTGATCCATCTTTGTTTTGCTCTCTATGCGCCTTCACGTCGGTCAAAATCCATCAGCTTTCCTCGTGTTACCTCTGGCACTATCTTCAGAAACATGAATCCAACCTTTGCACAACGCAATTTCTTCATCTTGGGTCCATGGAATCATTCGGGGTTGCTCCTAGGTTTAAGGAGTCCTAGTCTTGCGTCTTCTCGACACCTTTTTGGCCAGTGCCGGTTCCGGGGCCAATTCTTCGACGGGAGATTCTTCACGAGACCGGTTTTGATAAAATTCATCTCCAAAAAAAAGGGGAGTACATTTCTTCGTTTGCAAATGAATAAATAAGAGACATGGTTTGTTGTGTATGAGGTTGTGATGACGAACCACCCATTTGTGTTTGTGACAAGTAGTTTGGGTTATCAAATGGGAACGCGTTTTGTTGTGAAAATTGACTAAACGCGTTTTGTTGTTGTTGTTGTTGTTGTTGTTTTTGTATTTGGCTAAAAGCGTGTTGTTGTTGATGTTGTTGTGGATATGGGTTACGGTATGGTTCGTTTTGGTATGCTTGGTTATAGAATGATTGTCCTCGAAAGTTGATTTGTTGGTTTGGCGAATGAGTATTTCCTAAATTGAAGGTTCCTTCGGGTGTCGGTGGATTGCTTCAGGGATTTCTTTCTTGGAAACGATTTGTGTTTTGTTGTGTTTTTTCTTGAGATATGGTTTTCTAAAGAAATAAGTAGTTATAAAGTGTAGTGTGTGTTTTAGAAAATATATTTGATGGGTATTTATAAGGAGAAAATTGGGTAGTAGGATTTTTTTTATTTTTTATTTTTTTACTCACAAACTCAAACGGTAACATATAAATTTTTTAATACGGCACGCAAATCAACTAGGTGAGTTACTCACCTTAATATGCATAGATATACATGACTCGCACGTGAGTGGTACCCTTGGGCATGGAGTCGCTCGTGAGTGGGCATGCAAGGTGAATGGCTCACGGATGTCTTGCCATCCAACCTAAGAGGGGGGATGAGGTGACACTCAAGTGATAGAACCGGCACTCTTACTGCTACGACGTCTGGTCGTGGTTGAATCAATAAATTGTCTTTGTGACCTGACAAACATTTAAAAGGACCGAATAAAATAAAATTTCTAAAAGTACAAGGAGTCAAACGTACACTTTACATTTATACATTTCTTATTCCCGATACCTCTTCACTCTCACGGTGACGCTCACCACCACCACGCACATACTCCGGCGCCTTCACCAATTAACCGTCGTCATTCTAAACCTATATTCGAAACCATCCTTCAATCAAACCTCTGATTTTTTCCCAATAACCGATGTTAGGTCTATCGTACGGCGAGCTTTTCCTTATCATCGGAGCTACCGCAGCTCTAATCGGTATATACACATTCTATATTCACCATTTCATTTTCTAATAAGTTTAAAACTGCACATTTTATTGCTTATTTCTAACTCTCTAATAATATCCTAGGGTTTCATTATTTTGTTGTTTGTTGAAATTGTTGATTATTATTATAATAGGTCCTAAGGATCTACCACGTATAGCGCGTGTGGCTGGAAGGTTAGCTGGCCGCTCTATTGGATATGTTCAAATGGCACGTGGTCAGTTCGATAATGTTATGCAACAGTCTCAGGCTAAACAGGTAATCTCATACATTGTTGATCATGAATTAGTTATGCTAGACGTTTGTGACGGTGTATAGCGGCAAATAATTATACTTGGGAAATCGCGATGCTGGTTCGACCCTTGATGCAAAGCGTGTGTTTTTTGAAATACAAAGTGTGTGTTTTGGAGAAATAAAACATGTTTACGACTTAGGGGTTTCTAAAGGTATACATGGGAGTAGCAGATTTGATAACGAGAGTAGATGCAATATGGACGAAGTATGAAAAGTATGATATCGACAAATTAAAGGATGCAAACAATAATATCAACGTTTGCCATATATAATACACTAAAAGTGTTCTCTTATGTTTGTTTGAATTTCGTCTAGTGTTTGTTTGAATTTCGTAGGATATATAATGCTGCCATATATAAGTTTCATTAAGTTTTAAGTTTTCAAGAATTCAAGAAAGGGCATGCACCCTTTATAAGTAGTAAAGATAAAGATATTCATTAAAGATTTGTTAATTGGCAATGTATAAGGTTCGTTCTTGAAGCTGTTGCTCTTGATTGTTTAGGTAGCGAGTAGTGTTGAACGTTTGCACAATATCTATCATTGAAGTACGCTTGTTTGGTTCCTAACTTCGTATGATTAAATTATTTATTAAATTTAGGTGCACAAGGAACTTCAAGATACTATTGCTCAACTTGAAGCCATACGACATGAAATCCGAACAATTTCTTTTGTGAATCCTGGTCCATTAACTAGCAGGCTAGTTGACAATGTTGCCCAAAATCTTACTGGAAATGGTTTGGCCATCAAAAATCCTTTATTTTGTAACTTGCGGATTTATAATTTTTTCATAAAGTCTGATATGATATGCTTCATCTGATGTTTAGGGAATACTGATGTTGAAAAGCCAAGTGATGTTCCACTACCAGCATCGACCTCTAAGGTTTAAATCCTGGAACTCAGCTTTCATGTGCGAGATCTGTAGTGAAAATGTTTGATGGATTTTGATAATTTGACTCGCAGGGTTTATAATACACCGGCCCCAACAGCCTCACCCTCGCCCTCATCTGATATGCATAGCCAAGCCACTGCTTATGCGAGGTTGGCTGAGTCTCGCTTTGCGTTCTGAACCTACAAGTAATGAAGTTATGAGCCAGCTTACTGATGAATCCGGACTCACTGTTTTTCCGGTATCAGCCCAAGAAGCAGGATTGTTGCCTAAACATAAGGGTGATTACGATTATTTGTTTTTATATATATTATGTTTTTTCTTCTGCATATTACATAGTAGTTTATGGATGTGCATGCAATGATAACTCTTGTTTAATCAGTGCCAGGTGCTGCAAACGGATCTGATATCATGCTAGCGTCGATTTTGGAGGCAGAGGTAGCAAAAAATGCAAAAGATTTCTTTGCTCAGCCCCAGAACCTAATCAAAAGTGAATAGTTAGAAGGTTAGTTTTCAGTTGGAAATTCATTTGTATGGTATTAGCATTTTGTCAGTCTAACTGAAAAGGGAAATGAGGCTCATTTGGTCGCAAGTGTGTTCATCATTGGGGGTGCACTTATTTTCTTGTGAGTTGCAACGGAGTAGATAACTTTCATGTTAAATGAGTAAATCCCTAGCCAGCCTTGATATCACTTGGACTGGTATTATGCTATGTGCTGGCATTGGACTTCTAGTTAATTAACTACCATATGACCACTAGTCACTAGATTCGTAGCACTAATCAATTAACATTGGATCAGGGACAATTGGACAGTCCTTACTGAATGCACTTCAAGTTTTAGAGATATTCTCCAGCTTTTTCTTGTCTCAAGGTAAATAATATATGTGACGATGTTGATTGTAGATGGGTACTTGGTGCTTATTGGGATCGAAAGATTTGAGATTAACACGCAAGTTGAGGTTTGTCAATCTTTGTTGTAGTTCGCATTGCACAAAAATTTATTGACCGAGTTTTGCTGAGAGTAATATATTGACATTATAGACAGCATGGATGGTGAAAGTGTTCGGGTAGCAAAATCTCTTTTTTGTATTGTGGAACTAATTAACAAGTAGTAATTATGTAGTTATATTGTTGATTGAAAAAATATACAAAAAAGAGATATTTTAATGACCGAACAGTGATGCTGCTATGAACACTTATCTCTTCCTCGTCGTCTAAAAAGTCAATAACTAATAGTATATGATTCTCTGCGAGACTCGGTCTATATATTTCTTTTACAATGCATCCTTCAACTTTTAGTGACATATGTGATATTGTGATGTCTTGCATGTAATCTTAAACTTTCGGCCCGAGAAGCACCCGACACCATCCACAGTTAACTCGCAGATATAATATCCTTTGAGACCAGAAATGCTGAGAACATCTCTCCAAATTAAAATGCCTCTGGTAACAAACTATTGGCTCTATTTTACTCTTGCCATTATCCATTAGAGCCATGCTTCTCTCGAGCGCATGATAGTTCCTAAAATCATATTCCTGGCTGCTAACATGAATGTGACCCTAATATTAAGGATCATTCTCAAGCAACAATTGATCCAGTGATACCGTAAATTCCTAATATGGCTCCCATTATCTCCGTTTTTTTCTGTTTGTCTTTAAGTTCCAATCTATATGTAGTTCTCTGGGGTCATGAGCTCCTATTCACATTTCATCATTAACATGTTTTAAGATTGTAGGTAAAATATTTACCTGTAACCACACTTACTGTAATAACACTAATATAATTACTATACGATCGTGAAAGAACAAAATAGAAAAACGAGAAACGTGAATGCAATGCAAAATCCTTGGTTAAATTAGATAGCCAAAAGAGGATTTTGACAGAGTTCCCTTAAAACATATTTATCATATGTTTCCTTCGGGTACAACCATCTTAGCAGCCATCAAGTTGTGTTACTGGCAGTGTTGTAAATATCGGTCTTGGCGGCCGATATATCGATGATATATAAACTTATCGGTCGAGCGATCACGATATTTAAGCTTATCGGTCAATTTATCGGTTTTGTCAAAATCGGTGATAAATCGGTCAAAATTGGTCAAATATCGGTCAAACTAGGTCAAAAATCGGTCAAACTCGTTTTTATATATATATATATATATATATATATATATATATATATATATATATAAATTGATAAATACTTATGGACTTGCGGCTTTTATTTTTCAAGGATGTTAAACTTTTTAGTTTTTGTGGTTATTGACTTATTTTGTTATGATATTGCTAATATTTATTTTTTTAAAATAAATTCCTTTATAATTTATGGTCTCGATATATCACGCCAAGGCCAGATATGGCGCTTGGCGGTTGGTCGATTAGCTGGCGATATTTACAACCATAGTTCTTGGACTAACCATTTAAGCCTCTTGGAGCAATTCTTGAACAATTTTTTGTGTTTCCTAGGTGCGTTTTTTTGACATGTCTATCTATACTTTGTAATCGATCCTCTAACTTCGTCCATATTAGAGTAATTAATGAGTTGCAATATGAGAATCTTAATTCAAAGTTACAATTTGTTTTGTAAATAAAACTGTAACAAAATTTTTAGGTCGAAGGAATTAAGGACTTGGCGGGCACGTAATTTTTGAGTTGAATTTGTGACCACATGAACGAAGGAGTTCAATAGCTTGAAGCCATTTGGTTATAAATGTGGTTGAAAGATCACTTTTACCACCCTGGTTGTGATAATTTCACTTTGAAATAAGTAAAAATCCATTCCCTAGCTGTGATTTCACTTGGAAGGGGTATTTTATTACCAGTTTAATCTTTGCTTCCATAGAGTTATGTGTTAATTAACTACCATATCCACCAGCTAGCGTTTCATGGTCTTGTGTGTCCGAAATGATTTTAGATCTGAAAATAGGCATTATAGCTTCCCTCATTTACACGTCATAGGTGGAATTGATATATGAGTATCTGTTTTGTGCTATAGCAAAACCACATCTCTTCGGCGCGAAGTATCAGGCCAAAACTACCGTCCTACCGGTAGTAATCATCACAAACTATCTGTAACGCTTCTTTTGGCTACACAATCTCGCTATCCTGTCTATATAATCGGATTTGGCTGCCTGCATTTTATTGAATTATATTGTAGAGTAAAATCTTAGATATGTGTACAAAACCTTTGGAGTTAAACAATAAGTTCTCTGTTAAAAGTATGTAGGAGGCCAATCAGCGATAAGCCATTATACTACCATTTGGGCCACTTCGACCCATTTGCACATTTCTTTTGCACTCAGTAGAGGTGCACATCCGAACCGATTAACCGAAATGTAACCGAAAAAACTAACCGGTCAAAATCGGTTTCGACCAAAACCGGTTCGGTTTTTACCCAACCGGCGGTTAAATGTAACGGTTGGAAATTTTGAAGAATCAACCGGTTTGGAGACCGGTTTTTTATAATCGGTTACACGACGAACCGGTCCAGTTAACCGGTTTTGGACGTTTTTTTGAATTTCAAAATTTTGAATTTGAATGTTGAGCGGGAAGGAGCGGGGGGTGTGTGCGGGGGGGATATTAATTATTTGGGTTGAAGTATTACCATTTTGCCATTGTATGGTTAGTATAAATAGAAGGGTTATGTATTTGTTTACTTACAACTTTCAAACAATCAAAATACACTCTAAAAAATCAAAACCGAAAGTATTTCACTAATGGCAAGTTCAAATACCACCAACACCACCAAAGCTTGTTCAACAAGTGCAGCGACGATTGTTAAAATTTTACCATGCGATCGTGTACAAGATCCATGGGCTGACTTCAACCTCGTCCTAATGTCGGATGGCAAGAAAAAGGCTCAATGTAAACATTGCTTGAGTATAATGTCTGCCGGTTCCAACTCGACGTTGAGGGCTCATATAAAAAACAAGTATTGCAAGGCGCTCAAAACGGTTCCGAAAGCCGGTCAATCGTCTATGGGTCGAGACGGGAGTTATTTTGTATACGATCATGATGTAGTTCGTGAACAATTTGCCGGTTTGGTGATTCAACGTGGTTTGCCGTTCAACCACTTTGACGACCCTTTGACGACGACGGTGTTTCAAAATTATCTCCAACCAATGTATAGTCATGTAAGTCGTATGACTCTAAAACGCGATGCTATGAAAATGTGGAAAACGGCTATAACAAGATTTAAAAAATGCTTTTTTTAATTTAGATGCTTATTAATTTAACAACCGATGTTTGGTCCGCTTCTCATAATTTACCATTTTCGTACCTTTGTGTTACTGCACATTGGGTTGATCCCGAAAGTTGGCAAATGATGAAGCGAGTCATAGCATTTGAAGACTTCCGGTTCCGCTCAGGAGATGCTTTATACCAATTGTTGAGAAAAGTGTTTTTTAAATTTCACTTGACATAATTTTTTTTTCAATAACGTTGGATAATGCTAGTAACAACACAAATGCACCGCATAGACTAAAAATGGAATACGAGCCACCTTTAAACGGCGAATTTTTTCATAGTCAATGTGTTGCACACATCATTAACTTGGCTGTGCAAGCGGGATTAAAAAGATAAAAATTTGAGTCAAATGAAAGAATGTTTTAAAACAATGTTACAAGATATTTTTAAAAAGGGTACTAAAAGATATAATAACTACATTCGGCTGTGTGATAATGCGGGGAAACCTTGGTTAGCACCTAATTGGGATATTGAAACAAGATGGAACTCCACTTATCTTATGTTCATAAGTGGTTTAAAACAAAAGGTGACTTTACAATATTTTCATGACAAATTGTCGGAAAAGGGTAGTTGTGCTCCATTTGATGTCGACCATTGAGATACTATTGAAAAACTAACCCGATTACTTGAAGTTTTTTACAACGACACAAAAAAATTGTCGGGAGTTTATTATCCAACGGCTCATTTGGTACTCAAGCAACTATACTTGATGTCTTCAAGTATTTACGCATTTGAATTTAATGGTGGTGTTTATACAAACATGGTTTCCGGCATGAAAGATAAGCTTTTGAAATATTTTGAAACTTTGCCATCGTTAATTACTTGTGCGGCCGCATTAAATCCATGTTATAATTTAATTGGGGTAGAGTTAGCTTATCGAATCCGCTTTTTCAATATCGGCATTTTCCAAGTGATCTTTCAAACACATACATATCTCCAAAGAAACCGGTGTGAGCCTTGTTCTCCTGTTTGATAAAACCCTTCCACTTGTTGAAAAACCGGATTCTGAAGCTACCGAAGTAGCTTGTACACTTAGTACATCACGAGCCATTCGGGATAGAGCGGGAAACATTGTTTCCTTTGCTTTCCAAAATGCCAAAACATCAAAACTTGTTCGGGTGGAATATGTGAGATAAAATCGGCTGTGGTATATCTTTCATATTCACTGTTCGCGAAACGATCACTCTTTGACCGTTTGTTGGGATTCTCTGTTAACTCTTTTTGCAAAGCATGTATCGGATTCCCTCTAAATAACCTTGATGATGATGAAGAAGACTCACTCACAGTACGAGGTGGGTTACCATATTTTTCAGAATAATATTCCCACAAACCTTTAAAAGAATCGGTAAAGGACTCTTTTGCATCTTCAGCAAAGTTCGGGTTTCCCGCGAAACAACCCAAATCAGTTACAGTCGAGTTGATAAGCAACTCTACACCGCTTAAATTATAACATGGATTTAATGCGGCCGCACAAGTAATTAACGGTGGCAAAGTTTCAAAATATTTCAAAAGCTTATCTTTCTTGGCGGAAACCATGTTTGTATAAACACCACCAAATAATTCAAATGCGGAAATACTTGAAGACATCAAGTATAGTTGCTCGAGTACCAAATGAGCCGTTGGATAATAAACTCCCGACAATTTTTTTGTGGCGTTGTAAAAACTTCAAATGTCGGGTTAGTTTTCAATAGTATCCCAATGGTCGATATCAAATGGAGCAAACCTACCTTTTTCCGACAATTTGTCATGAAAATATTGTAAAGCCACATTTTGTTTTAAACCACTTATGAACATAAGATAAGTGGAGTTCCATCTTGTTTCAATATCCCAATTAGGTGCTAACCAAGGTTTCCCCGCATCATCACACAACTGAATGTAGTTATTGTATCTTTTAGCACCCTTTTTAAAAATATCTTGTAACATTATTTTAAAACATTCTTTCATTTGACTCAAATTTTTATCTTTTAATCCCGCTTGCACAACCAAGTTAATGATGTGTCCAACACATCGACTATGAAAAAATTCACCATTTAAAGGTGGCTCGTATTCCATTTTTAGTCTACGCATTGCATTTGTGTTGTTACTAGCATTATTCAACGTTATTGAAAAAAAAATTATGTCAAGTGAAATTTAAAAAACACTTTTCTCAACAATTGGTATAAAGCATCTCCGGAGTGAGGAACCGGAAAGTCTTCAAATGCTATGACTCGCTTCATCATTTGCCAACTTTCGAGATCAACCCAATGTGCGGTAACACAAAGGTACGAAAATGGCAAATTATGAGGAGCGGACCAAACATCGGTTGTTAAATTAACAGAAGCATCTAAATTTAAAAAAGCATTTATTTAATTTTTTTAGCCGTTTTCTACATTTTCATAGCATCGCGTTTTAGAGTCATACGACTTACATGATTATACTTGTTTTTTATATGAGCCCTCAACGTCGAGTTGGAACCGTTTTGAGTGCCTTGCAATACTTGTTTTTGATTGACCGGCTTCCGGAACCGTTTTGAGTGCCTTGCAATACTTGTTTTTGATATGAGCCCTCAACGTCTAGTTGGAACCGGCAGACATTATACTCAAGCAATGTTTACATCTAGCCTTTTTCTTTCCATCCGACATTAGGACGAGATTGAAGTGAGCCCATGGATCTTGTACATGATCGCATGGTAAAATTTTAACAATCGTCGTTGCACTTGTTGAACCAGCTTCGGTGGTGTTGGTGGTGTTTGAACTTGCCATTAGTGAAATACTTTCGGTTTTGATTTTTTAGAGTGTATTTTGATTGTTTGAAAGTTGTAAGTAAACAAATACATAACCCTTTTATTTATACTAACCATACAATGGTAATTTTTCAACCCAAATAATAATATCCTCCCGCTCAACATTCAAATTCAAAATTTTGAAATTCGAAAAAAATTGAAAAAAACGGCCAAAACCGGTTGGAACCGGTTAACCGGACCGGTTATAAAAACCGGTCTCCAAACAGGTTGATTCTTCAAAATTTCCAACGCCGGTTTAGGTAAAAACCTGATTTGACCGGTTAGGTTTTTCGGTTACGTTACAGTTCGGATGTGCACCTCTAGATAAAACTATACCCTGATAACAGCCTTAATCAACCAAGTTTTAAGGTAATGACTAAATGGGTTGAAATGGCCACGTCCAATTTAAAGGTTCTGTCGAGAGCTAGTTGCATATAATACACGCACACCACAGGAGTTTGTCTAAGTTAGACGTGTATATTCATATGTTTCCTGCTGGTGGTTCACATTTTTTTTAATTTCTATTTGGGCACATTTCTTCCTACTCCGTCTATTTTGAGAATGCAAACTTGATGTGTATATATATTAGACCTGATGTAAGAGACGATGCTAAACACATATGAAATGAGAGCCAAAACCACCAAACTGATCCTTGTTTATAGCTTTACAACTTATATAACCTTCTTAAAATATATTGATCGGGGTATATAGTTTGTCATAAACAGGTGACGCGTCATGTTTTACCAACCGGTTTGAAACCATGAAGAAGCTGCAGGTTTTTGTGTGCTGCATAGTTCTTGTTTGTAGCAAGAGCACTGCAGGAAACAGCATTACCTTTGAACGATAGGTATTACGACAGATACACCTCAATTTTCAAATATATCTGAGAGGCTAATTTTTCAGAGCATAATGACCGTAACAAGGAAAACTATTTTCATTAACTTTGTATTTATGCAACAAAATATGTCCGTTACTTATTTCTCTCAATGGACCTGTATCAATAATTTGAGAGTAAACAAGTTCACCTGTGTGTATCGTTTGGCCTCCAAGAATGGAAATTGGTGTTAAAGTATATGCAATGCTGTTTAAACGCGTGAATATCCTTTTAAACCTCACCTAAATTTCTGGCAGTTGGCTGTTCAACAACTGAATTGTATCAAGCACCATGGCAATACTTGCATGTATTTTTCAAGTCTTTTTTACTTGTTAAAAACATGGAGTATTCTCAACCAAATGTTAACATATTGATAAGACCACCTTCCTAACAATGTACCAGTGTTCTAAACAGAAACGCTAACATACTACGGTTATTGTTGATGAATATTACAGTAACATGTACTAAAATGTTTTTTTACAAAGAAATAATGTTTGGGCAAGCATTGCTTATTATTGGAACTTACGTAGTAGATTAAATGTTAGGAGAAAGGATTTCTTTATCAACTTTTTAATTGGAATATTTCATTTTGGTGGTTTGAGTTTTTTTAAACTGCAACTATTGCAATCATTTAATTAGGTCAATGTTTGGGTTCTATACTTCTATAACAAGAAATCAATTAGACATAATCATTAATCATAATTTTCGTGTCTTCCTCTGTTACGTAGTAGTATTATGTATAAATATTATAAAACGAAAAAAGAAACTCAAAGTGGACTTTGTAATTTGTATATTCAGTCTGTTGATGACTTTTATTCTATTAAGGCAACTTCAATTATATGAATTTAGTGACGAATTAGTATTTATTTTAGTATATGAACATGCACCATCGTTGAATGGTAGAGTTAAACACTTGCTAAAAATTAAAATGGTGCCGACTAGAGCGATTGATAAGTCTAATGTTATGTGGCTGAAAGTTGAAACTTGTGAAAGTTTTTCATCAAATAAATTAGATCCGATAGAACCATCACTTGCAAAGTTGCAAAGCATAGAATCAATCAGTATGGAATGTGTGCATATCTTTTTACAATGTGTTTTGTGAAGTGCTAGAACCTTAAAGGCCAAAGAGAGGAGAATTGAATGATGAGACTGTTATCAAATGATTTATGGAGTTATGGAATTTAAATATGCAACCTTAACAATTACGGAATACGGTTATGTTTGGCGGCGAGCGTTTTGAAGCAATTAGCGAGTAGCGTTTAACGTTTTGTACAAAGATGCTTGTTTGGCAACTAGCTTAATTTTTCTAAACGCTCCAAATCAAAATGCTACTAAAAGTAGCATTTACTAGCAACTAGCGTTTTCACGTAGTAATTATAGCCATACAACTATACTACTAAACGCTTTATTAAAACAAACAGCTATTGCTTCCTGTTACTGGTTGTCGCTACTGCTTACTGCTGCTTCCTATTAGTGTTATTTTCGCCAAACACACCCTACATTGTGATCACGGGCGGAGCTATTAAGGGAACGGGAAGGGTCCCGGCCCCTAGGCCTAAGCCCGTTAGTGTATTTTTTCGCGATTTCATGTGTATTTCTCCAAAAAAAATATTTTTGCCCTCCCATTTAATGTATTTCCCGAACAAAATTTGGTTCGGCACTCCTACGGAAATTTTTCTAGCTCCGCCATTGATTGTGATTCATGGATTTGCATATAATGGGTTTATATACAACAATAAACTATATTATGTAGTGTATGCGATTGAGTTGCAGAAACTACATGGAAAGAAGTTCTCAATTGGTGGAATTTACACAATATACATATTGACAACCTTAACAATTGTTTACTCTTGCAGCGTGCAAACGTTCCACCAAAAAGATCCATCTTGCTTGATGCCATTGCTCGATCTACTCTATGGATCCTTTGGCGTTTCGAGAATGAATCTACATTCAACTCCAAAAGACCTAATTCTAAATGATTTTAAGCTATACATGTTTACGTGGATCATAAATAGATATAAGAAAGCATCATTTGATTTGTTTGAGTGGCTTTGTAACCCTTGTAATGCCCTCTCCGACTCCTTGTAATTATTTTTTTTAGCACTTTGCTAGTTTTTTGATTAAATTGCCGCTCAAAAAAATAAAATAATATATGCGATTGAGTTGAGCTACTACACTTGCCAAGAAAAACAAAAGTTAAGCTTCTAAGGGGCATTTTTAATTTTATTTTTAATTAAGCTTTGATACGATGACTGCGTAGATATATAATTTTGTTTGTAGATAAACAATTGTTGTTTGTTTTTTTATGTTAAATAAGTGTCTAAACAATGTAATTATGTAAATATCAATGACTTGATCGAAAAAGTATCACATCCTGACTTTTTCTGTTAAGTCATGCATCTAGAATAATTCAAATTGATTAATTTTTTTTCCTCAATTAAGACAATTAGGTTGAAATAAACGGCACCCAAGTATTACAATGACGAATATAATGGTTTTAGGTAATTCCCTACTTACCTCTGATTAAAAAAAAATTACGTATGATTAACTATGTGTCTACCTTGATACTCTTAAGTGGTCTTTGCGGTTTAACAAACAATTGCAACCAGAAAATTTAACATCAAAATCATGCAATATGACATGTATTTCATTAGAGCGACAACCGAAATCAAAAATGAGAAAAACAAAACATTACATGATCTGTACATATTTGAATATTACCATTTTAAGAAAACATTCCCCTCTAATCCTCTATATTTCCCTACATTTTCTTAGAGAAATAATGACTAGAATTTTTCATATGTTTCATTGATGAAAATTTGGTCCTAGTCTTTTTGAGCATATATTCTGCCCTTCTGGGTAGTCCATTCGACGTACCAATAACTAAAATCTCGAACCAAAACCAAATAAATTTCAACAATATGACAGATTCTCTAACTTTTTTTACACTCAACATGAATACATTAACTTTAATTAACACACAAGTAAACTGCAAATTCAACCCTCTAGCTTCACTTCCTTTCATTATTCTAAGCCTTTTACATGAAGTAACAAACATATCCCATGGTACATCTCCAACAAGCATCCAATCTCGGGGAAATAGTGTACACTTTTATAAAAATAAACCACATTACATATAATAAATAATTAACAGAAAGTAAATGACAGAAAATTAAATACAGACAGAAAAGAGTAGAAGCAGAAGACAGACTCTAAGAACGATTAAAATAAAATAAAGCGGTTGGTCGAGGCTCGTATTTAACACGATTCCCTTAAAACAGATTGAGTCTGTTTCGAGTCTGACGTCCAAAGGCTTTGTATGACAAAACTGCCGCAAGATTACGAAAGAAGTTGTGTGCTCTTGATCGACTAAACTGCTGGAATACGACTGCAATAGGAGTTGCGTTTTTTCAGTGTTGCAAAACTGAATGAGATGTGTTTAATTTATAGGGAATACAAGTCTTGGTCACAAAGATATAATATCCTGAAAGAATTAAACAGATTTACAAATCTTTTATATAAATAACACGATTTGAATATCATACCAGAATCTGAATTAACTTGTATACAAAGTTTAAATCAATTCCTTTTTCAAACCCGAATATGAATTAAACTTGTATACAAAGTCTAAATCAATTCCTAAAATAGGTTTGTACAAAATCTGGAAAGTAAGGAGACGAAATCTGCAGCAAAAGATCACACGTAGGCGAAGTTTCGGAGCTGCATTCGTGTCCGCAGGCATGAGTTTAAAAGCCGAACCCATTTTGCGAAATCCGAAATCGCACCCCTGCGCGTAGGTGTTGGAGTAAAACCAACAAATCATTTTTAAGGTCCATATCATGATTTCTATATAAATACACTCCCACTTCCTTTTCTAGACGATGTGGGATGTGTTTCTATTAACAAATTTTGTTTCACGTGCTTGCACTTTGAGACCATTATCTCATTTATATTAACTTCATTTTGAACATACTTTAGCTCGTTGCGAAGCTCTCGTCAAAGAGAACGCAAAGCTACAAAAAAATATAAATATATATAACATATACATTTAAGCTTTGTTTAGATACGATGATTGTGTAGATATATAAATTTGTTTGTAGATAAACAATTGTGGTTTGTTTTTTTATGTTAAATAAGTGTCTAAACAATGTAATTATGTAAATATCAATGACTTGATCGGAAAAGTATCACATCCTGACTTTTTCTGTTAAGTCATGCATCTAGAATAATTCAAATCGGTTAAATTTTTTTTTCTCAATTAAGACAATTAGGTTGAAATAAAACGGCACCCAAGTATTACAATGACGAATATAATGGTTTTAGGTAATTCCCTACTTACCTCTGATTAAAAAATTTTACATATGATTAACTAGGTATCGGATCAAATAGAAAGTGCCTCTTTTTAAAAAGTATAAAAAGCATTCTAAACCGTTGGATTATAATACAACATCTGATCAAATTAAAGATAGACATATACACATAGGGGTATACTAGTCATTCCACTAAAAGTAATAATCCATCTTCTTTATATCATCTCCTTTCCCAGATCCTCTTTATATTTCTCAACAGATCCGAAAATGAAACGGTGATCTTCAACATTGTCACCACCGTTTGCCGCATACCAACCGTCTCCATCACCATCACCATTTTAATCAATTAGAAGCGTTGAATGATGGAACCCAACTAGCAAGTGAATCGGTCTTAAATCACAGGATGATCACTACATTTGCTTTTCAAGAACAGCAAAACGACATCAATCGTTTTACATCAATTAAATGTAAATCTTTGAATTCTTGTTATAAATGGAAAATTTAATGATTTTCAATGTTGGAGAGTTGATTTGGTGATGTAATTAGTAATGCATTTGGGGTTATTTTTTGTGTGCATATAAGGTGTTTGATGAAAAGCCTGTGAAGGTTTTTTTTAATAAAAATGTGTGATTTTTGGTGTTTGAGATGGGTTTTATGTGATTAAGAAGTGTGTCAAGTGAAATTTTATAAAAGTTTTTTGAAAATATACATCTTGATAATTTATAACTTATTTATTTTGTAAAAAGGTGTGATTTTCAATGTTAGTCACATTGTTCATTAGTTTTAAACAAAAAATATAGTTCATCGATTATTTTCTCTAATGTTCAACAATTTTTGAAAAAAATAAAGTTCATCGATTAGTTTTATAGTGTTCAACAGTTTTTGAAAAAATAATGTTCATCAGTTATATCACTTTGTTCATCGGTGTTTTTAAACAAATAGTGTTGTTCATCGTTTTGAATAAAAAATCATGTTCATTAGTTAGGTCACAATGTCGATCTTGTTCAGAGTTAGTTTTTTCATCGATATTCTAAAAAAATAGTAATGTTCATTAGTTCATCACTTATTTTTTTATATTGTTAAATCGATTATTTTTATAGCGTTCATTAGTTATATTTTATAATGTTCATCAGTTTTTTAAAAAGTAATATTCATCGATTATTTTTATAGTGTTCATGATTCAAGTTAGTATTGTTCATCGAGTTCATCAATTTTCTAATAAATATCGATGTTTATCAGTTCATCGATTATTTTATATTGTTCATCGATTATTTTGATAGCGTTCATCAGTTATTTTGATAGCGTTCATCGTTATTTTTATAATGTTCGGCATTTTTGAAAAAATAACGTTAATCATTATTTTGATATTGTTCATCAGTTATTTTTGATAACGTTCATCACTTTTCGAAAAAATAGCGTTTATCAGTTGTTTTTTATATTGTTCACGAGTTATTTTTAATAACGTTCATCAATTATATTTGATAACGTTCATCAGTTATATATGATAACGTTCATCAGTTATTGTTCATCTTTAACGTCTGAATATCTCACTCATATCATATTGAATTTGAGTGATTCAAATTTCTGGGTAAAAAATGGTCAAAAGCCTACAATTTTCATGTTTTAAGTTTTGTAAAATTAGAACTTTTAAACTAGTCAAAATTAGAGACGAAAATACCGAAAATTTCAAGAAAATCAATACCCGCTTAAAAGGTTGAAAAAAAAATTGAGATTCATATATCATAATGCATACCAAATTAAAGAGAATTAAATTTAAAAAAAATATGGTGAAATGGGTTTTTATAAAAGCATGTCGTTTTAAAAGTTATTTACGTTTGAAGTTTTGGGGTGGAATAAAAAATGAGTTAAAAGATTTAAAATCCCCTTGAATTTGATAAGAAAAAGGGAGGGATTGGGTGGGGGACACATGACACTCAATATAGGCTTTATAGACTTTTTAATTTTTTTCACTTTGTAAGAGATCTCAACTCTGATTAACTATGTGTCTACCTTGATACTCTTAAGTGGTCTTTGCAGTTTAAGAAACAATTACACCCAGAAAGTTTAACATCAAATCATGCAATATGACATGTATTTCATTAAAGCAACATAAATCAAAAATGAGAAAAACAAAACATTACATTGATCTATACATATTTGAATATTACCATTTTAAGAAAACATTCCCCTCTATATTTCCTTACATTTTCTTAGAAAAATAATGACTAGAAATTTTCATATGTTCTATTGATGAAAATTTGGTCCTAGTCTTTTTGAGCATATATTCTGCCCTTCTGGGTAGTCCATTCGACGTACCAATAACTGAAATCTCGAACCAAAACCAAATAAATTTCAACAATATGACAGATTCTCTAACTTTTTTACACTCAACTTGAATACATTAACTTTAATTAACACACAAGTAAACTACAAATTCAACCCTCTAGCTTCACTTCCTTTCATGATTCTAAGCCTTTTACATGAAGTAACAAACATATCCCATGGCACATCTCCAACAAGCATCCAATCTCCATCTTTGTCTTCATAAGTTGCTGCATGCTTTGATCCATTGTAGCCTTCTTTGTCATTATACAACACTATAATGCATGAAAACATCTTTTCCAAACCCTTCATCAACTCCTCATAGCTTTTGTACATTTTTAGGTCAACTTTTCTCAAGTATGGAGCTCCATCCATGCTCACTTTTACGTACATCCCGGAACTCGTTTGGGGTTCGATTTTCTTCCCTTGTAATACGTTTTTTCGGTATGATCTCACTGGTGGCCACCCCACTACTTGTGTCCTGAGATTTATTTAGCAAGTTTACATGAGTTTATGCATGAGGGTATACGTTAAAAGCTAATTACACTAAAATGTTACATGCAAAATCACTTTTCTCATTATTATAAATTCTTATTGTAGTTTGGTACAATTAAATGTAAACTAACTGTACCAAAATTCAACTTTTTCTTAGACCCTGTCCCGAAATAAATGCACAGTTAGATATCAATTTTTACATACAATGGTAAAAAGGTCCTTTTAAGTTGGTAAAAAAGTAATTTTACCATCTTATCATTGCTTGAACATGCAAGTGTTTACATATATACATATGGTAAAAGGTAATATAGTTGAAAACAAATATATACATCAAATAATGTAACTTACTTTGCTACGGATCTTGATTCATCATTCTCATTTAGACACATCTCAGGTGAACTTCTTTTGTTACTTTTGATGGGAGAAGATGTCGTTGGCATGTCATCGTCAATGGTTCCTGGCAAGGCTAACCTTAGCTCGGTTGCTTTGTAGTTAAGATCCATATTTTAAGGTTGTTGTAATTACTTCTTAGGTGATTGCTTCTCGAAAATGTTGATTTGATGATTCTTCTCGGGTGGATTAAGGTTTGAGAGAAAATGGTTTGTGGGTAGCTTTTGGGAATGAGAAATGTGCGTGTATATATAAGGTTGTGGTTGTGACTTGAAATGTGTAGGTTGGTTGTATATCTTGTGCATGAACTTCATAAGAAAGGTTTAGTTGAGCCCACTCGCATTGTTGGTACACGCGCTTCTTTTTCATGTTTTGGTTGGCACATTTTAATGGCTAAAGTTTAAACTTTAAAGCATAATCGTTAAAATCTCGATTTTGATTTAAAATTTTACGATTTTCCAATACTACATAGTAAAAATGATCTTGATGTTACGTAGTATTTTTGCAAATTTAAGATCAAATCAGATCCGATTTTACTTTTGTTAACCATGATTTCTGACTTTTTTGGGCGACTAATTCATGAGATTTAAACCCACCGTCACACAGACTCAAACTAGGTAAAACCCTCTCTTTTCAGGAGATTGGCGTGACCACTTCAAAGTTGTTTGCACCTAGCAGGTATTAAACTTGAGACCTCACACATTTTAAAGTAATAATCACAAATTCACAATCACTTTTAAGCTTCAAAGTTATGGATTATGTTTGATAAACTTTAAAAAATAATGTGTTAATCTTTTTAAACATTCTATAATAATAATTTATGACAATATTCCTATAATTTGTGTTCATGATATATACTAATTTATAGATTCATATAATATTAAAAAGACTATTAAGAAACTGACATTATAGTAGGATCTTAATATCCCGGTCCGATCTTACAATCTTGATTTTATAAAAACGAAAGACAAAAGTATGTTGAGTGAAAGTGGAGGATGAAAATGTAAATGAAGCAAAAAGATGTTCTAAAAACTAAAATTTATTTTTGTAAAGCTATATTCACTATTTTTTATTTTTATTTTTTTTAAATTGTATATAAATATTGTCAACAAAACAAAGATTTAAGATCATTTGAAGACAAAAATTTCTTTACATACTAAGTGATCAATCTCACCATCCATTTTTATTAGATCTAATGGATGAGATTAATCCTAACAATTAAAAAAACTCACTTTAATCATTTTTTTTTAAATATAAATATATTTCAAATCGTTAATCGTCAAGCGAAAAAAATATATCATTACGACGAGTATTTAATTATCTTTTACATAGATAGGCACTTTGATATACTTTTGACATTTATTTTCCGTGTTTTTCACATTTTTTCCAAGTTTTTTTCGTTTTTTTACGTTACTGAAATTTGCATAAAAAAATCATATATGATTTAACACTAATTTGAATGCCACATGTGATATTAGTGTTAAATCATATATAATATGTGATTTATCATATATGATTTAACACTAGTATCACATATGATATTACATATCATATGTGATTTAACACTAATATCACATGTGATTTTCAAATTAGTGTTAAATCATATATGATATTTACAGTTTCGAAGAAAAACGAAAAAAAAGACGAAAAAACGTGAAAAAAACGATTTTTTTTCTTTTTTCGAAAGTATATCAAATTGCCCGTCTATAGAAAGATAATTAAATACTCGTCGCGATGGTGTAAATATTTTTGCTTAACGATTAACGGTTTAAAAGATATTTAAATTATAAAAAATATGTGAAAATAATAAAATACTTTTAATCTCAGCCATTGATTTCTTTTTAGATGAATGGTGAATATGAGTCCCTTGATATGTATGAAAAGTTTGGTATGTAAAATAACTTTACTCCAAAACAAAACTTACATTTAAAATTTAGGGCAAATGATAAAAAAAAAAAATATCATACTAGGATCCGTCTTTTTGTGTATCAAACATAATCACAGGCTTAATCTAGAAATTAATGTTAATATAAAATTAGGAAAGTTTCTCAAAAGATGCTTTTGCGTTTATAAGGCGTGACATAAAGCGACACAAATATAAAAATATTTATATATTCATGTCATATTTCATATATATATATCAACTTTACAAAAAGATGTAGCATAAAGCGACGTGACGGCATTCCATAACAACATGATCAAGCCTTACTCTTTTGCGAACCTTTTTGCACCATGCTTAGAACTATCAATAACAATAAATTTTTAAAAAATAATGATATCATTAAGACAAACTTGATAAAGAAGTTCTAACTTTTTGCTTGAATAATCAATGAAAAAAGTGAATAAAGGTTCTTTAGAGAAAATATCAAAATTATTTAGCGAGGCAGTTATGTTTCAATATTTGTTAGTGTGGAAAAAAATTTAATAGAAAAACAACATATTATTAAGAACCCGTAAAAAAAAGGATGAAAGCTAAAGGTACGCAGCGTACTTTTTCAAAAATACACATCTACGCAATATATTTTGTTAAGGGTCAAAATTTAGCTAACATACTTTCAAATTTTTTCGATCTAGTAATATGACCTTGTTGTTAGTAGGTTCTGAGTCACTTTGAAAAAAATTGCTTGATTAGTCCCTACATGATAACGACCGTTAGCTTTAGATGATACGACGTTAAAAAATAATAATAATAATTTTTTTAATTCATAATTTTATAAAAATGGATAAATTTTTATAAAATATTTTTTTAATTCGTAATTGGTTTTTTTTTAAACGTTTTTTTTTAATTACGTAATTTAAAAAAAAAATGTATTTTAAAAAAAAAAACGTAATTTTATAAAAATTTTAAATTTAAAAAAAAAAAAACGTATTTTTTTATAAAAAAACATAATTTTTATAAAATTTTTAATTTTTTTTTTAAAAAACTTATTTTTTATAAAATTTTTAAATTTTTATAAAAAAACTTATTTTTTTTAAAAAAACGTATTTTTTATAAAAAAACGTATTTTAAAAAAAAACGTATTTTTTAAAAAATACGTTTTTTTTTTAAAATGCGTTTTTTTTTTAAAATACGTTTTTTTTTTTTTAAATTTAAAAATTTTATAAAAATTACATTTTTTTAAAAACAATTACGTTTTTTTTTTTAAAAATTACGTAATTAAAAAAAAGTTAAAAAAAAAACCAATTGCGAATTAAAAAAATAGTTTATAAAAATTTATCCATTTTTTATAAAAATTATGAATTTAAAAAAATTTATTTTTTATTATTATTTTTTTTTAACGGTCGTTATGATGTAGGGACTAACTGCGCAAATTTTTTTCAAATGTGACCTGGTAACCTACTACCAATAGGTCATATTAGCTAGATCGAAAAAAATTTGAAAGCATGTTAGCAAGCTTTGACCCTTAACAAAGTATATTACGTAGATGTGTATTTTTGAAAAAGTACCTTGCGTACATTTAGCTTTCACCATAAAAAAAAAACCAAAATACAATATAAGGCGTCAATACGGGGTGGTTGCAATTTACAGATGTTCAAATTGTGTGAGTAGAAGATAAATGTTTCCAATATGATTATAGATGTTCAACTTTAGAAAGCCAGCCTCAAACATTGTCAAGAACATGAACCTATAAGCTAGTTGGTACAAATCTGGCATTAAAAACTTGACTCTAGCTAGAAGCTTAAATTCTGTAAATCGATTATGCATATTCAGATGAAGACACATAACCCCTACTCCCTAGCTATTTGTATAGCTAAAGCCTAAGGTTGTTGCTTGATAAAAATGACTGCGTTACTGCCATAAGTTAACTTCAACTACATAGATATAGAAACTCTTGCTAACTGCACATCACTAAAACATACTACCATTTATACCCAAAAGAACAAACATAGAAGTAACATAAACACCACATGTACTACATTTAATTTGTACATTTAGATAATTTTAAACTAATGAATCACGATCATCTGTAATTGTCGGGCCATAATTACTAACGGGTTACAATCAACTAAACAAAAAGTTAGGATATAATCTTAACTTGACATACATATATAGAAGAACATAGTACTATGTCATGTTGATGTGTCGACACATCATGCTTATCGAATAAACTTAGCGAATACAGCAAGTTTGATGGACAAACTTTGCATTTACTCTCTTGATCTGTAAAGTTGTTGTCAACCACCCACCAACTTGTCTAACAATCCCAACCATTTAATACAAGGATAATATGCGATTTTAAGATTGTCTGTTCTAAGTAAATGATCCAAATGTGATGTCATCAATTGGTAACTACGATACGTTTAGATTCTTAAACATGTTCAAATTTTATGAGAAAGTAAACTACCTATGTTCTCATTTTTGTCACTTCAAACTTATAAGAACAACTAGCTAGATTCAAAAACCATCTAATAATCCTTAGTAAGGGTGTGTTTGGAAGACGGCGTTTAAGAGCATTTTAGAGAGATCAGCATTTATTATTTAACATTATTATTAAAATGCTCGTTTGAAAGAAAGAAGATAGCATTTATAAAATTAAAAAAACGCTAATTTTTTATGCTTTTTGGATAAACATTTAGCATTTAGCGTTACGTCATTTTACATATTAAAATTACAGCTACAACTACTCTAACAAATACTTTTATAAATCAAACTACTACTGCTAATTGTTGTTGTTAACTGCTTACTGCTAACTGCTAACTGTTACTACTAGTTTCAACAATCACACCATAAGAGTTCATAACATGTAGCAACCATGAATCGTATATTGCTTATGTAAACCAAAAATCATCATCTTTAAATGTTGTAGTATATTGGGTTATCATTTTTCATGGTCGGGTCTGAGGGTGTGCAGAGTGCACAACCGCACAGGGCCCCAAGATTTTTGGGGCCTCCGATGTTACAAAATGCAGGGTTGATTACTACAATGTTTAACGAAAATTTGATGACAATGTATTTTTAGGTTTAAGTCATGTTATATAATTGTAACAGAGATAGTACAAGCAATTTAAAAAAAACAAGAAAGCAGAGTTACAGAGACCTCATACGTTGAGGAAGATGATAATATTAGGTAATATTCATTTTGAACCCTAAAGTTTATAGCCTTTCACATTTTTATCCTGGTCTTTTAGATAAGTATAAATAAGTTTACAAAATCTACACTTTTAGCCCAAATTTAAGAAATTTGCTAAAATTATTCTACCAGTTTCCTATAAGAATTTTTTTTATACATTCTCTAAAGAAAAATTATGTAGCCCAAGTATTAATGTGATAAATATAGATATGTTATACACGACTGGGTTTATGTTTTCAGATACTTATCTTATATTGTTCTCATATCCCGCTTTAACCAGATTGCAAATTGTAGTTTTTATCGTAAATATTGTAATTGTTGTATGTTTAGTTTTTTTATATAACCGTTTTTCTAGATATTCGATTCATTCGTGTTGTTCAAGGGGCCTATATTTTCAAAATTGCACAGGGCCCTCAAAATTTATGGGACGGCCCTGTCATTTTTGAATTTAGATTAGCGATCTAATACAATAAGATAAAAGGTGAGCAAAGACTATACAAGTGGTGATTACATGTTAATTTTTCTCTACGAATGAGATGCATGCATTTTATTTATCATTTGTGTCGTTTAACCCGACATTGCAGTATTGCACAATCACCTTCTATTTAAGACTTATATGAGACGTCGGCACTGACTAGAAGGGATAAGACGATAAGTCCAAGTATCACTTATTTAATAAAGACAAAAGAAAAAGTACTACGTACTAAATTTGAGTAGTTTTTTTATTTGAATTCATTAGAGAACTCGATTTTAGTACATAAAATTAAGCATTTTTATTATTTAATTGAAAGTTAAAATTAAAAAAAAAATGTTGAAAATCTGATAAATGGATGGAGGAAAACCATAAAAATATAAGTGTCACATTTTTTAAAATAAAAACTAATAAAAAGAAAGATGAATTAATAAAGCTTTAGTTTTTAAATTTAAAAAAAAAATCATATATATATATATATATATATTTAAACTAGCTTATCAGTTTTTATATTTTTTAATTGTTTTATGAATTTAAAGGTCCGTTTGGTTTATAAGTGGGGTTGGATTAAGATTTGGATTTGGTATAAGATTTGGATTTGAGGTAGGTTTAGGAGAGAGAAATTATATTTATTAAAATATATTTTATAATATATTTTAAATAAAAAAATATTAAAAATCCCACTCAATCTTAATAAAAAAATCAAAAAACAAGAATATATAATAAATTATGTGGTGCACAATATTTGTTGAATAAAATATCTTGTGAATCCACTCAAACCACCAACTAGGTCGGATTGAATTTTCTATTCCACACCCATGTGTCAGAAATCTAAATTCTTACCAAACAATAAATTTACACTTTCAATCAATCTATACCCACTAAAACCCATAAACCAAACGGGCCCTTATACACCCGAACTTTATACCCTTTAACCTTGAGTTTTATGTTTAAAAAATAGGGGGAATTGCATATATATCCCTCCAAAGGTGAATAATTTCATATATATCCTTCTTACAAGTTTTTGATCTTGCGTAGTACAATGATTTTTATGCATGCAAAGGATATATATGTAATTTTGCATCTTTGAAAGGATATATATGCAAATGACCTAAAAAATATAACATACATGTTGTTATTTATAAATATTCTCATTATTATATATTAAATCAATATATATTCATGTGATTATAAATATTAAAATAAGAAAACAAGTTATTATGATATGTGAATCAACATACGAGATTGTACATGTACTAATTACTCATGTTATTTTTCTTTATGAGTTTAACAAAGATATCCGAAAAAGATTTTTTTTTTTTTTTTTTTTTTTTTTTTTACTATTTGTGTTTAATAACGACTCATTTTATTCTTCTTAATTAGTTTAATATGTGTGTGTACACAAGTTTTAACTTTTAACATTAAATACAACTAATATTATTATTAATGGAATATAGATATCAAAACGAAAGCATGAGTTAGTGTGATATGAAAATATATATAAGAGATTTACATATAACAACGGCCCATGTAATTATTCTTAAAAGTTTAAATAAGAATGCTCGAAAAAAACTTGTTTAAATTTTGTCTTTAAGTTCTTCAAGTGTCATTATGTGTTACTAAACACGCGTAATGTTGTAACAAATAGTTAAATTTTAATAATAACATCGACATCAACACAATGTCACCTAAACAAATTCAAATAATTAGTCCAACAAGGTCTATATAAATATTAATCGATATAAAAAGTTTTAGACAAAAATATATCTACACGATGAATTAAAAATAATTATTGATGAAAATGATCATTATAAATTATATATAGATATTTTTAAATAAAAATATATAAATGTATATTTAATTGGACTTATGTTAAAACTAGTAGAATAAAAGAAGAGTAAAACTTGTTTTAAGTAGAATAAACTAGTTTTAAGTAGACTTATTTTAAATAAAACTATTGTAAAATATTATGGGCATGAGGCATGTATATTCATCTAATCTTGATTAACAAGTTAGGGTTTTCTATAAATACCTCCTATTGTAACATTATGAAGACATCTTAATAATAAGAATTTTCTTCCTCTTTCATTCTTGTGTTCTTTGTTCATTACATTTCAAGTTATCAGCGAAGTCTCTCTACAATTTTTTTTCAGAGATTCACGACACACAAGAATGAAACGGATTGGGTTTTTTTTATTCAACCTCTTGATGCAGGGAATATGGGATGGAGAGATGACCATGGAAAAATAAAAGAAGCTTTGACAATTATATTCTCATCATTGGTAAAGGTGATAATTTTAACTTTTTAATTATGTGTTGAAACTATTGTCAATAAAGTCATTTATTCTTTTGTCAAAATCATTAATCGTTAATGTGACCTGATAAGGTTTAACCACCTAATAAAATAAATCAAAGTGGTGCAAATTCATTCTACCAGTTATAGATTAAAAAGGCTAGAACATTTACCTGTTTATTATTAACAAGCCTCACACGTACGGTGCACCCCTTGGGCTTATAGCCATCACAAAGAAACTACATGAGAGGGACTCCCTTCTCATGTTTTTTGTTACCTTTGGTTTCTTTATTGTTGGGTTTTTAACGAGTGTGGGAACCCGCGCGATGCAGCGGGATTGTTTTTGTAGCCGTGAATTTGGATAGGGACTATTTTTGCCAAATTGCTATAAAGGACTTACTTTGCAGCGACACTTAAACTTTAGGGACTATTTTTGCCAACTTGGACTTAGTTTGCAACAACACTTAAACCTCAGGGACTATTTTTGCCAACTTTTGAAAGTTGGCAATTAATGTTTGCTTTTGAGCACTGTTGCTCGATCTTTAGTTAATATATATAATTTTGTGTGTGTATGGTTCTTTTAGCGGTGATTCTATTAAAAATATTGGCTTTATGTTAACGATGAATAATACACATTCAAATTCGATCTATAAATCATTCAAATATTGGCTTTATGTCAACGAGAATAGATCAAGTGACTTAATATTTGATTATAAAATATTTTGTTTCATACGAAATCATGGTCTTTTTAAGTTTAAAATTCGTTGTTTTGACTTTATGTTAACCATGATGTCTTATTGTTATTTTTTGATAAAAGCCAGTATGATAACTATTGTTTGATTATTTGACACATACAAGGCAGTCTTTAATTATTATAAGCTTTTAAGCATGCATTATGTGTCAAAAAGTTTTTATGTGTAACAAAATATAATTACTTGTTGCGATAGTATATACGTACACATCGTTTTTGCAAGATGACTTGGCTATCTAATATTGCTATATTGTAGTTCTTTTAGAAGATACTATATCATGATAAATCGTTAACTACATGAGATGGAAACATAATCTCTTCTTATTTTGAGTAATATTATATCAGTGATTATAAAGATTGTCATTTGTTTTAAATGTTCTATTGTGATTACATAACGAGTATTATGTTATATTCTATTGTTAATTTTTCAAACTCACATGTAATTTACAAAAAACAATAGATGTTTTATCGTGACTACAAAGAGAGAATCAAAACATTGTAGCCATCATGTTATGGTTGAAAAAAAAAATAGAACTTCAAGTTCTAATATGGTTTGATCAATTGGATCAATAACATAACCTCATGTTATGTTAGAGAAAAAAAAAAATAGAACGTCAAGTTCTACTGTGATCTCATCAGAAAAAAAATATATCATAACCTCATGTTATGCTCATAATTAATTTTTAGAACCTCATGTTCTATTTTGATTATCAAAAGAATGAAAATAACATAGCCTCATGTTATGTTAAAGAAAAATAATATAGTTGGAACCTCAAGATCCAACATGATCATTTTATAAAGATCAATATCATAACCTCATGTTATGTTAAAAATTATTAGAACCTCGAGTTCTAATTTGATTAAGTTAATAGAATCAATAGCATAACTTCATGTTATGTTAGGAGGAAAAAAAGTGATAAAACTTTGAGTTTTATTATCATTCTCTCAAGAGAATTAAATAACATAATCTCATTATGTTAAAAAAAAATGTATATATAGAACCTCAAGTTCTATATTGTTAATTTTATTTTGTGTTTACTTTTTATTTTATTTTATGTTCTTTCTATTTATAAACCTAACACAATCTTTAACTTCATGTCAATACTTCATCTATTTTCTTGATAGTGTAAATGTTTTATGTTGGATGACATCATATATATATTCAGCATCATAGTCGGTCCGATTCACGCATGATACTTAACGAAGAAGAATTGTGATGCTGAAATGCATGGTATATCTTTGTTAGGGATGCCTTATAACATTTTGTGTGATGATTCCTAAAATTTAAATAATATCACTTCTATGATTTTGTTGCAAATTATGTGGTTATGTGGCGAGACATTGGTTAAATGATATATTCTGAATTCATGTATATTTAAAAAAAAATGAAAATATGAACTCTTATATAGCTACGCATGATATATTTTTTAGATGTGTTAAAGTGGAGTTTTTGTATGGTAAACGATAAATATTGAATGTTGTTAATGTGGAATTTTTGTATGGTAAACGATAAATATTGAATATTGTAATTCATTTGTTGCAAATGATTAACATGAATTTGACTTGTAATTTGGTTGTATAAATTAGACAACTTATATGTGAAGGCAAATATCTATTTTGTCATATCATTCTTGAGTCTTGCATTCTTTATGCTTGTATCGATTAATATGATTATAAACGACATCATTCAATATTCACATTGTAATAGATGCTTTTTAATTGTCTGTGCAACACTATTACTTCACTGATTGCTTTCCACAAATTTTTTTTCAATAAGTTAAATAAAATGTTGGAAATATTGGTTTTGTTCGCATGCCAGATTTGAAGTTATCAAACTTTGTGTGGACTTTTGATGTTAAGATCTATTTTATCTGTAAAAAAAAGGGAGAACCTCGTCTTCTTCGTGAGGACTTTAAAAGGGAATACTTAACGATGAAAGATTCGTTAAATTATGGTAAGATCTCAAGGAAACATTACCACACAAAAGCAAGTAATATTCCCAAAAATCTCGCTACGATTGTATGCACCTCAAGTTGCATTAAAAAAAACATAAGCGAGTTCGGTCTCACAAATTTCAGTGTTAGATCTGAATTAAAAAGAAAATATATAACGGTGAACGATCCGTTAAATGTATGTCAAAATCTAAAAGAAATATTTGACCATCATAAGCAAGAGATTCTTGCAAATGCGAGCACATTTTTCGCAATATTAAGTAGTACATCTGAATGATGAAAATAAAAATTGCAATGAGATGGTTAATGCCTCGAATATACTCATATATCGAGAACGATGCTTTGATATAAAATAAATGGGCATGTTTGAACAAACACGATAAACTCGTTTTCTAAATTTTCTCCATATTGTCGTGTTAAAAGAAACTGGTTGACAACCTCAAGTTGCAACATAAAGATCTTCATTCCTTCAAGTGAATGTGATAAAATGATCAACATAAGATGTTCATTCCCTTAAGTGAATGAGATAAAATGATCAATATGAGATCCTCATTCCCTCATGTGAATATGATAATGTAACGATAAATGGTTAAAGATCATTTATCATGGTAAATGCTATGGTCGAGGTAGTATGACAGTGAGAAACCACTAGTAGTGGCGAAAATACAATAAGAAAGGAGCAAACAAAAAAAAATGCTATTAATCCAAAAATGCAATGTGATGTATATGAAATACAAGTGTGTCAAAGATATTACACACTATATTCATAGATTTACAAATCTGTGATAGTGCATTTTGCTCCACGAAAGAATTATGAAATTGTCATGAGAAACGAAGTTAAGTATTAAAGATACATTATATTCTTTTATATCTTCCTCGACATGCAAAGCTTAGTAAAAGCTAATCACTGCCATAAACTTAAGTTTATGAGCAATAATAATTATAATATTTTTGGCATGACCAGTTACACCATCCCGAGTCATTAATGATGCGAAAGCTATAGAAGAATAAAATTCTTCAATCTAATGTTATTATCTCTCAAAGAAAGTTGATTATTATTCTATCAACTAGAATGGGAATTAAATTCCTCAATTATAATGGAAAGAAAACAAATGGATATATGTAAGCATACAAATCCATGGTATGAACCATTTAGAGTTTAAAATCGATGCATCGTCTAAATGGTCATTAAATCGAAACCTCAAGTTTGCATGATTAAGAGCTCAATGCGAGCCTAACATTCCGGAGTGAGTATTTCATCATGAAAATACGATGAATTACTTCTAAATTATCAAATGAAACTGAGTTAAAAACTTGTGTTGTTGTATGGGGCCATATTATAATATGCACAACAACAAAATTAGCATCATGCCAATATGTTATTATAAATCCTCCCTTTTATAATTGGTTTTGGTTATAAACCAAACATATCCCATTTTCGTTTTTTGTGTGCAAATTACTCCACCTAAATGCACATATTTGAGATATAGAAGATAGATAATTCCTTCGGAGGAGAGAAGTAGTGCAAATTGAGAATGAATTATCATATTTTGTTGATCCTTGAAAGAAATTTTTTTATGAATTAATTATTCAATGGATAATCTAATAGCCATAAATAAACATTGGCTAAAACAAAATTTCACTACTCATGCTCTAGTTAGAAGTTGTCCCTCAAAGACACTATTTTATTATGACATGCTTCAAGCATGGTAGACAAATCGATTCCAAATAAAATCCTCGATGAAAAATATGGAGCATGAAAACAAGATGGTTGTTCGAGGTATAAAAGACCCCATGATAGTCTCATAAAGAGACACTAGACATTATGGTTCAAAAGAACCTCAAAAAGCTAATGAGATCTCGAAGAAATTCTATCTTGTTTTTGAATTATTATGTAATCAACACAAAACGACATCGATAAGTTTGTTTACATACAATATAGCGCTTGCTATTACGCATAATGAGTATCATAAATCAATTGTTATTCAAAGTGCTCAATGAAACGCGTTTGGCCAACGTGAAAAGACGCAATCTGGAAAATCACGAGAAGTATTGGGACATGAAGTCCATACACATGAATGTGTAAAATCTATATAAATCGGTTTTTTGTGCTAAACCGAAATAAGAGCTCTAAAGTTATGTGTTTTTATACTTGAATTGTGAAATAAATAAATTCACAAAACAATAAGTTGATTATTGAGAAACAAATTATCTCGAGGTGGATGTAAATATCTTATTAATATGAGATAAGTATCTATTTTCCTTAAAATTTGGTTTACTAGAGCTCTCGTATTCTATGAAGGATATGTAATGTCTCAAATATGGCTTACAACTTCAACTTCTAGATACGATTAATAAAGTTCTCAATAACTTTATTTGATAAAGTTGAATGAATCCTTATACGGATCAAAATGATTTTGGACGCATATTATATAAATTGTTTTTGCACATGTCTCAAAGAAATAATTAGTCCTCAAGTACCATACATAAGTATAATTGAGGTTTGGATGCCAATTTTTGTGATTAATATGCGTCACGAGAGTGTATTTTTCTCTTTTAATATTTGTACATGCATTGTATACTTTCCAACCAATTGATTTGATATTGGGTTGGAAGCTACACATATATTTTGTCATTTTTGCAGGACTTATTCGTAACATCATCAATTTGATGGAATTCATTGTAAAGTTGTTGCCAACAAAAGTATACGAGCGACTCGTTTAGAAGATTAGCATGCGATGCTTGAAATATATACATTATTGAGGAAGAGGAGCATTATACGCACTCTTTTCCTTCATCAAGTTTTTTTTATCCCATTGGGGTTTTTTTTATAAGGTTTTTGATGAGGCAGTTTATGAAGTATAATGAACGATGAATATCTAAAGAGGAGTATTGTAAAATATTATGGGTTTATGGGCTTATGTATATTCATCCTAATCTTGATTAACAAGTTAGGGTTTTCCTATAAATACCTCCTATTGTAACATTATGAAGACATCTTAATAATAAGAATTTTCTTCCTCTGTCATTCTTGTGTTCTTGTTCATTACATTTACAACAAAAACTAGTTTTTTAGAATAAAAGAAAGGAATCTCGATCTATAAAGTCGACAAAATACTTTAATTAAATTCAAATAAAAGGGTTCGCACAAATATGGAAACAAGGTTGATATTTCCAAATTGTAATGCACACTCCTTTACAGATGTTAGACTATTGTAAAGACATAAACACATTATTACTTTAAGAGTTTAAGATGTGTCCTTTAAATCTAAAAATGTCACATTTTTTACTCGCAAATATCCTTAAATTACTTGTCACGTGATTAAACTATTTTTGACACTACGGAGTAGCGGCTGACCGAACACGAACCTGATCCGGATTCAAACATGATTAATCATATTCGGATTGGGTTGCTTTAGTCATAATTTTATAGGTTTGTCTAACATGTTCTCTAGTTAAGTACACTAAAAAAACATCGGGATTCATAATAAAATGACGCAGGGATCCACATAAATTGTACTTTTCTGTAGATCCCTGTGTCCTTTTCTATGGGTCCCGGTGTCCTTATAGTGTGCTTAACTTATTGTTAGCTTCGCTTTTTTATAAAGATAACGTCACTTACGTGAATTGGACTAGATGCGTAGTATACTTTGCCCATGGGGACTAGTATCGTTTAAGTGGCAAAGTAATTGTTAGTTGAGCCTATAAATACCCATCATGACTCTCCATGAGGGGTGAGGTTAATCATTAAGTCATTTATATTGTTTTCATTTTAATCAAGTTATCTTTGTTTCTCCTCTCTCTCTCTTTACTTTCTCTCACTAAAAAAGATGAATTAACTTTCATCTTCCACCAACCTAGACCTCCTAAAACCACATAAATCACATGTTTTTACGGTCCTACAATTGGCATCGGAGCTAGGTTGTTATCTTTATTGATTTATTGTGGTTTTCGAATCATGTTTAAATTTGTTTTGTTACCATTTTCATGGTCGAATTTTTTTTCCTACTTTTTAGTGATAACAGTTTTTACATGTTTTGAGTATCCTTTTATTTTAGTCAAAATATGTCATGGTCCCATCAAAGTTTATATATGTTTGTGTTCTAAACTTGTCCAAACAGTCCTTTATATGACGTTTTTTGTTACCAAATCCGTGAACGCTTTTGGTCATCTGGTCATTCGTGGTCATCTGTTCTCAAGGTCAAAACGGGTCAAACATGGAGTCCTTATGCAATTTTTCTGGGTACTATGAAGCTGAACGGAAAATGGTCGGAAAAATCGCCGGAGCAAAAAGTCAAAGGGTCAAAACCCTAATCTTACGCCTAAGGATGTTTTTACGCGTATGGAATACGCGTAAGAAGGTTACGAGTAAACGGGTTTTACGCCTAAGAAAGGTTACGCGTAAGAAAGTTACTCGTAAGATGTTTACATGTGACACACGGTAAATTTTCACCAAAATTTAACTGACAATTAGTAATTCATTTTACTAAGCCAAATTTATTAAGCATGCATAAGCTTTGCCTAATCATTTGAGTAGTTAACTCGCATACGGTAGATAACTGCATCACTTTTTCATTCATATCATTTTATGAATATTTTATTTTGTCTTATGATTTAAATTATAAGACGAGAGGGTATCTCGTTTTCTCCGGTGACCGACACTGCACGCGTACCGACACTATGATAAGGACCCGCTAAAACAATTAACCGATGTCCGCGACTTGGAATATTAAAAAGATAAAGTATTTCGAACGTAACAATAAAATACCACGGATAAAAAGTTGTCAAACAATGATACCTTGGTCACAATATGGCCGGGGACACAAAATACTTAAACACATTATCACTTAAACAATGACTTTATAAGACTCAAGTGCAAACATACATAACTATAATGTATATGCATACATCTCATACAATAAATATTCCACATACAAAATACTTACACAAAATAATCATAAGTATACAATACACCTACTTTACTTACATTTATTTACATCACCACTTTGGACTTTTATTTTTGTAACTCTTATATTACATTTACAATAAAAGGAATTACAAAAGTTAAATATGTCCTCCTTGTTATCCTCCTCCACACACGACAAAGAGATACAAAAATCAAAGGAGAGATATCTCCATCTCTTTCATCCAGAAACCTGCTCCTCCACCTTCACACGCCTCCTAGGCGAATCTTTCCCAAACCAAGTAAACCGACACCCCTCATCTTAATATTCCTCACCTTCCATACTATATTCATGAAAGAATCTCTTCCCCAACTCTATCTAGATGCTTACCTTCAAGGAGATCCATAAAGATCAAGATAAATCACAAACAAATCTTTACACCAATCCAAGAAATCCTTTGGCTTTGGAAGTATACCATTTTTGGCTACAAACAAAGAGGCAAGATGGTAGGACTTGGTCAAAGACTCCCTTTTTTTATTTTCTTTTTATGCTACTCGAGAGACTAAGGGCTCACACAAAACAAATCTCAATCCACCACACAAGAAAAGTACTCTCAAGGGTATAGTGAAACAGTTGGGTTTCTTACTCGGATTCGGATTTGGAGGTTTGGGTTGTGTGGAGCTCTCGAGTTAGCCTTCATCCTTGTCATTTTAAGCCTCACTTACATAAGGTTCATCCTTGTTTCTTTTCCTTGTAAATTGTTATGCTACAATCGTGATTAATGTAACCTAAATGGTGAAACTTTGTTTTAATTTTCGATGTCTAAATAAAGCGTTTGGTATTACCTAAATGTCACTTTGATATGATATAAGTCACTTGAGTTTTTGAGTTAGTCTTCGATTCGGATGAAAACAGTTTTCTGTCGAGGTAAACGAGCCAAGGGAATGAGAGTTAAGTCTTATTGAAACTTGGTGATTTGACTAGGTAACTAAGTATTTTGACGTTGATAAACCTTGTATATTTTTGTAGATGTTTTGGGTCACGCTAGGAGATGGTTTTTGTTGTTGGTTAGGTCAGTAGTGTTTCTGCAGTGTATGAACCAAAGAAAAATTTGAAAAGATAAGTTCTATAAATCTTGTAGGAAGTAAGTATCATGTTAGATTCGGGATATTGAGTTTGGTAGCGAGATATTGGGTTGTCGTTTGACGCGACTAAGAACCCATCTTGATGCTCGTACTTCTTTTCGGTCGACCTCGTGTTACTCTTTGTGTCCATAAAAGTCATATACTAGAGAAACCATTTCAATGCCAAGATGAATTGATAACTTGAGAAGTAGATTTGTTCAAAGGTCTTGTGTTTAGGTTTAGTCACACTCATGCGAGTCATGGTTAGTCCTCATAATGGGTCGGAGCTCTAGCTATGGTTGTACCATAGTGGCTCGTCAATATGAATGTCAACTTGTAAATCCGAGCTAGTCTTTGCTCATCTTCATTTTTGCTACGAGAATGGGTATATGGTGTAAGGGAAATGAGTGTTTGCTACACACTGTTGACATGAGACCACAAGGGTGGTCTTGAGTATAGATCATATATCCACTTAACTTGTGTTGCTACACTATAACTCGTGATAGGAAACCCACATGGATGTCGAGAGCCTACCAATCGAAACAACTTCACTAGTCATGTGACATTGAAAGGTATCTCGAGCCAAAGATTGTGAGTCTAACTCACGAGTATAAATGGTATCACAAAAGTACTCTTGTGTCAAGAAGGGTAGAATACATTGGAGTCATGTGGTGACAAATTGAAAACTCCCCTAAACTGTACAAAACTCTTCCTGTTGTACCTTGGGCCGCAGCTTTTGCATGAAGCCATATTTGGGCCGAAACTTCTCTATTGATCTAATACAAATTCGGGCTTGGGTCCAACGCTAAGCTCATCCCTATCGGGCCACAGCCCATCCGTGTATTGAAATATTCGAGTGGTACCAAGTCGAGTCACCAAATAACCCGAGGTATATGATCGAAAACTAAATATAAAAAAACTAGACCCATTTGTCATCTATACGAAACCTTATACCACATATACATGTATGAATTAACAAGTGAACAAGGGTTGAAAGTATAACCTACTTAAATGAAGTTTACATAAAACGGTTTAACGTCATGGTGAAAACAAATTTATGTCATAAGGATTACTAGTCACACATTGTATAAATTTTAAGAAAACAAATTTGACAAGTAAATAAAGACCACTACATCATTTTATCATTTTTGAATATGAAAGCCTTTCACTTCAACTTACATATTTTCTAAATTCAATTGGAAAATAAATCAACTATTATGTGATTTTGATACTACTATCATGTGTCAACTTAAATAAGAATATATACATTATATATTACTAAAAGAATAACGTAAATATTCTCAAACCAAATCTTGATTTTAACGCGTTTAGCAACAATATGAAAAGTATATATACACATCGTATACTTACTAGTAAAACCATTTTTACAAATTTTACAAATTTACGTTTAGTATTAACACAATTACAAAAAAAAACCATTGGACTATTTTAAGTAAGCAAGACTTAAAAACGATGAACTAAAACATTGCCCTCCTTATCTAGGTCGTGTGTCGGTGCCGTTCCACAACAATCACTAATCCCACATTTCGGATTTTGCACAATTGCTAAGGTGAGTTTCATAGCCCCACTTTTACTTGATAAATTGTTTTATACATTTTGGGGTGAGAAATTATGCAAAACATTTTATGGACCAAAACTATTACATGATTACTATTACGTGGTTTATCCTAAGCCCTTATGTCCCTAGAGAATGCCCTTTCTCATGAACCGTCAATTCCCCATTGGGAAACGCGAATGTTATAAATAGATCTATTGAGGGTGACTCCTCCGTCCGGTTGGCCATGCTTAGGCCAAGCTTAAACGTATACCATGTTGGAACCAAGTGTTGAGGGACAAAACACTTGCTATGGGCCCCTATATTGTATGACATCTTTTAGCATACGGAAACTGTCGTAGTATCGGTTGCATGAACTTAGAGCTAACGTAATAGACATTCATACATATATCATTATATTCGTTGTAATGATTATATGCCTTTGCTTATGGTCCAAGCTTGCTATTTTAATTTAAACCTATGAACTCACCACTTTTAAGTGACCTTTTAGCATATTTTCTCGTGTGTTTAAGATTTGTTTATGAAGGCAAGGCAAGAAGCGGATGTATGGTCGTAGTAGTATTAAAGAAGTGTTTTTACACAAAAATGATGTTTTTACATTGGGACCACTTTATCTAATGGGATGTACCCATTTATTTAAACTATGTTGTAAGACGCTTTTAAAACTATTTTATAAAATCAAACGGAGTATGTATTCCGTTCTTTATTACTTGTGTTATGATTCACCAATTCCGTAACGCTCCCGAATAACACGTATGCTTCCGCTAAACAAATTTGGGGGTGTTACATTACACGTAACCTAGACCATGTTTACGCCTATGCAAAAGTTTACGCATAAAGAACTCAATCTACGCATAACTTTGTTTATGCATAAAGAGTGTAACAATGGGTTTACGCATAAGAAAAAAAGAAGGGGAGTTACGCGTAACTGCTCATCTCTACGCATATGAAAAACACCCTTATGCGTAACTAAAAAAATGACCAAAGACTCGACCACTGAACCAAATACCAAGACTCATCACGGCCTCAATCCACGTTTAACTGACTCAAAATCGTCTTGACATAAAAGACTCGATTAAAAACCCAAGACACCTTTTGACAATACGGATCTATCTCATATCATCAACATCCAATCACAAATCTATCCTATCCTCCATCTTCTATATCATTCTAACAAGACTCAAAAAGAAATAATACATGCTAGATCTCAGATTGGTGTCAATATTTTTTGCAATCTTTTAAAGATTGTTGTAATTGAACACACATCATCATTGACACCCTAATTGTGTTTCTTTCCGAAGTTAAGGAAAGAAGAATAACACGAATGTTACTTCATTTCTTTTGTTCGATTGAAGACAAAAATAAAAACGGCTCACAACACATTTAATCTTACCCGAGACCACTTTTTAATGATCTTGAAGACATTTCTCTTCATGCTTCGCCATAAAATCTAGACCATGAATGATATTGGTGGGGTTAGTTACTATGTTTGCGCTTCGTTTCAAAGAAAAAGGATGATGGAAACTGAGATTGCAGGAGTATTGATCAGTTTGATGTGGAGAGGAGATAAGGGTAGGTGAGAAGAGGAGTTGCGTATTTTTTTTCTCAGATTCTTGGGAGAAAAAGGTTATGTGGGAGGCGACATATTTCTGAGTTTGTGATTAGGTTTAAGTCAAGATGCTTTTAGGGTAATCTTATGTTCGGTTGTAGTAGCTTTTATATGGATATGGACTTAGGTAATTGATTGGCAATGGGCTTCTCAACCGGATTTTTATCATAAGTATGGTCTTGGGTCGTGAAACTTGAGTGAGATTTGATACTTGGCTAAGTTAAAAATTGATGGGTCGACGTCTTATTTCAATCCGAAATTATATTAAGACTTGGTGTTGTAATAAATTTTGGACTAACATTGGTATTTTGGTATTACACATTTCACGGAGGATACACAATTCACGGCTTGAGTGAAAATTTGAAAAAATGATTACATAGTTTTTGTACGGTACTATTGATTCGGAATTGAAGTAACATGTCACGGGTGAACTTCTTTATCATTGAGACATTGTTTGGTTGATTGCAAATCTCAAGATAACTTGTCTCAGGCACATTTTTCATAAGAAATTATGAATTTGACAATCTGGTTATAACTGATGTAAAGAGTTACGTTGTAGTGCTCACAGTGTATAACTATCACTTTAAGGAGTTACGTTGTAGTACTCAGTATCACACGGCGTTGTGGATTGTTCAAAAATATAGAACGCGCAGTAAGTCTCAAAGTTGGGATGTTTACTTCCTTTTCAAGTTAGTTGTATCGGGTTGTCTCCATAAATGGTCATTACTATTAGCCGGTGAATTCTAAGGAGGTTCGATTTCTGGTTAGTTTGAGAGAAACGTATTGAGAGTATTTTTGCGACATATTCTCACGGAATTATGCTCAAGCTAAGGCTTTAATATTGTAACACCCCCAAAATATCGCAGCGGAAGATTATGTCATTGGGGTGCTACTTCATAATACAAAGTACAAGGTATAGAAAACGACCTCTAAATGAGACGTTTTGAAAAGTTACCATTCGATTAATGAAACTAGAGTTACAATATGAGTTCCAAGGTACAATACATAAGTGTTTTTAAAAACATATCGAATGGTAATAATAAAAGCATAAGTCTTCAAAACATGCTGAGCGACTCTATGCTCCATGCAATGGCTATCACTTTTCAGACCTGAGATAAACATGCTAAAGTGTCAAAACAATGGTTGGTGAGTTCATAGAGTTTGTTTAACATGTAAAGCTTTTAAAGAATGTTTACACAACAAAGGCATTGTAAATTCGCTCAGTTCCAAGTTCCGCCCATACAAAACTTGCAACCTGTGTGTTCACAACCCACTGGCCAAAATACTTTGCACAATACACCGGATTATATTCACCCAAGGTCATGAATCTGGTACACAAGTGCGGGGGCATCTTCCCAAATAGTACTATATTACTCCCAAGGTCATGAATCTGTATACATGGGCGGGGCATATACCCGACTTATAGTACTATCAATATTTCTCCGACAGCATAGAGTATTGTGTATGTATGTAAATACAAATCATGTATTTAAATTAAGCGAGTAAAGTATTTCCAAGCATGTATAATGAAATCATGTATAACGCAATCAAGTATAATGTAATCATGTATAAATGCAATCAAGTATACTGCAATCAAATGCACCAAGTATAAATGTTTTGAGTATTTGTAAAAGTAAAAGCAAGTAGTTGAGCATGTATCTCCCCCAAAGAGTTTATAAAGTAATTAAATGAGTAAAAGTTGGGCTACGAACTCACCTTAAAAAATGATATCACAACGTATAACGTAATCGATGGATAAGCCTGGAAGTCTCTACGTATAACCTAGAATATGATGTCAACTCTTAGGTTTGTAATAACGATGCTAAAGTATAAACATTCCTATATACGTCCTTGTATTTATCATGATGTAGTATTTGTATGTTTGTTTATAGAAATGGTTTTAGTTTGTATTTCTCGTACTACCGTTTGGGCCATCATAATTCAGAGGTCATGCAAGAAACGTTCGAGGAGCTAGGACACTTTAATTGTAAATCCAAAGAACTCGTCGATCCGTTAACCCAAATGAACCCCTCACATGAAGTTCCCTAGTGTTGTAGTGCTCAATACGTAAAACATGTATTTTGATTACTTGATTATATTATATATTAAGAGTTTATAAGTACAATAAATAAACTAACAAGTTTATAAGTATTTAAATAAGTTTGAGTCTTATAAATACTTACCTTAATATAGAATACTTGAGTATTATGGAAAAATAAAATATTAGCGAAGCGTCGACGTAGAATTTGCAATCTTCGAAAACCCAAGGCTATTAGAAGATTATAACAACGCCTTCTTGAGAACCCGAAAAAGAAAAGAAGATTATAACAACGTCTTTTTGGAGACTTGAAGTTATTTGAAGATTATAACGACTTTTTCTTGAAAACTTCCTAGAACGAAGATCAAACACTAGTTTTCTTTCAAAAACTAGTTAACTTTCTTACAAAATATAAGATAAGTGCCTTAGGGTTTTAGGACTTTGATAGATAAAGAGGTGTGGTGCAAGAAATTATGTAGTTTTTAGCTTGGTATTTATAGGAAAAATTTAGGAGTTAACTATATATTGGGTTAAAAACTAACCATGGTTAAGTTGTATACTTGTAATGATCTAAGGAAAGATCAAATATCATCCCTACATGTGTTCTTACACGTTCATATGAGGAGGTGGTGATAAGATTGGAATTTCTTGATACTATCTTTATTTTACGGAGTGTAGTTTGGTTCCGAAAATCGCTAACGGTAAGTATTTAATTCATGAAACGTAAAACCGGGTGTCGTAAAAATATGAAACTTATAGGAATGATTAAACTCATCAATATACTCATTATTATCTCATAAAAATGAGTGATAAGTTTAATGGGTCGCGTAAACGCTGTTAAAACTGGAAACGTAGGCTAAATACGTGAAAATTGCAATTTATCAGAAAAGAATAAGATTTCAGGGAAATGACCGTGAATATATTTAAAGTAGACTAAAATTAGTCTATGAGTGATATGAGATGTCAAAATTTAGTTTTCGTTATACGTGGGATAACTTAACAGTTATACGTGAAGTCTAAAAGTTACGCGATTTAAGCAAAATGTAGAACGTATAAGGTTAATTTCTTTATGGTCAAAGGAGAAGGGAAATATGTTTGACTTTTCCAAAAATGTAAAAGTTTCAAAATATCTTAGGAAATACAGTGCAGGAATGGTTAAGTCGGGGTCTAAGTAGAATTGTTTAAAACGTTAGTTTAGTCTCGTACAGCTCATGGTTTATTTGGTAACATTTAAATGAAATCTTAAAAATTCTCTAATTAATTATGAGTGATCTAAAAATGAATCTGATGTGGGGAAAATTGTCAGAGTTGGTTTTCGTTATGCGCGGGATGTTTAAATGGTGCTCCGACCAAAACGAAACTTTAAGACGTTGTTTTCTTAATAACTTTTGCGAAGATGATCTAACGATTGTCAAACTCTCAGGTTATTACTAAAATAAATTAACTTACGAGAATGTGAAATAAAAATTTCGGGAGTGAATAGTAAAAAGTGAATAGTAATAGTGAATAGTGACCCGAAAATGCGAATTGTTACAAATATTTCGTCAAGAAAAAGGTATACGGCATGTACGCAACATTATGATGATTCCGATAGCTCGCAACCATCAAGAGGGAGAAATTGGTGTTTCATCTTCTGTAATTGGATTGACGAAGGGAATTGTGCTTAATGCCGAAGAAGGAGAAGTAGTGTGTGTACATCGGGGCTTTTTACCAACTTGGATGCAATACTAAGTGAGTTATGTTGTTATGATGTTCCCAGAACGACAACCATTGTGCTACAATCAAGAGTCTATTTTCTTCGCTGCGTGTTAGAAGAGAGTTGTCAATTCAGGAGGGAGCAAAAGAAAGAAAAAAGGCTCACTAGTTAGGAGGGAGTAATAACCTAACTAGACCGTTACAGTTGAAGTTCAGAGCTACAAGGATTTGTGCCGTCAACGCCAAAGATCAAATGTCGAGATCGTAGGAAGGGAGAACTTCAAGTTTGCCTCAGTATCTAGACTACAAAGACTTTGCGCTTCAACAATGTCAACATAGTTTATTATTATTGTAATTTACTTTGTTTTGTGTTTATAGGTCTCATTGTAACCATTCACGTGTGACGATATCTTGGAGGGAGATTGTTAGCCTCGCTTTTTTATAAAGATAACATCACTTACGTGAATTAGACTAGATGCGTAGTATACTTTGCCCGCATGGACTAGTATCGCTTAAGTGGCAAAGTTGTAATGTGTAGAGCCTATAAATACCCCTCATGACTCTCCATGAGGGGTGTGGTTGTTCATTAGGTTTGTTTCATTTGTTCTTATCAAAAAACTTATCTAGTTTTCTCCACCCTCTCTTTACTTTCTCTCTCTAGAAGATGAATCTCTTCATCTTCTTCCACCAACCAAAACCTCCCAAAATCACATAAATCTTAGTATTTACGGTCCTACACTTATGCTCTCAGGGCACAAGTTAGAAAAATTATAATTTTATTTGGGTCAACTCGATTAATCCGAATACAAAAGAAGATCGTTTATTGGGTTGAAAATATTTTGCTAACTTGGGTTCTGGTCAACTCGAATAAGGGTTTTTTTTTAAATATTTTTTAGATATAATTTTTAGAGTAAAATACACCGTTCGTCCATAATCTTGTACCTTTGCATCACGTTGAACCAAACCTTGACTTTTTCATCGTTGGGAGTCAAAACATGGTTTTTATAGTCTAAATCAGTCTCTTGACCAATTTTTTGTTAGTCAACGTCTGTTATTTTCCCCATGTGCCTTGCATATGAGGGCAAAATGGTGATTTCATTGTTTTGGTTCATTATTGTGGTGGTAAGACTGGTACAACCTTATGGACTAACGGTGTATTTAATCAATAAAGTTATACCATCACTACCACCACCCTCCCTTAGTCCCTTTATAAAACATTAGTCTCTTAATTGCTTATAATCGTATTAACATGTTATACAACTCGTTTAACCTGATTATTTTGTTGATAAGTTTGATTAATTATAAGCAATTGTAAAATTGTAATGCAAATATACGCCCGCTTCACTTTGTATGAATTCTTGGTGTTTTTGATGTAAGAGCTTTTCAAAATGACTTTAAACACTCGCTAAGCCCCTACTTCAGAATTTATCCTTTCTTTCTAGCTTTAGCAAGTTATGAAATCATATTTCATAGAACCATGGTTGCTAGTGATACAAACACAAATGCTTATAATTCCAACTCGTTGTCCTCGCATGTTAGTTTCTCGCCTTATCTTGCACGTTAGTTTCACAGTCTCATGGACAAGTATAAACATGAAATTGTCTGATTGGGAATTAAGGTGGCATCAAGTTTTCTGCCAATGTTGCGAGTTAAAAGACTATGAAAAATGGAAGTATAAAATGTAGAAGATATCCTTTATATACAAAATTTATTCAACAAAACCGTATACCAAGTATATTGTCACGTGAAACAACATATAGTATATATAAAAAAAAGGACAACATGTAACGAAAGAGGAAGAACTTGGTTTTAAGCCGACCCTTTTGTATCAGCATGTTATACATATATACCATTATGATGTAGCCTAAACTTTTTTGGCTTTCTCAGTATGGTGGAACTCAGCTTTTCTCCACTTGATTCTTCAGATACCAAATTCACAACTTCAATCTACAAGTAACCGAAGTTGGGAGACATTATAAAAGAAAATCCGTGACTGTTTAAGAGAGTGTGTGATTTGTAAAAAATTGTGCCTTTAGTTGTGAGAGGTCTCTCTCTCTTCTTCTTGAAAAAATAGGAACATAGTAGGCATGCTCAAAGAAAACCGCTTCACATATTCTAACTAGAGAAGGAAAGTAAATAGAATATTTGGAACCTTAATATAATCTTCAACACTTCTCATTCTCTCTTCAATAGGCATGATGAGATCATAACCTGCATAGTTGGTACATTAGCATAACTGTAATATGCACAAAATATGGTTCCAAAGTAAGAATGCCAAAATGAGTATGAACATGATATAGAAAGTTGCAAATCAAACAGGATGGTATGTTCTTAAATCGTTGTCAGCTTTTTGAAAAAGCTTATAAAGATTTGTAGGTTGGAACCAATTTATGAAAACTAAGCAAAAAACCTTCGTGTGCCTATGATATATCCGATCATAAGGACGGTTTGAAAAAATAAAGGTAAAAACTGATTCATAATAAACCAAAATTCACATTCAATACCAGTTTTGACATCTGCCATATAATCTTTTTAATATGCTGTACAAGTGTGTACACAAAAAAAATAAAGGGGGGACAAGTTCTAATTTGTTTCTTGGCCAGCATAGGTCCATCACAAACACCAATTACAATTCGATCCCGGCCAACTCTGCAGCCTGTAATCAAAAGCCTCCACACCTCTAACTATAACCAAAATCTCATATTATTCTTGTTAAGTGTCTGTGTGGATGTGTGTCATGACACAGATGAACATATATAGGCAACAAAAACCTTAAGGAAAAGGCGATGACCATCATGTAAGCGATCAAAGGTGCCGCCTAGTACAACTGACCCATAGGAATTAGGTGGAGAAATGGTTGATAAATCAGAAACAAGCTATGGGTTTGGGTCGTCCACAATTGTCATTTTTTAGCCTAGGTTCCCTATATCTGGTTTGACCTCTCTCAAACAATGTATATGTAAAATGTATCGTCTCCTACAAAGTCCAATCACATTCATCAGATAAGCTGAATACAAATGACAACATCCCCAAAATCACAATTTTCAATTAATCCAAAAAAGGCAGTTTGAAACATAAAGCATCATTACCCGAAGACCAAATCAATATTAAATCTAGTGGGTTTGTGTGTAACCATTTACACTTGGGAGTGTTTGGATGGGCGATTTGAATTATTACAAACGAAGCATAAAATTTAAATAATATAGCATATACTTTTACATTTATCACAATAATTGAAATTTTCTTACACCAACTTATTCATTGTTCCTCCCAAAATAATAACCATGATTGACTGCGAAATTCCAAACAACCTACCCCAATAAATGAACCAAAATAATCAACACCAATAAAACTTGATGATCACTACAACAATTTATCTGTCCCAAATAAATGGGATAATTGTCATATTACTGTATAAGTGTATAGTACGGATACAAGTACAGCTAAGCAGAAAGCATCATATGGACCCCTGCCTCATTGCACTTCCATAAGAAGATGAAGCTATAAGATCTCCATCATTTTGTAATAAATTCCACGAAAATAAAGTACAACAACAAAACACTAGCCTTAAACACAAACCACGTCATCACTAGCTTGAAGCTCCACATATTCGTCAAAGATCAATAAAATCCCGTTCATCCCATCCCTGATTGACAAACGTAAACCAGGAATTAAACGCATTGTAATACTCTTCCATTGTACATTCTTTTTAAAAAAATGCATTATATATTAAAAAAAAATCTCACTTTTTATTTAGGGTTAGGGTTTTTAATTTGGGGATTTATGGTTATGGTTAGCGTGAAGGTGAAGGCTTGAGATGGTGATGAAATGAAGATGTGTTTGAGGTTTTTATATATAAATGTGTGGAAAACTAGAATGGGGGGTTGAATAGTTTTACCAATTTAAAACTTCCTTTTAAATATTTAGATCGACTTATGTCAATCAATTTGATTGTTTATGTTGGACGTTGATAGATGGATATATAAACGTGAAATGAAATATAAAGAGTAAGAAGCACATCACCACAACACAAGTTATTTATAGTGGTTCGGCTACAAGGACACCTTCCTTGCCCTACTCCACTCCCCGAGTCACCTACTCGAGAGTTCGTAAGCACTACACCAACTCCTTGTGGCGGAGAAGCCTTCACAACGTCGCTTAACCTTTTTCCGGAACAAAGCTAAATACCGAGTTCTTTCACACCAAGGCGAACCACACCTAACACAACGTCGCCTACCCTTTATACGGTGCTAGGCTAACCACCGAGTTCTTTCACACCTTAGGAGAACTAATCCTATCACAACGCCGCCTACCCTTTATTAGGTACTAGGCTAAGCACCTTAGTTCTTTCACACCTTAGGTGAACTACACCTTCACGACAACAACACCTAATCTCAAGGAGATCTACTCCTTGTTACAACACCATCAAGGATATCACCATCCTTGTAGATAAACAAATACACATATGTATAACGATGCACCTCATCGATTATACGACCTAAGCATTCTCCCCAAATGCTACTTGATTTGATCCTTTGGCATCCTTCACTAATGCCTTTGACACAACGCTTGGCACCCTTCACTAATGCCTTCGTCTTGACACCTTTAGCATCCTTCACTAATGCTTTTGACACAACGTTTGGCACCCTTCACTAATGCCTTCGTCTTGACACCTTTAGCATCCTTCAATAATGCTTTGACACGGATGATGAGCACCTTTCATTAATGATTTCATCTTGACACTTTCGGCATTCTTCACTAATGCCTTCAACCCAACATCTATGGAGAAAGGAAGAACTATCAACAAGAGAACCTTAGTAGTCTTGATGATGACGAAGCATGGCAACTCATGGACTTGAGCTTGCACGTCTTCAAGAGGTGGTGATCTCTCCTTTAAGAGGAACCTAGTAGATCACACAAAAACAAAAGACAAACTGTATAGATCACTTAGATATGAGGTTAGAGGGTTAGAATACTTTGGGGAAGTATGTGTGAAAAACCATGTGTAGAGAGAAAAAAATGGCTCTCTATTTATAGAGAAAATTCTCTTCTGTTCTCCGGATCCCACGGATCCCTACCACAAGGGATCCGGCTAGCACAAAGCTAGGGATCCGTGGTCCGCTCCTCTTTGCCCATGGGTATTTTTGGTTATGGGTCATGGGTTATGGGTTGATCCATGGTTTTCTTTCTAGATACAATGAACTTGGTTAAGTGGTATATATAAAACCATGGGTTATGGGTCAAAACCATTTGCTAGTATTTTACCCATTTAGTATATACTTGTATTTACCCATTTTAGCATACACTTAGTTTTACCCATTTTAGTATACTTAGTTTAAGTATATGTTTAACCCAATATGTAAACACTAGTTGTTGTACATATGTATCTAAATCATAAAATCACTTATACTTGTTTTAGTGTTTTATGTGACAACTTAATTGTGTTAGAAAACTATTAACTCAAACTATTTACGTTATCTATTTGTTTCGTTAAAATGATTTTAATTTTGTTATCGACAAAACATTAGAAGATCGTAAAATATAAATAAACGTTTTTACGGCTTATTTGTATTAACAAAATGGGCAAAATGGTCATTTAACTAGAATAACGGGATTGAACAACATATAACGGGATGTTGACTAACGGAAAATGGGTCAAAGGACTAGTTTAGCTTATAAAAAACTATGTTTTGGACTCCCAACTATGAAAAAGGCAAGGTTTGATTCAACGTGATGCAAAGGTACAAGATTAGGGACGAACGGTGTATTTTACTCTAATTTTTATGAGTTATATATGTAAACTCATTGAACATTGCAATTCTTTTAGTAATTTTACTCATGTTCAGGTTGACCTAATAGATCCGACAAGATTGGACCCAATCCGACTAATCCGAGATCTTAATAATGTCATATTCAGGTATATTTTCTTTAGCCTAAAACCGACTTTGAACAAACCTGAATTGATCTAAACCCGACCAACCTGATTAACAACCTTACTACGGAGTTTCTATCATCCACTACTTAATACATCAAGTGTTGGCAATGTACTTCTTTAACTTAATACTCCAATACTAAAACACATAAAGTACATAAAATCTCGCAAAAGTTCCTGCATGAAGCCGAGGTGGCAGCTACCATTTGCGAAAATTGCACTATACTGCTCGCCTGGATCGGTGGATCCACAGTTAATGGAGCTTCAGTAGCTAGAATACTTTGCTCGAAACTCGAAAGAAATAATAATTTCTACCAAAGCAAATGAAAAAAACATGGTTGTCAGGATCCCGATCCCGATCTTAGGATCTTACGATTTTACGATACTGCAAAGCAAAAACGATCCGGATCCTACATAGGATCTTTGCAAGCTTAAGATCTTATAGGATCCCGATCTTTACCATACGATCTAATCCTATCTGATCTTACTTTTCTCGAATTACAAACTAAAAAACTACAAATTTATGGGTTGTTTGTTTGTAGAATTCAAAAAACAACATGTTAATCTTTTTAAACATTTTATAATCATAATTTAGGACAACATTTATATGAAACATTCGTTGTATTTTATAGTTATAATGTATTAGAATTTGTAGATTTGTATAAAATTACATAAACTATTAAGAAATAACATTAGAGTAGGATCTTAAGATCCCGATCCGATCTTACGATCACGATCTTGCAAAGATGAAAACGATCCTGGGTAGGATCCCGATCTTGACAACATTGGAAAAAAACTCTTTTAACTTTTGACAATTAATTAAAGCTTTCAGTTTATTTTGCAAATAATAATTTTGCTCGATATTTTCATTAAAGGATAAGAAGTTTATTTATATCTAACTACATATAAAACACAAGACACCCTTTCTTTTTTTTATTTTTAAGATTTTCATATATAAATTTTAAGCAAATACTACTAACGTCGGATGTAAAATCAATTTATGTATCAATACCTACATATATTGACTAGTCAACACGTGTAGTTAAATTAAACTTTAAAACACCTCCTTAATAAAAAGTATTATTTATAAAACACAATGTACAAACTAAACAAGCTATTAAACACTCTCTTCCTAAAAGTCTAAAGACATCTCATGAATAATTTTAAATAATACAGCCTTTTTTTTGCAAATAGCACAAACTTATGAATCATAAAAAAGTAATAAGTTGATATATCATATGTTCAAACTTTCAAAAGGAAAAAAATCAAAATTTATATAGATAAAATATTACCAACGATCTCAAAATTTCAATAGTATACCATGACCGAAAAAAAAAAAGATTCTCGCAATCTCTAAACTTATTGTCATCGTGAACAAATAATAAAAATACATTGTTTGCCGAAAATAGCAATTATAGAGTACCTGCCGCCGAAACGCGCGATACCCTACTAGTTACATATAAAGAGAAAACAACGTGCTTTAAACATAAAAACTTAAAAGGTGAGTAATTTGCTATACCTAAAATACCTTTCAAAGCTTATGTTTAATGTTTAAATTTAGTAAGGTGGCAAATGAATATGGATATATAGAATTTTAGGACATTTATAAGCCAACGAGCATTTTAGTAGGGTTTTCAAGCTTGATATCTTTGTTTCATTTGTTGTAACGAAAATTTGACTTCGAGTTTTAAAATTGAATTTCTCAATTAATCATTCAATAATCAAATTTAATTAAATTTCATATATAATTTACATATTTATAAAACAAGATAAAAAACATTATAGTAGAAGATGCATAAGATAAATGTATCATCAAATGTTGATAACGTTGTTGGACAATATATTAACCAAGATGATGTAAATGTAAGATTGTAGCATTTTAATTATTGCGTTTTTTAGTTCACCAATTACTCACTAATATTTCTATTACTTAAATTTCAGGTCCATCATAATTTCAATCTCAGCCTCAATCCTCATTGCAATCCAATTTGTTTAATTGGAATTGAAATGCCATTATTTTACATTGTATGCATAGTCATTACATGAAACACTTAACAACAATATCGTAACTATAATTATATGTCGTTATAAAAACTCGTAATCCACGGGTACTCTTATAGTATTATGAAACGAGGAAAGAAAGGATTGAATTTCAAAAGGATGGACATACAAATTTATGTTCTTTAGATTGAAAAAAGTAAAAAGGAAAAAAAAATGCATGATATATTTTGTGTTCTTGAGTTAAGGGAAATAAAGAAAACCGGCAAATTTACCTTTATACGCTTAATTTGTGTAGTTTTTATTTGTTAGAAAAAGCATATTAGTCATTTTATAGATTAGACTATTTGTTCTCACAAATCAGCCTACTTTACAAGATTGTAATAAGTTTTGCCATTTATCTTACCATACTCTTTCTTTTCCTCTTTTTAAAAAGATCTTTAGAACACGAAATATTTTTATATTTTATCATTCATTTTCTTTCTCTCTCATGAAAAAGCTCAAGAGTACGGTGTTACTCTCTCCGTCTTAAAACTATTGTCAACTGATAAAAAGCACATACAAGTAGTTTAAAAAATATATATATTTAATACTACTTTGCTTTCAGCAAAAGCAACAAAAAAAATAATTTTAACTTTTGACAATTAATTAAAGTTTCTATTTAGTTTTGCAAATAACACTTTTACCTAAAGGTTGTACCATAAACTAAAAGAATTTCAAATACGATTTTTTAAACAACCAAAAAAAAAAAGAAAAAATGAACAATGATATTAACACGAAAAAGTAATTTTTTTTCTCTTCTAAAACACATTAGATATTGATTTAAGATCATTTGAGGACAAAAGATTTTTTACATACCAAGGGATCAATCTCTACCCTCAATTTTTATTTGATCTAATGGATGAGATTAATCCCAACAATTAAAAAAACCCACTTTCATCATTTTTTTTCAAATATTAATATCTTTCAAACCGTTAATCGCGTCGACAAAACAATATATCATTGCGACGAGCATTTAATTATCTTTCTATATATAGGCACTTTGATATACTTTCGACAATTTTTTTTTCTTCGTATTTTTCACTTTTTTTTTTAAGTTTTTTTGTTTTTTTACGTTACTCCAATTTGCATTAAAAAATCATACATGATAAAACACTAATTTGAATATCACATGTGATATTAGTGTAATATCATATATGATATGTAATATCACATGTGATATTAGTGTAATATCACATGTGATATTACATATCATATATGATTTAACGCTAATATTGCATGTGATATTTAATTTAGAGTTTTATCATATATGATTTTTCTGCAAATTTCAAGAACGTAAAAAAGGAAAAAAAAATAAAAAACGGAAAGAAACGATTTTTTCTTTTTCGAAAGATATCAAAGTATATCGCCTATAAAAAAGATAATTAAACGTCATAGTAAATATTTTCACTTAACGATTAACGGGATTTAAATTATAAAATATAAGTAAAACAATAAAATGCTTTTAACCATAACAATGATTTCTTTTAAATAGATAATGGAGATGAAATTCTTAATAATATAAAGTTTGGAGCCCTGCGCAAAGCCATATAAAGATAACATATTGCGACTCACATAAAATTACACTGTACTTTTATACGAATCCCTAAAACTTTTCGCAACTTATAATTGCTTTAACTCATACTTGCTTTTAAAAACCCTTTATAAAATAACTCTCCTCTTCCTCTTAGATATTTCACACAGAAACATTTATATAAAAGTCAAAGAACACATCATTTGACTTGAAAGCGCGTGAATATTATTAGCTCTAACAAAAGGGAACACATTGTCAAAACTCACAGCGATAAATGTTGGACACACGAGTGGCAAGTTAACGTCACCTTTAATATCACAGGGGACAGAAACCCAACCATCTTTTTAATCAACGGCTCACATTCATCTTAATGGTTGACACTATCTTTTATCTCAACCGTTGGATTATTTGGGAAAATAATTGCATGTGACGCGGGACCAGGTGTGTGTCGGGTGGTGGTACCGTGATCATGTGTGGATTACTGATTGGTGGGCCCGGAGATGGATTGTGTGTGACGCGGTACATGACAGGCTTCGTTGGAAACTCGAATTTGCGTGGATGTGATTTTTAGACGTGTTCATTTTGTTGTCATAACTCGTTATTTCCTCATATTAAATGCGATTATAAGTAAAATTTTGCTTTCGATGTTGAGGATGTTATGGTTCTGAACTTCTGATGAGTGCTTAAAATTTGAGTTTTGATAAATATAATCCTCAGAACCAGTGACGGATCTAAAATTATGATTTTTTAAAAAGTGTTTGCATAATTTTTTTTATGTTTATAAGTACTGATGTCGTGCCGTAAAAAAACTATAGCTAAAATCGAAGGTCGCACATACTAAAAGACATATTTAGAAACCAATTTACATTTTATGACTTAAAATCTGGCATATCCCGTATCACACCTGGCTCTCAAATGAGTCCGTCTCTGAAAAAAAGTATGCGGATGATGTTCGAATAGAATGCATGTGCATAACTTTCGAATCAAATACGTTTAACATGTTATAGCTAGGTTAATTTACTTGTATTTTAACCAGTGTTGCAAAACAACGCCATAGGCCGATTAATCATCGCTTAGGTGCTATCGCGCCACCAACCTCGCCGATTTATGTAATCGGTCAAATAAATCGGTCAACAACGATCAATTGCGGTCAACGACTGTCAACGGTAGTCAAACTTGCAAAAACATGCAAAACTCGTCGAAAATACCCAAAACTTGTCGTGAACAACTTTTAATCACTTATATTTGTTGTTTATATATATCACAAGGTGTTTTTCAAGGAAAGCTCATCGAGAATACCCAAATCTCGCCGAAAATACTCAAAACTTACCGGAAATGCCAATCTGATTAATTCCGCCTATACCGATTACAAGCTACAAAAGGTTGACCACCCAACTACCGATCACGACTTTTGCAACCTTGATTTTAACTATATAACCGCTTAAGGATGGTTAATAATAACAACCATAAAATGATTAAAGTAAAATACCTTTAAACATGCCATAAAGTGTTGAAGATAACCTTCAAAAGCTATGTTCATGTTAGGCCAATGTTAATGTTTTGGTTGGTTGATTCTCCAATCGAATTGATGATCGTGTTTTTATCTATTAAATTTCAACCGAATTGATGACGGTCACACCTTTTTCAATTTTGTTATGGCTTGCATTAATCGAAAGTTCATTATCTTTGCGCAGTATTTTTTATTAGTTTTTGTGTGATATGTTTTGTTTATAATGCGTCGCCTTTATTAGAAATTATTGTTGAAATAGTTTTCAGAGAAATTGAAGCGCAGGATGATCACAATATTTATGATTGTCATTAAACCAATGCTAACGACAACCATAAATATTGTGGTCACACCTTGCCACACCAGCTTTCTCTCTCAAAGACTACACCCAATTCTAATTTGCTAATAAAGCGACCGCAATCACAACAAAGAACGTACCTTACAAAAACTAGTTAAAAGAAAATACACACACAAAAGAGAATGAAACTTTCGGTTGCCAGGCCAACCATAACTTTGAAAAGATCGGGGCTGATCGGTCACTAATTTAATTGAGCTAATAAGAAAAACTCGGTTATCTACTCGATTAGTTGGGAGTCAACCTTACCATTAGCATCAGCCTTAGCATCAATGATTCTTTACTTACAACTTTGCAGGCAGTTTCCTTGTATGTCATTTGTCCTCTTCACAATTTTATAGCTGCGTTTGGATTGTAATAGCGTCATTTCTGAAACAACAATAAGTATTAAACTAGCTAAGACATTACAGTTCTACGATATCGAATACCTAGTGAAAATAAATTCAAAACCAAAAGCCTTTTTTTTTATTATTTTTTTTTGACATAACAAAAACGCAGTTTTAAGTTGGAATCTTTTAAATAATTCCCTAACATTACATTTTGTCAAACATAGAGATACTTATATTTGAAAAGTTAGTCCTATGGATATGACTTATAAGAAGATGAGAAATGAAGGTGCGCTAGCACTGGCCCATTTTGTTTCTATCTTAACTTTATGGGCCTTTTACTACGAGTTGAAGTTTGATAGTGATAGAACCTATAATCAACAAACAAAAGTTTATCAAGTTATTCGTGACCTAAAGGTACGGATTTTAACAATTTCAAAAGAGCTTAAACAGTGTTTTTGTATCATTCCATTATGCATTATGACAGGTATGCATAGACAAAAGGAAAAAAGCAAAATGAGTGATAATTGTGATAATTGAGTAGTTCTTTTTGTAAGAAGAAACATATATAGCATGGGGAATGTGATTATGTCTAGATGTATATATGTTTATTGTTAAAACATGACATGCGTTTGTATAGTGGGCATGTATTTTATGTGCATTTAGCGTCAGATTCCTTTCATAGATTTCTAGGTTTGAAAAATTACACTACTTGTCTATTAATTTTGTTTTTACTAATAGCATGACTCTCTACATTTTGAAATGTATTTTTATCACTAACTAATAATCACTCGCTATTGATTACAATTTTTGTTAGAAGAAATTAGTGAATAATATCTACGTAGTTCCGACCCTTAGATTGGGCGTAAAGGAAATGAAGAATCGGTCGATGCCAAGACCAAGTCGCGTAGTGTGTGCTTTTGTGTTTATGTGTGTGTTTTGATGACATATATTTAGTTGTCTTATTACACTAATTTAGTGATGAATTTGATTGTACAAAGAAAAAACTGATATGACGCTAAAATGATAGTGTTGAATACGGTTTTGCGGTCAATTGATTACATCTAGCCTAAAATATTACTTGTGTGCAACTTAACTGTCTTAGCCTTCACGTTTTTATAATTTATGGTTTATACTTTATAAGGCCAAGTGGCATAGTGATCGTTTTTTTTTTTTTTTTTTACCTTGCACATCCGTGTCACACCAGGTTTATTTTTTCTCTTACTTTCCCTCATTTATTTGTAGACGCAATCATTTTATGGTTACTTTTTATTAAAATACACTTTATACAAATATATCCCACTAATACACACACACACACAAACAAAATAAAAAAACAATAAAAAGAATGAGAGAGCCCACATCACTTTATTTGTAAACTAGGTGACCAAGTTACCCAATTATGTCTTGAAAACCGAAAGTCACTAAGTGACTTTGTGAGGCGCCATTGGTAACTAGGTGGCTTTGTACCTTTGCCATTCACTCTAATGTAAGTTTATGTTTTATTCAGGTTATGGTAACTTTTTTACAAGCAATTCATCTAGTTATCATACACTCTTTATTTTTGTTTGGAAAAGGTTACATGAACTAAACAAATAAATCTTGATATATTGTTATTCGAATCCATTTGTTTATGTATGGTAATTTACTTATTTTATCCGCGTCTATGTGATATATAATAGAAGGGCAAATGACAAAAAAATGGATCAAACTTGACACTTTATGTGATTGTGAATTAACTATTTTTTTTATTGATGTATCGAACTTTCAGATTTCGATCATTATGTGTATTTTGTGACAATTTTTTCATGTAAAATGACCATTTTACCCTTCAAATTTTGAAAAAATTAAGGTTAAAATGGTCACAAAATACATACAATAATCAAATTTTAAAAGTTTAGTACACACAATAAGAAAAAAAATAGTTGGCTACACACAATCATAAAAGTGTCGCTTCAACGCATTTTTTCATTCATTCTATAATAAACAAGATTTTATACTCAAAGGCCCGCCGAGTTTTTCTGCACCTTGGGTCTTTGATGTTTTTTCGCTCGCGCTTTGAGCTTATTTTCTGAAACGTTTAGTTGTTACGTTTTTTAAAAAACTTATTTGAGCCGGCTACAGTTGGACCAGTCCATGTTACGTTTTGTCTTAGGCCGGGCCAAGACCTTATTGATAAACGTTGGTTTGTGTTATTGTTGGCAATTGTTTTATGCACTTCCCTAAAAATGGCTGGAAAACCTAACATCGAGGAGCTTTTCGGTGCGTGTGGTTCTGACAACCTCGCTAGCGCTTTCAAGTTTTTGTTTAGTAGTGAGGTTGCTGAAGATCGTTGTTTGGTGAATCGGTTGGAAGAGGAACGGATGCAGTTGCATCTTAAGATTGAGAAGAAGGAGCGTACTATTGCAGAGACGCTAAGGTTTGGTCCTTTTGTTGTCGTGTAATGGTTTAGTGGAGTCCGAAGAGCTCCAAATGATCAAGTGACCCTGGCTGCTCTTGGTGTTTTGTTGGCTGCTGTTCGTCATGGGATTGCTGCTTGGGAGAGACAGATTGGGTTGATGGAGGATGTTGAAGGTTCTTCTGATGGTTAGTGTGGTCGTCATTTGTTGTTGCTGAAGTTTTTTTTTGAACTGCTTCCATCTAGGGCTGATTGCAGTTGTTGATAAAGTGTTGTTAGTAATGTTTGTAAAAAGTTATGTGTAGTTTGGGGGGGTTACAATTTTGTGTATGTATGTTTCTCCATCTATTGTAAGTAGCCTTCTGCAACTGCTGTTATGTTAATGGAAAATGGGCGTTGTAAGCCTTTTTTTATTTTATGTTTCTGTGTTGTCTTTTCAAGCTTTCCTTTATGTTTTGCTTTTCCAGTATTTTGTTGGTTGCATTATGCATGCGTATGAGGATGGTATCAAGGCTGTTTTTGTTCTAGTGCATCAAATTGTTTGGTAGGTGATTGCACTTTGTCAGCCAATATGTCGCATTGTGCACGCTTCTGTGTGATTGTGCTTTTGTATGTTTCTTTTTGGTGCATACTGTTGGTAGTGGATTATGTAGTTTTTTTTTCTTGTATAAAGGTTGTATCATGCTTGTGGTTGGGGGTGTTTTTTTTTTGGTTGGGAATAGAAGTAGGTAAGTTTCCATGTCGCGAGGTGGTTGTTTAGAATAACTTGGTCTGGCTTGTGACAGTGATTCTCTCCAAGATCGTATGTGCCTGTTTTTTTAACGTGAGGTTATTGATGCACGCGAGTTTGAGACGTTGGTGCGTGTGCGCTGCTTTGAAATCGCGGCACGCATTAGGTATTTGAATGACCTTATCCATGAGGTTTGTGAGGAGTGGCATGATCCAGTGGTGGCGAATTCTGGGGAGTTCTTGAGGGAGGTGCTTGCGCGGGAGCGTTGTAAACAGGCCACGTTTCAGGCGCTATTTCTAGATGCGCATGTTGCTTTGCGTGCTGCAGCGCGTTACATCAATACCATCCGTTCTTTGTGATGGTTTATTGTTTGTGTTGGGTTATTCTGTTATCTCAGGCTTAGGTGTCGTGCTGTTTTGTTTATGTTTGTTGTTTGTTCGATGATGTTTGTATTATGCGTGTCAGATTTGTATTGAAAAAAGCCACTTTGTGCTATTTGTATCAATACATTGTTTTGGACCTGTTTGAGTTGGTATTACCATTGTTCATGTGTATGAGAGAATAGTCAAGCGAAAGACTGTTAATGTACATTGAAAATGGCATGACTTAGCATGCCTTTGTACAGCCTGGTACTTTGGATAGTTTTGTTAACCTACATAGTTGAGTAGTTCAGATCGGATACAGTCCTAGTTACTACTGTACATACCCTAAAGTTCATGGCTTGTACTTTGTCCTATTAACTTACATTAAGTTGCACCAAGAGATACATAGTCGTCGGTGCCTTTTGTCATTATTCTTTTTTAGCCTTCTTGCTTTCTGGTTCATCTGTGTCCTTGTCTTCCTGTGTAAAGAGTTCTTTGCGGATGCCTGTAGATGTACCTGTTCCAGTTTCTTTCTTTTTCTCATCTGGGTCTGCTGACAACGGCGGTGGCGTGAGTGTTTCTAGCAGTATGGCGGCTGCGGTTTCAATTATGGGTGTTGATGAGGAACTTCCTTCGCCTTCAATTTCTGGAATGGGTGGTAGTGCTGCTAGTTGGCCTACGGGTGCTGCAGGTTGTGGTTCTTGTATCTCTGTTGCACTGTCAAGGATAAATCGAGCGTTACCACGTCTGCTACCTGCGGTGAAGTGTAGCTTGAACAACCTTCTTGTCTGCTGAAGGTCTCGGATGATTGGGGGCAGGTCATATGGGTCTGGGTCAGGTAGGTAGGTGAGGATCTCGCTACATGGAGGAAGCAAGGAATTGGCTGCGGGCTGAAGCAAGTGACTGCTATGGTACCGGTTTGGTCGGTTAAGGTTGCTTTGAAACAGTAGCTGCATTGTCGTAATTGCATAAGTAAGAGGCGTTAGTTTTTTGTGCATGTTGCTAATATAAATTTTGCCAAATATCTTGTGTATGTACCTATAATTTGGTGTTGGATTGCTCCCATACTGTTGGCAATGCAAATGTGGCATCCCTTGACTAATTTTTGTGTGGCACGTGCGACACCTGTTGAAATACCATCCTCGCCGCTCATCTATCCATGTTATTGTAGCATCGACAGAGAACTGTTCCTGCTGTTATAGATTTCAGCAAAGGACAGGCTTTAGATTTGTTGGCTATATCCTTTTCCTGTCTATTGTAATATGGGTGAGATACTTACTGGGTGTGCTTCGGGGTTTAGTTCTAGTAATGCGGCAATAGTAGTAGTTTGGTTACCCTGATGGCTTCCGGTTGCTGTGCCCTCTATTGAAGGTAGTTGCAGTGTTGGATTTGGTCCTAGAAATGCGGGAGCCTTGTAATGGTACGGAATGTAGAGTGTTATATAATGCTAGGACAACTTGTGTGTTACAAAAAAAAATTATTGCTACTTACATTTCCCTTATTTGGTCCGCTTCAGGGATCTTCGGGTTCAAGTAGTAGGATGTAGCTGGTGTTGCCGAAAGTTGCAGCCCTCCTGTTGATATGGATTACGTTATGTATACGTAGAAATGATGTTTAAGTGTTTTCGGTATCCGTTATTGTGATTTACCTGCGAAGCGTTTGGCCCAGCAAGAGGTAACAGCCATCACAACTGGCTGTTGCATTCCTGAAAGCAAGTTGACTTCAAACCCCTTTGCTGCCTCGTTCCAGAGGCTAAATACAATGTTGTTGCCACTGAAGAAGTTGTGCGTGTTAGTTCCTGAACAGATACGGTCGTATGCAATTTACGTTTGTTTAGTTTAGTCTTACTTGAGGTTTTGTATTGTGATGTTACGATGTGAGATTTTATTTGTAGTAGTGTCTCCGAACTCCTTCAGGTCGGTAACGTTGCGCACAATCCCAATGTAATCTGAAAATTTCTGTTAGTATAAATATGTGTCTTAATGGTTAACTATTACGATGGCTGAATGTACCTGTTAGAATGGAGTCCTGTTTTCTGTGCGTGTTGCAACCTCATTGTATGGGGCAAAGTTAAAGTAGTGTTCTGGGAAACTTGCACCTTCAATTTCAGTAATCTTGGTGTACTTACCGAATAGCAACGTTAGAGTGTTTCTGAGCGTTCGTTGCCAATGCTCTGTCCTTTTACGTACCGTAGCCCTCAATGCGATAGCATTTTTTCAGTTCTAACTTCGTGTCGTACAGTTTCATGTCCCATAGTTGGACATTTGCTTGAATTGCACCCCCCTGCATTAAAGGCAAATTTGTTATTAACATCTGTTTGGTTAGCTAATTGCGGAAAATCGTTATATGCGTGATGTTTACCATCTGGGAGATACCTTTTTATCGAGTAGCATGTAGCATAGGCCTGTGGGGTTAGGGTCAGGTATGTTTCTTGAAGCCCATAGTCTGTAGACTTTAACTCGAAGTGGCTTTGCCATGTCTGTCGGCGCCATGTTCATCAGATCCGTTTCGTCTTCCTCGATGACAATACCTTTGCCCTTGTCAGTAGTTGTTGATATTTCAGGTGATGCAGGCTTGATGAGTAGTGGTCCTTCGATGGATGACTGCGTGTCTGCTTCCTCCAAAGGCGCTTTCCCCTTTCCCTCCCGTTGCGTTTCTGATCCAAACCCTGTAGGTTTCATTTCTTCTCTAGTTTCCTTAGCGCCAGTTTCTTCTTTTTTGTCAGACATGTCTCTAAATATTCAACAAAGTTTTAATGGAATATGAAAATGGTTGTGTAAAAGTATGTGATGCAAAACGTGATGCTTAGTATATGCAGTCTTAGCGGTAATGTATGGATGGCACAGCCGCTAGCTAATAGTTTTTTGTTGTATGCAATGCTTATGTAAGACAAAGATCATATACGCTAATGACAAATAATGATATGTATGGCATATGTATTTGAATGTATTGTGAATGCAGAAAAAAGGCATGTATGTTGGGGCGCTGTTCTTTGAAACATATTTTTTTCCCATGACTCTTTTTTCACCGGCGTTGATGTGAACCTGGTGTGTCCTTATCCGGCTGAGGAAATCTTTGTAGACAATTTTCCTGGTAATGGTGTTGGCTTGGTCATCTGCACCGCCTATTATCATCTTTAAACCCGCTGGATATGTCGCCCTTGAAAGCGCGACATATAGTTGCCCGTGACCGAATATTGGTTCTGGTAAATACACCCCTATTTTTTTTTCAGAGATTGGCCTTGGCTTTTGTTAATGGTCATGGCATAGCAAACCTTTATCGGGAATTGCTTCCTTTTGAAAACAAACAGGAGCTTTTCATCACTGTGACTTAGGACTATCCGTGGCAGGAATACTTTTTGGTTTTTTCTTGTGCCTGTGATTATTTTAACCTCTAAAACTCTTATAAGTAGTTGTGTTACGATCATACGTGTGCCATTGCAGAGTCCACCGGCTGGGTTGAGATTACGTAATAACATTACGGGGGTTCCTATTTTTAACTGTAATTGGTGTGGTGGCAGGCCTGTTGGGTTGATAGTGTTGAGATACTCCGTTGGATACAATAATTCTGTGGAACCGCCATCATTTCCAACGGGAACAGCATGATCTATACTTTTGTATGTGTGTGTCCTGCCTGGAACTTTTTCAAATATAGTGGCATTTATGAGGTCTCATGGTTTCATTTTTGGGACAAACAATGGCTTTTTCTTGGAGGTTATCGGCTGTAGGGTGTTGTGGGGTGAAGTTGTCATAGATAAAGTCTATCAACTCCTCTTTCCCCTGATCGGTATCAGGTAGAGAAAACCTTTCAGGGATTTGTATCAACGACGCGTTTTCAGGGTCTGCAATGTTTGGAATGCCTGCACACCCATCACCAACATTAAGCAACCATTTGGAAAATGAACTCGTCTCTTCCCTTTCCGCATCAGTCATCCCGAATCTTTCCAATCTCATGTTTTTTTGCAACACAAAAACCTTAAAATGGCGCCACAAATATGATTCTGAAATTGTTGACGCGATAATTTCATTCTTGGATGCACCTTTTTTAACAGGCAGTGTTTGTCTGAAATCTCCCCCGAACATAAATGATTTGCCCCCAAAAGGCACGTCCGGCATGTCACATATGTCACGTAGTGTCCTATCCAACGCTTCAAAACACTTGCGATCGTTCATAGGCGCCTCATCCCAAATTACCAAGTCTTTCTGCTTGAGCAAGTTTCCCAACTGTGTGTTTTTCTTTACACTACATACTGATTGATCACTTAGGACCAATGGGACCTTAAACCTTGAATGGGCCGTCCTACCAGCCGGCAACAAAAGTGAAGCGATCCCTAAGGATGCAACTGCCAGCACAATCTTGCCATATGACCGTAAAGTTGTTATGAAAGTCTTCCATAGGAAAGTCTTGCCAGTACCTCCATGACCATACACGAACGGCAGTTCTTGTCGACCTTCTTCTAAACTGTCCATAACTGTTTGGAATATGACCCTTTGTTCTTGGTTCAACAAAGGTGTAAGAACATCCCGTTCCGTTGACAATTCAGCGCGATTGTAGCATTTTTCTTCCATTATAGCCTTGTTGTTTAAGATATTCAGCAACTCACTTGACGGCAATGGTAAACCAAATTCCTCGAGAGATCTACCATGCTGTAATAGACTTGTTTGGAGCTCATACAATATACCGGCTCTAAGCTCTGGTTCATTCACATGTAATAGATGCACATTGAACAGTTCTGACAATGTTCTTGAAATGTCATCGGCCATGTGTCTCCAAAACGCCTCCCACAGCGTCCCTGGGCTAGTCACATCACAAAAGAGCAAGATCTCAGACAAACAGTGCACGCATCTCTGCCGCCGTGGCTGTTATAGCAGCCTCTTCCAACGCTATAGACCATTCATTGTCGTCTTTTAACAAACCCATAGCCTCTGCTGCAGACCTATAAGTCGGATATAGGATTCCGTTGACTCTCCTTATATTCGGGAATGACGGACAGCCTACCTGATGACATAGTAACAATCGTAGGTAGAACAGGTCACCTGAACTGGGGTGGACATATGTCAACCTCCCAATTGGCTGTTTGTTCAGATAAGCCTTTGGAAACCATTGCCTATCTTTTTTTGACCAAACGAACTCTGATGGGAATTTTAAGTACGTTAAGTGCCTGCCAACGGTAGAGGTGGAATTGAAATCTAACCATCATGTTAGAGTAGTCTTTCGGGAATTAGGATTATCAAGTACTGATTGGATCCGGTGGCCAGCCCTGAACGTAACCCTTTGCATGTCTTCCAGATGCACTGCAAGAATCTGAACCGCTGGTTCTCTGAAGTATATCTCGAAACCAAAAATACGCCAACAGGCCTCATGTGGACCTATGTACCGAGCATCAACAAAGTTCTTTATCTCATCAATTATCTCTGGCACGGTAGAGGAAGGTGGTTGACTTGCTTCACCTGGGGTACCCAGGCCCTGTAGCGGCCTGCTTTTCCTTGTTATACGTGCCATGATCTTGTCAGTACCTTTCGATATGTATTTGAATAGGTACTTTATAAGCATAGTCCAGTTGCAACACTCAACGTTTATATGAGCATAAAACCGTAGACATAACGAAAGATTATAAGGGACAACATAACCGTTGTCTAACTTCATACCTTGCCGTGTTGCCACAAACTCTATGTCCCGCCTACGGTACTGGACATATCCTGAGTCATCTATATATGTGCTAGTGCAATAGTCTTTCGGAAAGTGTTTTTTGCATGTTTGCCTGTCACGCATACACGGAGCATTTGGAAACGGCATTCCACACGGCCCATGCATCATCAGCTCCGTTACAACTCTGAAAGCTTCGAGGTTAGGATGCTCGTCAGGTAACTCTGCAGAGATGAATCTGTCCACGTCGCTAGCCCTTGTGACCTTTGAAGAGGAAGTGTTCCAAAACAATAGATGGCAGTGAGGCAGACCCCGTTTCTGGAACTCTATTGTGTACAAAACTAAAAAGAAAACAAATATGGGGTTACCGTTACACCACGATCAGCAAACAGTTTTGGAAAAGACTTTAGATAAGCGTATGCAAAAATGGAAAGGACAGTTATTCAAAAGATATTTGGTATAACAAACCTGCTGCAATGGTACCTAAAACCTTTCTCTCACGTACGTACTTCACCAACTTCTGGACCTTCCGTTCAAACACCCGGTCAACGACATCCGGCCGGTCAGCAGAAGTCAGGTGGGGAAACTCTGCCATATATTCTTCTATCTCCGGCCATTTAACATTGCACGTGAATGTCACAAAAAAGGTTGGGTTGCCATGAACCCGACATATAGCAAGTGCATCTAGGTAGTGGCTGTACATGTACCTTGGGCCCCCTCGTGAATGATGGAGGTAATATTATCCTTGACCCAACATCAGAACCATCGTGGTCGCCCCTTGCAACAGCGTTGTACAGGCCCCTCAAGTAGTCTCCGCGTATGTCAGCCTGATTCTTTCGTACAAAGTCCATCCGATACTGTTCCACTGCACAATAAGCAGTCACCACATATTGTTGAAACAACCTACCACCTCGTGTCATCAACGTATACCGGTTGAAACGATCATGTAAAAGATATGAATAGTAAGCATTCATTGACAGACGCCTGTCACTTCCAATGTCCTGGGAACGAACATTGCGTAGCCTAAGCCCTTTGTGGAATCCTTCTTCTCCATACACAAACAAAAGTGGAAACAGCAACGACATGTAGCACAGATGGAGTTTGTTAATGCGTTGTGGTTCACCAGAGTGTAACTCAATCACGACGTCAAAGTTAGTTAATGTTTAGGGGCCTGATTCAAACACTATTGCCCCAATATTGTCCGCGGTAGGTAGCTCGTGTCTCGCTGAACCAACAACTCCGAAGAGCGATACTTTAAACTCTGGAACGGCTGCATCCTGAAGCTTGTCTCTAGCTGTCCGGAATAGTTGCACCAAAGCATTGTTATGGTCTAGGAAATGGATCAGGCCTTCAATAATATTACGATCGAATACCCTTTCTGCATCCCTCCCAAAATTAGCCAACCTGTTATCAGCCTCATGGTCCGTATCATATATATACAGCTGCAAAAACCTTGGGTCGTCACCTTCCAGTGGGCACATACGACCAATCCGATGGTATATATGACCCGACACCTTGAAAACATATGGCCCCCTTCCAATGTTAATTGTATCATCGGTTGAGGCTCCCAAGGATGTCATTGCAAACATTTGATTATAGCCGCGGATATTTGCTAAAAAATGCGGGTTCTGAAACAATCCTTGTATGTAGGGAGGATATTCACGCGGTAAGAACACATGAGCTTGACCTCCCATACAACACTTGTGATACAACGGGCCGCTTGCACGGGTAGAATGACTTAGCCTTTCTTCGTACCAAAAGTGTGGATGGCAATTCCTACAAACCCGGTCACACGGCCCCAAACTTTCATACGATGAATGTGCACCTAAAATTTAAACAACTGTTATAAGACACGCGTTATTCGTCTGAAACAGGTATGTGAATTACCATTAAACAATCGGACTGCATAAAGATTACCTCTTACTGGACGTGAGCGCCCGCGCGGTTGCCTGGCAGTATTGTGGTTATGTGCGGCAACATTTGCTGCAGAAGTCCTCGGATTATTGGTAGGACACCCTGCACCGAAAAAGACAGTACAACATCAATCAAATGTAAAAATATACCATAAAGACGACAACAAAAATATGCTAAGTAGTTGCACAGAATAACGTGAACACCACCTCCACCTGAATGTGACACTGCACGCTGACGGGAAGTGGCGTTGTGTTCCCTCCTTAAAACATTAGCCGGAAAGGGACAGCCCGCCGATGTAGGAGGGGCTGCAAGAAAAAGTCCGGAGGTTAGTTACAGAAATGGCTTCATATCAAACAGCGTCGAGGCACCACACATGCAGGTAAACATATAAGCCAGAGTAGTACAAACACCGTATACCATCATACCTGCTTCTTGAACATCCATTGTCACACGCGGTGTGTTCTGCACAGGCATTATCCCGTGTACATGCTCAAGGTTTGGTGATGACACCTGTCGTTCCCCACACTCACGCAAAGATGCCGGGTCTAATGCAACTACATGCACCCAATTCACACACAGTAACTAAGTTTTCGAGCACTAACATAAGTCACATTCAACAAATTAAAGCCAAATAACGTATGACAATACAACAGACTTACAGTCATGAGGTATTGTTGTGGCTTCTTGAGCCTGATCCACCTCCAAGATAGGAAACAAATCAGGTACCAACGAACATTCAGCATCGTCAGGCACCACACCTGGAATAAAAAGACATCAACATACAACAGGCAAGCTATAGAAATGAAAACCCCCTAACAGTGAAAACAAACCAAATGAAACACAATAGACATACGGCGACGAATAGATGGTCAGTCAAACCGCCGCCGGCACGGTCACACGATCGATGGTCGGGTCACCGTGATTTTCTAAAAGAAAAAAAAAACCAATTGACAAAACAACATTAAAGAAGCTGCGAACAGTTATCCTTTAACAGGTAAGCTAAACGTTAAGAAGACATACCCATTATAACAGGCATACGTCTCCGCTTTCCACCTGGCACAACATCAGCGACAAAGCACGGATTCAGGCTCAGATGATCGGGAACATCCTCTGCAACGGCTGCCGTGACCATACCAGATTCAAAGTCCAGATTCAACGGCTTGTTAGCTACAAAAGACAGCCACAAAAGGCTAACGGCACTGATGAGGCTAACTCCAAAACTACCGCACAACCACAGCACAAAAATTAGCACATACGTATCTGCGCCGAGTCAGTGGAAAGACCTCCAGCCACAACAAACCCTGCAAGAAAAAAGGTGGACAAAGGAACTTGAAAACCTAAAGACGTAGTGAACTGACATACAATAACAAACAAACGACACAAAAGAAGCGGCATGGGCATGCAACCATACCTGCAGATACGTTTTTGCTTTTTTTTTTTTTTTTTTTATCACTTTCGGACCTACTACCCACATCTGCTTCAGAAAGTTTCCTTTTACCAGGAGACAAAACTGTATCCGAAGAACAACCTGCCTCAACCCCAACCGCAGACAAATCACCAGCGACCAATGCCCCCCCAACAGGCATTGGAGTGGGACCCAAAACACCACGGGTCACCGGCGGACAAACCGGCCCAACCAAAAGTGACTGATCATGATCATCCAAACCGTCACCAGGCACACTAACACCAATGTCCAAAAAACCTTTACGACGTAACGCTTTTCTTTTGGTTTTCATGGTAAGGGAAAGAAATGCAAACGAACAAACAAGAATACGAAAAGGCAAGAAACCAAAGATAGGATAAACAAACATCCGTATCAAAGCTTTTGGAAAACGTTCAACAAAATACCATAGCACAAAAACGTTAGCAACAAGCTTAGGAAGTAAACCAAAACTTAAACCAACTACAGCACACACAAAAGAACAAAACATAGCACGACACAACGACATCCTAAGGGCAACACAACATGCGTGAAACATAGCAACACATGCCAAACCTTAAACAACAACCATGCAACATAATACACTCACAACATGAAGCAAACCTAACACACAAAGATCATGCAACATGTAAAAGGTAGGGAGGATCAACAACAAACAACATGCAACATAGTCAACGTAAAAAAAATGAAGAAAAAACCCAGAGATGCATGTCCTACCTAACCCAGAGATTGAAAGATTTCTTCTGTGAGAAGAAAGGATATGGAACGCCCTGAGATGATACCTATATACCACCAAACACAGATACAAAACAGGCCACCAAACACCGGATACCAAAAATAACGGGCCAAAGAAAAAAATATGAAGAAGCCCAAGACAGGAAAGGGGGAGGCCCAAAATAGTAAATATAATAAACTATTGAATGTCCCTCCTATTAGTTCTTTTATCAATATTTCTTATATATTGAATTTAACTAAAATGACACTTAAATCAACTTTACTTTGATGTCAACTAAAATCAAAATTTCAAAAGTAAAAATAAAACATTAAAAGTATAACAACTAAATAGTAGGGATATTTTTATCAACTTTACTCATTTTTTAAACATTTAAATTTAAAATTTGCTGTCAATTTACTCAAAATTTAAGCGAATAAGAAGAATCTTCACAGGAAAGTCGAATAGAAGGGGGTATGTACTTCGTACACACGTGTAAGGTAGTAATTGTTGGAAGGTCATATGTGGGCCAGAAACCACACGTGAAATAATTAAATTAGACTTTTTGGGTTGGGCCCTATTTGTCTCCATGCCATAAATTATGTGTCCTAACAGCCCAATATACATGCCCTACCAACTCTAACCAACAAAAATATTAAAATACAATTCAATCAACTATACTAATTCTGAGTTTTTTTTTTTTAAAGCAAATTGGGTGGTTGTCATTACCGGATACTACATAAAGGAGATGATATTTAAAGAGCCTAGCTTAATCATGTAAAACTATCTAAGACATTTGTATCTTGCACCCAATGTGAAAAAGAGATTTTTTGAGCATGTATTGTACATTCTTTTAGGACACAAATTCAAGGACAACATTCACGAATTCGGTGTCATGTTTTTCCGTTACATACATCTTTATTTTTTTTGCATTTGATATTTTTCGTTTCTTACATCTGAGGCTGTGGAGCTCCTCAACAGATTCCAACGAATTATACATAGCAATGTTATAACACGTAGATCTACAAATGTAGTTTTTAAAAGAATTGCTCTCGAATTCAAAAAGAAATAATACAGAAATTTTGCTTCATTCCTACAGACCTCTATGTAAATCGAAAAAATATATTAGTGTTAATAAAATAAAAAATCAAATTAGGTGTGAAAAAAAAAATACATCTTTGCTTTTTAACTACAAGTTCAATCGGTAAAAGATAAAACATGGATGAGATTTTTGAGGGTTGTCTTATAGATTTGGATGGCTCGGTGCAAAACTACGAATGAGGCCCTGTAAATCATGAAAAGCTTGACTGTTATGAAAATTTCACAACATAATATACTTAGACATGTATAAATAATAATAGACATTTACTAAATAGGAGACCCTCTCACATAATATTTAAAAAAGGTTGTAAAATTTCAAGTTAAACATGTATAAATACCAATGTCGCAAAAATCGTGAATCGGTAGTCGGGCGGTCGACCACCCTGCAGCGAGTAATCGGTCAAGTCGGGATTAATCGGATTGGCATTTCCGTAGCTTTTTGGTATTTCGGAGACCAAACTAAAAATCTTAACCGATTCCAAGCCTGCTATGTTTCCAAACCTCAATAAAATGCTCAAATTCTGATTATGATGCCCATTAGCAAGTGAAATATACGATCCTCAAATTAAGTATAATGCTTAAATTATTATTATTTTTAAAATGACCGATTTGTCCGATTCTACCGATTTTACCGATTCGGCCGATTTTGACCGATTCGGCCGATTAATCGGCCGATTCAGCAGATTTTTTGACTGCTTAGTGTCGATTTTTATCTTAGGCCGATTTTTTGATCGATTTTCAAAAATCGACAAGATACTCGGCCGATTAACGATTAATCGGCCGAGTTGACCGATTTTTGCAACATTGATAAATACTAATAGATATATACTAAATCAGAGACCCTCTCATAAACGATAGACCTGTGCGGCTGCCCTATTTACTCATGCTAATCACCGCCAATGAAATATTCCTTATTTAGGTTTTTAGGTCACTTGAAATAACGAGTTTTTGACTCAAAGCGTAGCTTAACTGAGGTACTTATTACTGGTTGTGGCCATTTCCTTGACCACTTCAAATGTGTACCTAATAAAGTTTGAATTATACACCTCTTATAAAGAGGCTGAGTGTGTTACTAGTAAGCCATTTTATAGAGTTCTTTCTAGATATTTGTTTAAGTAGCCAATGTCTAGCTTATGAATATATGTTATTCCACCTTACAAGATTATAAGGCAGCCTACTTATACTTGGTTTAAAGAGTCAACCCTTCTGCTATTAATAGAAGGGGCAAATGACAAAAAAATACATCGAACTTGACACTTTATGTGATTGTGTGTAGCCAACTATTTTTTTTCTTATTGTATGTACTGAACTTTCAAATTTAGATCATTATGTGTATTTTGTGACTATTCTGCCATGTAAAATGACCATTTTACCCTTCGGAATTTGAAAAAATTAAGGGTAAAATTGTCACAATAATCAAATTTTGAAAGTTCAGCACACACAATAAGAAAAAAAATACTTGGCTACACCCAATCATAAAAAGTGTCAAGTTCGATGCATTTTTTTGTCATTTGCCCTAATAGAATTTACAAGTTTAATCCTATATCCTATACTAACAATCTTTTATATAATAAAAGAATTACATCATTTCAGAGTATTTTTGCAAAACCCTTCTTATTGAAAAAAAAATTAAACCAATAGGAGAGCTCGAATTTGCCACGTAGGCAAAATCGAGCAATATGATTGGTCAATAGAAAGTCAAAATTAAATTTGTTTTGGTCAAACTTAATAATTTTGGTGGAGAAATTTGGTTAAGAAAAAAAATGCCTAAAAATATAGGTGTCAAATTTATGAAAACATAAACTTAAAAAAAGATGGAGTAATTAATAAAACTTTAGTGGTTGAATTTTAAATAAATTATATAGAGCTAAGTGTAAAATTATAAGTTTCCATGTTTTTAATAACTTTAGAAAACAAATAACCCTTAGACTTTATGCCCCCTATACTTTATAATATTAGTAACGGGAATATAAATATCAAATGGTAAGCACGAGTTACAGGGATATGAAAATAAATATACGCGATTGTACTTATAATAACGACTCATGAATTATTATTTAAAATTTATATATGGATATCCATAAAAACATTTTAAAAACTTTACGGAGCATATTTTAACTTAATCAAAGCTCATTATGTGCTACTAAACTCGCACATTTTGTACAACATGATATCAATAGTTAAAGTTAAACAACAACATCAACCTCAACCTCAACATGTCCTGCCGCTTAAAAACGTTTTACAAAGCTAATTATTAAAAAAAAAACAAACAAACACATGGGTTAGATAGTCATATATTGGTTAATTTAGAAGGTGTTTTCCTTAAATTATAAAAAAAATGCACGCATTACAATCCTTATTTCATAACAATCACCTCCTAAGAAAAACGTAGGTGATAACTAACTTTATTCATTGACGTGATGTTTTATAAAAATAAAAAAATAAAAAAACCCTTAATAGTTGTCCGTTGTAAAGATATAAAAGTATGTACATGAGAATTATTAAGCAAGAATATATAGTTTTTAATCAGGTTATTACGTTACTATACTGCGATAATGTTATTGGGTTGGTAATCACGGATGTGAGATACAACCATTCTTCTATACTTATGATTTTTGTGTTAACCTCTTTTTGCTTTTGAATAGAATCCGAAAGAGACTTCAACAGAACTTTGGCTTATTCTTTATCTAGCCGATTTAGTAACTTTTTTTATGGTTTAACTTTTTTGTTATACACACCAACTTTAAGGGGTTTTTTTTTTTTTTTTTTTTATTGAAAAGTTTTACGCTTAATATTTGTGTTTTTACTATAAACACAGAAGTTTTATGATAGAATTAGTTGTGAGTTCGGGGTTTTTTTACTAAGCTTCTCAAAAAGCTTATAGCTTTATCATAAACTTATTGTGTTATAGTAATTGAATAAGCCAATAAGCACATTTAATAAGCATACCAAACACTCCTTTTGTTCTAATTTGAAGTTTTCTTATTTGATGTTATGACTAACTTTGTTGTTATCCTCACTATAATGCAACATGTTAGTGATTTTGCGCTTAATGATCTTATCGCACATACTAAAGTGTAATGCAATTTTTGTGTACGCTTTTTAGAGTAGGATTAAGTATCAACACATGATTGTCGTAGAAGGATTTTCTACGCCTGCTAAAGTATGAATGTATAATTAAGTTGAGTTGTTGATTTAGATAATACATGAATGTATTTTAATGTACCAAAGATGTGTTTTAGTGCCTATATAGGGAATTTTATGGTAGGAATGTTCAATATGTGAGTCGGATCATGATGTTATACAGTTAGAAATATGTGAGCCTATTGGGGCACACATGTAAGCAAAATCGTGAGATGTGATTTGTTAATAAAAGTCAAAATTAAATTGATTTTGGTCAACCTTTAAAGTTTGGACACCGGTTATGACCCAGTCACCGGCGCACATTAGCTTTCGACAAAATAACTTTGGAATGACCAATGTGGGGTGTAGGTCGAGGATCGGTCGAGGCAACCCAAAAACGAAAATCGGTTGTTTTTTCAAACGATATTTACACACACTTTCATTTCAATTTTTATTTTTTTTATTTTTTATTTTTTTTTAACTTGGTCATCGACTGCGGCAACTTTGTCGGTTCCCCTCATCTAGAGAATTCATTCTTTTTGAAAAAACAATTGAGCCAATAGGAGAGCTCGATTTCGCCACGTAAGCAAAATCCTGTGATGTGATTGGTTAATAAAAGTCAAAATTAAATTGATTTTAGTCAAACTTTAATAAATTTGGTGAAAAATTTTGGTTGATAGAAAAAACACATAAAAATATAGGTGTCAAATTTGTGAAAACAAAAACTTAAAAAAAGAGGAGGTAATTAATAAAACTTTAGTGTTGAATTTTTAAAAATTATATAGAGTTAAGTGTAATATTATAAGCCTCCATGTTTTTTAATAACTTTGGATTATAAATAAATACCCCATTATACTTTATACCATTTATACTTTATATCTTAAAAAATACAATGTATATGTTGTTTTAAAATAACAACATATAAATTTGCATAAGATTACAAGTATCAATTTTTTTACTTTTTACGTTCAATAAAGAACCACTTATTTCATTTTTAAAAGTTTAACTTATGTGGACACGAGTTTACATTTTAAATACGGCTAAATTATTGAAAACGAGAATATAATTATCAAATTGTAAGCACGGGTTACTTTAATAAAAAAATAAATAGACGTGATTATACTTATAACAATATTTGTAAAAACAAAAACTTAAAAAAATATGAGGTAATTAATAAATCTTTAGTGGTTGAATTTTTAAAAATTATATAAGGTTAAGTGTAATATTATAAGTTTTCATGTTTTATAATAACTTTAGAAATTAAACAAATTCACCTTTATACTTTATACCACCTATACTTTATATATTAAAAATACAATATATATGTTGTTTTAAAATTTACAACAAATAAATATGCATAGGGTTATAAATATCAAAATATTTCTTTTACTATATAAGTTCAAATAGCGACTCATTTATTTTATTTTAAAAGTATGATTATGCGCATACCTAATTTGAATATTAAATACGGCTAAATTTTTGAAACGAAAATATAATTATCAAATCAGAAGCGATTTAAAGTATTATGAAAAAAATATGCGCTGATTGTACTTATAACAACTCAGTAATCATGTAATTCTTATTTATTTATATAAGGATATGTAAAAAACATTTATTTTAAAACTTTAAGGAATATATTTTAACTTCATCGACGCTAATTATGTGTTACTAAACTCGCATCTTGTGTACAACATAATATCAATAAGTGAAATTTAAATAGAACGCCAACATATATGTCGCTAAATATAGTTAAATCTTGAGTTATCTAAGAGAAATTTTTACAAAATTTTATTTTAACAAATTCCGATGGCTATTAATATATAATGGAAAACTCGTGCATAAATATATAATTATATGTAATTACTTTTAAATACAAAATATTCAGTATTAATATATATATATATATATTTTTGTCAAAACCCCGTGCGCGCACGGGTATTATAACTAGTGCTTAATAACGACTTAATGAGGGCTAAAGATATTTGGAAAAATGACGTTCGATGTTTTAAGTCCTTACAGAATTCTTTATATAAAGTCGCAACTATGTTCTTGGGTTCCAATCTTCATTTTGGATTATAGAAATATACTATGGTGGCCCAGTGGGCTATAATATGTGATTATGTGCCTAAGAAAACCAACGATGCAGCTAATTTGCAACCTAGAGTTCTATTCTGGAAATAGGGGTGAGCGAAAAAATCGTAAAGACCGAATAAATCGAAAACCGAAACTGAACCGAGCCAAAAATAACCGAACCGAACTAATAACCGAACCTAATTTTCTAAAACAGAACCGAACCGAACTACTAATTCGGTTCTCGGTTTGGATATGGGTTTGACAGTTTGAACCGAAAACCGAATTTATATAAATATATATATATATTTTATATATTTATATATTTTTATGTATATTTATATATAAATAAATACTATAAAAATGTCATCATAATATAATAAAACACTTTTTATGCTTGAAATATATTTTTTTTGCTAAATATCTATGTAATTATTAATTTTTTTAAAAAAATAGTGAAATTCGGGTTATTCGGGTCAACCTAAGAACCGAACCGAATTAGAATTCAACCGAACCGAACCGAAAACCGAATTTGAATTTGGTTCGGTTCGGTTCTCGGTTTGACTTAATTTTTTTTAACCGAATTAACCGAACCGAACTAACCGAACAACCCGATGACCGAACCGATCAACACCCCTATCTGGAAAGGCTCTAATGTCTATTATCACGACTGCTGCTATAAAGGCTTTTGAGTCAATGAACCTGACCTCTTGTCCATTCTTCATAAAAATACGTCTGTGTAACATATAAGGCGTTTCTTCGTGCAAAATTACTACCAACATATAAAATCAATCATGATTTTTGTTGATGATTGTTTTAACTGCTTGTTATCTTAAATGCTAAATGCTAAATGCTTCCCAAATACTTCAAATGCTCAACGCCAAACACACACAATAACAATGTCTTCAAATATTCGACTAATATAATATTGGGCTGGTTGGTCATTTAGAGTTAGTTTTACACTAGCAGCCCACTTTTATCTTTGAAAACAATTTTTAGGAGCCCATGAAACCACGCAAACAATCAATGATGGCTCTCAAATTTTAGAATGGAAGTTCCCAACATAAGAATAACGGGGTGAGATCAATAAAGATCACATAAAAACTAAAGATCAAATGGATCAATCTCAACTACTCATTTTTTATCAAATTAATTAAATTTACTTTCACCTTTATATTTAAAAAGTAAATATATTACAAACCGTTAATAGTTAGATAAAACTAATTATACCATTGCGACAAGAATAAAATTATCTTTCTATAGAGATCCAATATTGTATATTTTCGACAAACATATTTTTTATCGTTTTTTGCGGGTTTCGATATATTACACTATAAAATAAAAAAATTTAAAAATACTCTTTTGTGTTAACACAACCCCTAAACTACAAACCCTAAAAACTCTAACCCGTAAACCCAAAAAACCCTAAACCCTAAACCAAAAAAACCTTAAACCCTATCCGCTAAACCCTAAGAAACCTGAACCCCTAACCCCTAAAAAGCTTAACCCAAAAAAGTCAAACCACTAAACCCTAAAAACCTAGACCCTAACCGTAAACCCTAAACCCACAAAAAAGTCGAAAAAAAAAATTCGTAAAAAGTATATGATATGGGATATCAAGTTAAAGATAATTTTATGCTTGTCATGATGGTATAATTAGTTTCGTCTAACGATCAATAGTTTGTGAGATATTTAGTTTTTAAAAATGAAGATGAAAGTTTATTTTATTGTTTTGATGAAAAAATAAATGATTGAGAATGGTTAATTTGATCTTTAATTTTTCTTTGATATTTTATTGAACCAAACTCAAGAATAACAGTAAGTTCTCATTAACTTAATTCATAATTTGACATTGCCATTGATTTGATAAACTAAGTTTCTAAAAGTGAAGCTTAAGTAGAACTTGCCCACTTTTTTCATGCAAAACATACACTCCATATGAGCAAAACCATCCACACGTGACACGACCACCATAGTGGCTTTAGTGATTTACATTTTGTGTGTTCTTTTAGCTGTAAAAAACACAACTCATTAAAATAAATGTAATCAAAACTATTACACACTAGTACTACGTAATTCCAAATTCCCGGATGGGTTATACCCCATACTACACCCGGCCTCCCTCATTGTGGTATCTAATTAATGTCCATGAATTAGTTGTTCCTAAACAAGTCTTTTGAATATAACAAACTGTTAGGGTCTTAATAATCAAAAAATGTTCGGATAAATTCTTGAATTGTGTTATCACTTTCACATATTCACAAATCATGATTAGCACCAATATTGTATTTGTTTGTTGGTATATAATCAACTTTCCGACAATATTTCGACCCTATTTGGTGTTTTGAGTTACACGAAATTCGTATATGAGATAATACAAGAACACACTCAAATTATAAGCATAAGAATAGAAGAAAAACATGAAAAATATTTTATGCGTTATTATAATTGTTCACCTTAAATGAAAGACTAAAATGATGTTTATATATAATAAACAAAATGACTTTTACCCTTTCCTGATTGATCACACCTATTTGTTTAAAGTAACCAAAAATTTCAGCAACACTTAACACTCGTTCTCCGAGCTTTTAATTCGTAGATAGAAAAGAGAAGTGAGAGAAAACAAAAAAAAATGCATTCCCGAAGTTTTTTCTCGGAGAAGAAGAGAGGTTAGAGAAATTAAGCCAAAACTTCTCTCCTAATCTTCTTCCCAAATTGGGATGATTTGGAGAGAAAATGATTTTTAAGCCTTTTTATGTTTATATCCCTCTTCTTTTCTTTTCAACTCAGGAACACAAGATAAAAAATAAAATTTATTTCATATCGTCTTCTTTTCTCTCTTTTTTCCCCCTCTTCATTTCTCTTCTTTCACATAATTTATACTCTAACAAGTTGTTAATAGCATAATTTTTGTTACGATTTACAACAGTCACATATATTGAATAGTTGCAACATTCTAATGACAAATTTTATATGACAAAATTTGACATTGTATCCCAATCAAGTTAATTAGTTTATACAAATGTGCACTCTGCACCTTCTAACTCGTATTAGAACTTAACTTAAAATCATTTTTGTCTCGGATAATCATAATTACACAAAAATACTTGATGACGTTAAAATCACCAACACAAACTACATCCGATATTTACTTTATCATATATAGTTTTGACTGAAATTGATAACATGTTAAAAGAATAAGTGAATACGAGAGAGTTTATATTATCTTTGTCGTCGTCGTTGAGATGCATGTACCAAGAATAATCAACATCGTAGTGTTATGTTGAGTCATGGGACTTGCCGACTGGGTCATGTACAATGAAACACATTTATAATATATATTCTTTCTAACACATAGAATAGTATGATACTTGTCCAACTATAACATGCCCTACCATATTAGTACAAATATTTCATTTTCCACCTTTAACCTTGTTGCTAACATGCACCGAATCACACAAATTTGCACGTTGCCGCATGGGTGATTAAAGATAAAAATCAGGTGTGTAGGCTTTGGCATTTTCCTTCCAACTGCGCATGTTATCACTCGTCGGCTTTTATCTATTTTATTAATTATCTTCCTACTTTATTTATTTTCATGCATTTAATAATAGCTACCCCTTCCAAAAATGGAAAGAGAAATAGCCTATCTTTTTATTATCGACAGGTATAAATCTTTAAACTAAAAAAAAAAAAAAAAAAGAAAAAAAAAAAAGGTCGTACAGTATAGGTTGCTTTATCTATTTTTTTAAATGCTTATTTTTTAACGTTTTATAAAGTAGCATTTAAGAGCGTATATTTTTTAGAAATTGTTTTACATATTATCATTGCACCTACACTACGTAAAAAAACTGATACTGCTCACAACTAACGTGCTACTACTTACTCATACCGCTCACTACTACTACTATTTTTGTCAAACACATCCTATCATTAATAGTAACTATCTACATTAATTATGCCTAACTTGTATGCCGGAAAAACTTATAAAATTAAAATTTGGTATTAGTACAATAGTACAATATGCATCTTTTTTTAATTACTAGCAGGCTACCCGCGCAATGCGGCTGCGGGGTACTCTATGACTAAATTTTGTGGCCAACAAACGTTTTTCATTTATAAATTTTTTTCTAACAATAACGTTACGAATGAATGATGACTTTTAAATAGAATAACTATTAGAAATAGCAATGCAAACTATTTCATATCCAAATAAACATAAGGTCCGAATTAAAGAGAGTAACATATGTAGCATCTTAGAAACATAAATTAAAAATAAACATTACTATAAATTTGACGTAAGATAAGCTCTAGGTATGCTATACAACAAATTTATTTCTTAATATTATTAACATGTAACATTTTTCCAATAAACATGTAACATTTTTCTAATAGATTTGACTTAAAGAAGTTAGGAATAAGTTTTATTTCATTAATAATAAAAAACCATAACATAATAATTAAAATACATTTAAAAACATTACAAATAAAAAACCAAAAAGTCACACAAAATTTTGAGTTACCCAAAATTTCATCACACGGAATTTCGTCCCCCTTTTTGGATTATCAGCCCGATTCATTTGATGTCCAACCCAACTAATATACCCTGCCCAAACACATTATCCTAATTTAAAACACACCACCCTAATATTTTTGACACTTAAACCTAATCTCTCTATGTGAAATACGCAGTCACCACAAGATAGATCCAGATCTCTTCCTTTCACCCACATACGATAAAAATATAGAAGACCCCTTTGTTATAATCAATTACAAACACCTTCTTAAATCGAACCACAAACACCTTCTTACAAATCAGGAAACTTGAACAACAAACACCCTTTCAATCTCGTTCGAACCAAGTGGTTGTTATGTTTTGAAGAATTATTTCTTCTTGTTCTTGCTCTTCTTTCTTTTGATACAAATTGAAATCACAACCCTTTGGTTTATTGTTTGTAATCTTTATGGGCTTCGACAACTGTAGATAAGTTTGTTCTGGGTTTTGATTTCACAAAGATCGATGATGGTTTTTTATTTTAAAGATATTTGCTTAAAGAATACAACCCGAGATCTTTATTTCTTTTTTGATTCGAGTCCTTTTGTATTATGTTGTGGAAAAGAGTTGTTGTTGTAGTCTTGTTGCTGTCGCCAATTCTTTTTATTTTCCGAGAAGATAATTTGTTGTTTTGAGTTGGTTATAGCTGTTGTAGTTGTATGTGGCTTTCTTTATATTTCTTGTTGTTGAGGAGATGATATGGGACATACTAATGGATGTTGTCGATGGCAGAAGGGTTTGTGAGGTTATCAGCTTGTTGTTGTGCTGTGTCTTTAAAAGTTGAATTTGGAGCTTCAGTGGGTTATTGAGGAGAGAAAACATGGGTGGTGTGCGTTCTTATTTCTTGTGTGTATCAGTGTATATTTTGTAAGTAATTAGAGATGGTTAGAGGTTTATAAGGGAGTAACATATTTCAAAGGTAGTGACATTAAATTTTGCAGGCAGTTACAAGTCTATGAATTGTTGAAACAGGCAATTACAGCTACAAATATAAAGACATTTAAATTTTTAAATGTAACGATTATGTGTATGCTGGAAGTTTTAAGCCTAGCAAAAGTAACATATTTCCATTATAATAAATGTTTTTGGTCTTATTTTTTTTTAAGACTTCTTTGTTTAGAAAGTCCCAAATGTTTTATATAGTAGTATAGATGCCTTACTATCTACATTAAATTTAGTGTCATCATTTTTGTTCATGGTTATAAATTGAGCATTAACATTCTTCTACTACTTGAAAAGTAATCTCGATCTTTTTTACTAATACAATATGAGAAGCAACCTCCATACTAATTGGTAAAACTATAAAAGAAATACTATGATGAGCTCATAATTTCTTCTGAGATCTTTAGTGATTCTAAACTTTGTTTTCTCGTGTATATTACTACGTATTATTCTATTTAACGCTATTAAACTAGCATGCATGCTACTAATGATCAAGAAATTACTATGGCGAAGTAGGAATAAGATAGTATGCACAAATAGGAACAAGATTGTGTTTTCGCTCTAGAGATTCAATTATCCATCTTAATTAACCAATGCACCTGCGCTAATCCAACTCATGTCGTTGCATTGGATCTCTAATTAAAGTTCAAAAGTGAATTACATTTGGAGTTCGAGAGTTACAAACTCAATCGATCAGTTTTTTCTAGTCGTGGGTCTCATGGTATATGTTGGGTTCACTCGGTAACCAAATATCTTTAAACTTACTTTTTTGAATAAGTGTAGAGATGAACTTTTTGCTTTAAAACAAGTCAAACTTGAAGCTGTCACACTTTAAATTCAAAATATTGAACTTGTGAAAAAAAATCATGCTCTTCAAGAAGAAGAACTTAAGAAAGAAAAGCTTATTATTGAAAGTTGGACAACTAATAATCCTATAGTCTATGAGTTTGTCCACAATCTTATTCTTAGCACTAAGAAGAGAGTACTAGGATAAGATCAACTCACTGAGTCCACAAGTAACAATCAAAGTGAAAAAGCTTTCACTCCTGCCGGCATTTTCTTTGAATAATAATTAAAACCAAAGTCCAGTGACTGGGTTGAGAGAGTCAACTAAGACAGTAAGTTGCCTAACTTTAACACTTGAAAAATCTTGAAACCTGAAAGTCAGACTATCAAAGAAATGTTTGGACTCACTGATGAGCCCAGTCACACTGAGTTCATCAATGAGTCTGAATCAGAAACCCACACACCTTTACCACCATTGAAAGTCTTCAGGGAGCCTCACCCAGTTCAGACCTTACACCCTTAGCCTATTCCCAACACTCTCCAAAAGATAGATCAGGACTACTAAGAACCATCATGAAAAGACCTTCCACTAACCAAAACAAAGAATACTCGGTTCCTACTGAATCTTCCAAACATTCGATGCCTACTAAATAAAGGACCAATTCCATTGATTTTAAAGTTGATCACTTGGTTGAACTTGTTAGGAAGCTGAGTGAGAAAATAGAGTCTTCTAAAAAGACTCTTCAATCTAAGATTAAGGAGTCTAAACCAGCTTCCTCAAGTAATACCAAACCTAAGACATCACCAAAACCCACAATGAGATGTGAACTATGCAATTACACAAATCACTCAACTGATGATTTCTATAGGATTCTGTTTTGCATGATTTATAAAAAAGTAGATCACAGCACCTCATATCACAAATCTCACGCTGCATCCTTGAGTGCACAAGCAAACTACAAGACTCAACCCTTTCAGTATGCTTCATCTTACAAGCAAGCACTTTGACAAAAGGTTAAGCCATTTCTACCCTATACACACTGTGGATTCAATGACCCTCATACTGATGATTGTCTAATGTATCCCTGTTGTGATATTTGCGGTGACCCAACACATGACACCTCAGGACATGACATGATTACCCATGCAAGAAGAGGACTTGCCACTGAATCCTATCAGTCAAATGAGTCCTCTTCTAACTCCAAATGCAAAGCATGTGGAAACACTCTCCACTCAACCACTGACCATGAATCTGTTGAAAGATTTAAAAAGACCTACAAAGCCAAACCCACCAGAAAATGGATTCACAAGAAAAACTAACTCACTATTTGTGTAGAGACATGTCAGGGAGCCTGTTTGGCATCTAGATAGTGGAGGAGTAAACTGGTGTGAAAGAATATATGCACAAATATGTGGAAGAGTCAGGACCAAAGGTAGTATTTGCTGATAATTCATCATGTACCACTGAAGGTTATGATAATAGTTTTTACTAGAATTGCTTATGTAAATGGTATTAAGTACGATCTAATAAGTGTCAATCAACTATGTGATGCTAAGTACACAGTTCAGTTTGATGATAGGCAAGGCACAATCTTCAATGCTAACAAAGAAATTGTTCTTATAGCCCCTAGAAAAGAGGATATGTATGCACTGGACATGTCAACACTGACTTAAAATGGAACCTGTATGTTTGCTAAAGCCACTAAAACTATGAATTGGCTTTGGCACAAAAGACTCTCCCATTTAAACTTCAAAAACATAAACAACCTTGCTAAACAAAACAAAGTCCTTGGCCTACCATCTCCCGTGTTTTCAAAAGATAAACCTTGCTCTGCTTGTGAAAAAGGAAAACATCACAGAGCATCCTTCAAAACAAAACTAAATTTCTCTATAAGAAGCTGCCTTCATCTGCTTCATATGGATCTCTTTGGACCTGCACCAATGTCCATCCATCATGAGAAGTATACCTTGTCATAGTAGATGAATACTCAAGATATACTTGGGTTTACCTTTTCACAAAGAAGAGTCAGGCTGCTGAAACCATCATGTCCTTTGTCAGGAATATTGAAAACCAAAATGATATCAACGTCAAACAAATCAGGAGTGACAATGGGGACTAAACTAAAAAATCAGGACCTTGAATGTTTTTGTGATGAGAAAGGAATATCTCAAAACTCCTCTTCTCCTTATACTCCTGAACAAAATGGAGTTGTTGAAAGAAAGAATATGACACTTATTGAATCTGCAAGAACAATGCTGAATGGTTTAGTACTCTCTAAGCACTTCGGACTCGGCAAGTAAAATTTCCTGTTACACACAAAACAGGTCCATCATTTTCAAAAGACATAACAAAACACCCTATGAGATATTCAAAAGAAGAATCCCTGACATCAGCTATTTTCATGTGTTTGGATGCCCTGTGTTTATTCATAATCACAAGGATCACCTAGGCAAATTTGATGCAAAGGCAGATGATGGATACTTCCTTAGATATTCTCTCGTCTCTAAAGCCTTTAGGGTCATTAATACGAGGAGACTACAGACTGAGGAAACCTTTCATGTCACCTTTATGAGAGCACTGATGCAATCAGGTTCTCAAATACCTCAGTTGACAAAATTGGATCGATGACTCCCAATGTATCCACCTGATGAATATCATCCTGATACTAACCCTTCCACACAGTATCAAGCTGATGCAGACCTCTTCTACTACATCATCCTTCATAACCTTCCTCAAATAACCATCAGTGAATAAATTGATGCAAATCAAGTCCCTGATAGGGATACTCACCCTGAACAACATGTTCAGGAAACTGAGAGTAGTGTTCAAATTGAACACCCAGATAAACCTCAAGTTACAGTCACTGAGACTAATTTCCCTAAAGTTCAACTCTCCTCTCAGACTCCTACTTGTCTTGATCAATATCCTATACCTCAGGACATATGGAAAAGATCTCAAGACATTGAGCTTGTAAACATCATTGGAGAACCCACTGAAGGCATGCTTACCAGAAGCATGGCTGAAAAACTGACTGCAGCATCAGCTAATAAATGCCTGTTTGTTGATTTTCTCTTTGATGTTGAACCAAATCTATCAAAGAAGCCCTGTAATACCCAAGTTAGGTACAAGCCATGCAAGTTGAACTAGCACAATTTGACATAAATAAAGTCATGACTTTAGTCAAGTATCCAAAAGATGTTTTAGTAATTGGCATGAAATGGGCATTCAAGAACAAAACTGATGAAAATGGAATAGTCTTTAAGAACAAAGCTAGACTTGTTGCAAAAGGATACAATCAACAAAAAGGAATTGACTATGGAGAAACATTTGCTCTTGTTGCTAGAATGAAAGCCAACACGATCTTTCTTGCCTATGCAACCTACATGAACTTCAAAGTATACCAAACGGATGTCAAGAGTGCATTTCTCAATGGTAAACTTAAGGAAGAAGTTTATGTTCAACAACCATATGGATTTGAAAGTAATTAGTTCTTTGACCATGTCAGTAAGCTTGACAAAGCTCTCTATGGACTAAAGCAAGCTCCAAGAGCATGGTATGAAACTCTCTCAGCTTTTCTTATTCAAAACAAATTCGTCAGAGAAAAGATAGACAAGACTTTGTTTATCTATAGGACTAAAGGAGATGTGATACTAGTCCAAGTGTATGTTGATGACATCATATTTGGCTCAGCAAACTACAAACTTTGTAAACAGTTTGAGAAACTGATGACAAAGGAATTTGAAATGAGTATGATGGGAGAACTCACATACTTCCTTAGAGTTCAAATCAAACAAACTGATAAAGGAATCTCCATCAGTCAAGAGAAGTATGCTAGAAATATCCTAAAGAAATATGAGATTTCTAATCGCTAATCAGGGAAAACATCCATGGTTCCTCCTAACAACTTAAGACCTGACCTTACAGGAAAATCAGTGAATGAAACATTATTCAGAGGAGTAATAGGCTCACTGATGTACCTCACAGCCTCAAGGCCTGGCATTCTATTTTCAATCTACCTATGTGCAAGATATCAGTTTGATACTAGAGAGTATCATCTCACTGAAGCCAAAAAAATCCTCAGGTACTTGAAAGGTACTATAAACCTTGGGCTCTACTATCCCAAGTGTTCAGGTTTTAACCTCAAAGGATACTTATACTTAGACTATGTTGGCTGCAATATGGACAGAAAAAGCACATCAGGCTCCTTTCAATTTCTTAGAGGCAAACTAGTCTGTTGGAGCATCAAGAAGCAACAATTAGTGGTTATGTCCTCTGCTGAGGCTGCATATGTAGCAGTTGCTAGTTTTTGTGTTAATGTAATCTGAATGAAAAGTCAACTCAGTGACTATGACATTCATTACAAGATGGTTTCCATTTTCTGTGACAACACTAGTGCAATTTCTATCTCTAACAATCTAGTACTCCATCAAAGAACCAAACAAATTGATATCAGATATCATTTCATCAGGGACCACATTATGAAAGGAGACATTGAATTACACTTCATCCCCACTGAGTATCAACTTGCTTATATTTTTACAAAACCCTTGGATGAACCCACTTTCACAAGACTGAAAGCAGAATTGGGCATTTGGATATTGACAGTCAGGCCACTGATTAAAAATATTCAACATCATGTATATAGTCTTCCACTGATAAATAAGAGTCCTTGAAATAATCATAGCTTAGTGAGTTAACTACATTAATTGACTTCACTGACTAACCTACCCAAACAACCCACACTGAATGAAATATCAATCAGGGGCTCATGTCACTGACAAGAGACATTTAATGAGAAACAAAATGCTCTAAATATTTAGTTACTGAATGTCATAGGTTGGTAACTGAACATATTAAATAAAAGAATATATGTTCTTCTTGCCTAACCGGCATCCATGTCATGGGCCCTCACATAATCCTCCTAAAACCCACTTGGCATTAAATTCCTACACCCACAAACAATATCCAAAGGATATTTTATGTGGTGATGTCACCACTATAGAAGTGGTGCACAACTTTTCACCTTGACAGTCGCGAAAAACGCGGGTAAATGGAGTGGTGGCATTAAATCAGGACTTCAAATAGATCATTCAAAATAATTTTCAAAAAAAATGATATTCTAAAACAACCCTTCACCACTCCTATAAATACCCCCTCAAAACACAAAACACACACACACACAAAACTTTTAAAGAAACTCAGCTAATATTTTCTATCATAGCAAAGTTGCGTGTATTTCCCAAAAACACTTTTCCAAAATCATTTTCTTAGTCAAGAAGATTCATATTAAGATATCCATCTTCTTATAAACCTTATTGATAACATATCAATCATTTCACGGCAGCGATCAAATTTGTATTCAAATTGTGACCATCTGGTGTTTGATATACTACCATTAAAACCTTAAAAACTTTTCTTCATAGACCGAAAATGTCAGCTGGCCAGGGGATCGTGTATGCACCTCAATGGACAGGCATGACTCTTGACCATCTCAAGTTTCAAACAAACAACGTTGTAGGCAATTTTAACTACCTTAAAAATGTCCTTGCCTACAAAGAAATAACAAAAAATTTGTATAACTGTCCTTTGAAAACAGCCTTTGCAAAATGTCCATCAGTGCTCTACCAAAACTTCCTCAGGGAGTTCTGGTGCACCTCACAAGACTTAACCCCAAAAACCACCCACTAATGAGTCTGAGGTACACCCACTCAGAGAATACCTCATCAAGTTCTCAGTGATGAATGGCCAAAGGCCACTGACCCTTGACTTTGCGACCTTTTGTTCATCAATTGGGTTGGTCTACAAAAGTGTAAGTATGCTGGTCACCCTGAGCCTGAGGCTGTAAAGTTTGAGCTAGACAAAATAGCTCTACAACCAAGTTACTTGAATAAAATTACAATGACAAAAAACTCCTTTATTGTGGCTTGGAGACTCTTATTCACTTTTGTGATTCAGTGTTCCTACGGAATTACTCATCGACTAAACAGGTTAATTCTGTTCAACTAATGATGACCTACAGTCTCATCACTGGGACCGAGGTCGACATAGGCGAGATTATTTACAGTGATCGTGTAACCAGACTACAGAGTAAAAGGAGACCAAGTTACAGGGCCCTGAGGCTTTAGGAACACCACCTCAAAAGAGGAAAAAAGACCCGTCTACCAGACCACCCAAGGGAGACCAAGTTCCACTACCCCCTGAGGCAACGGCGGCACCGACAAATCAAAATCAGTGTCCTTGGCCTCAACTACTACTCCCCAAGTGTAACACCCCTAAAATTTGGATCGCAGCGGAAGCTAAACGGGGGGCATTACTCATTAGTAAAAAGTACAAGCCACAGAAAACGACCCTTCAAAAGAGACGTTTTGAAAGTGTTTCACATTTGATACACTAAAAGTTCAGATTTTGCAAAAAGGTCCCAACATTTTTCATAAAATCGAATGTTTTCAAAAGATCACAAATATCTCAAACATAACATAAAGTTTTAAAAGATAGTCTTTTCAAATGTGAAAATATGCCAAGTCTTCAAAAGATATCCGTGCGAATCCATCCAAGAGCATGCCTAAAACCGAAGATAAAAATGCTAAAAAGTCAACACAAAGGTTGAGTGAATCCATAGAGTTTGATCAAAAAACAGTTGATCACAATATATCAGTTTAAGAAACGATGGGTTAGGTTGATATACACCCATGATTTGAAAGTACTCATTATTACCCTAAGCTCATGACACCGAACATTAACATCATTTTCTGTCATCATAAAATAAATTTACCCTTTGACAATAGGTAATAGCAAATTTACCTAACATTATACAAATACAGTGCACACGATAGTCCAGTGGGCGAGTTCGGCATGAAGGCGGTCAGG
>OU343223.1:94633572-94660229 GCA_910596185.1 Chrysanthemum makinoi | reverse complement strand
ACTTATTAGTAGAAAATGTATGGCTAAATCATTCTCTTAGTTTTAGAGATTTGTTGATTGTCTCGTTGTTTTATTGAATGATAACTTGTTTGCCATATTTCTATGAGTATATGTTTGTTGTTTGTATACATATCTCATTTTCATACTTAGCATTGTTTGGTATAACACCTTTGTGAATCATCTGTCACTGCATGCACGGATCCCTCCAAAACGCCTAGACGGATCCCTCCACAAAGGGAACCGTGGGATCCGTGGTACAGAAGAACAATTTACTACTAACTTAAGTCTTATTAGCAGGAAATTATGCACTATACTCTTGTTCTCTAACCTCTATTTTGTAGATTTTCAAAATACACATGAAGAACTTGACACCATAAAGCTAGGGGGAGCTTTGTGTCAAACCATATTGCAAAACCATTTGCAACATAATCCTTATTTGGATTATACTTCATGACACCCCATTGCAACGTTGCAATCTTCAAGGGGGAGCATTTTCGTCACAAGGACGAACCATTTGCAAACATAATTGCAATACATTAGCTTACTTACTTTTATGTACTTGACGCCCTCACAAAGGGATGGGCTCGTCAAGGGGGAGTTAAGACGAGAACCATTCCCCGTCACTTGCTCTCTTTACACCTTTTCTTTTTTACATGTTTTTCTTAAAACAATGTGTTAGTTTCTTTTCGACGCTCTTTTTGTTTTGACAAAAAGGGGGAGAAGAGAATAAAACCTAATTAAACGCTAATGAATTTTATTTTTTACTCAAAATAATTTTATGTTTTGTCATCAACAAAAAGGGGGAGATTGTTAATACAAATAAGCCGTAAAAACGTTTATTTATATTTTACGATCTTCTAATGTTTTGTCGATAACAAATTTAAAATCATTTTAACGATACAAATAAAATACGTAAATTGTTTGAGCCAATAGTTTTCTAACACACTTAACGTTTTCACATAAAACACTAAAACAAGTATAAGTGATTTTATGATTTAGTAATATATATGTACAACAACTAGTGTTTACATATTGGACAAAATATATACACAACTAGTATATATTATATAAATGGGTAAAAACTACAACCCATGGAAAATACCCATAACCCATGGTATTGACCCATACTCATTTGACTAGGTACATTGAACTCATGAGATACATTGTATCTAATAAGAAACCATGATTAACCCATAACCCATGACCCATGACCCATAACCAAAATATCCATGGGCAAAGAGGCGCCCCACGGATCCCTAGGATTACACTGACCGGATCCTTGTGGGAGGGGATCCGTGGGATCGGGAAACAGAAGCATTCCTCCTCTATAAATAGTGAGTCATTTCTTCCTTTTGGCTTGCCGCTCTCACACATACTTTCCCCAAGTATTGTAACTCTCTAACCACTGATCATAAAGGATCTTTCTATGTAGTTTCTCTTTTGTTTTTGTGTGATTCTCTAGGTTCCTCTTAAAGGCGAGATCACCACTTATTGAAGGCGAGCAAGCTCAAGTCCATGAGTTGCCATGCTTCATCATCATCAAGACAATTGAGGTTCTCTTGTTGATAGTTCTTTCTTCCTCCGTAGATGTGTTGTGTTGAAGGATTAGTGAAGGACAAAGAGTCAAGAGTAAAGCATTAGTGAAAGATACTTAACGTCCGTGTCAAAAGCATTAGTGAAGAATGCTAAAGGTGTCAAGACGAAGGCATTAGTGAAGGGTGCCAAGCATTTTGTCAAAGGCATTAGTGAAGGATGTCTAAGAATCAAATGGCATTAGTGAAGGTGGGTCCAAGCGTTGTGTCAAAGGCCTTCAGTGGAACGGATTAGCCTGTGCATCGTTATACATATAAGTATTAGCTTATTTTCAAGGATGGTGATATCCTTGATGGTGTTGTAATAAAGGATGGTCTCCTTGGGATTAGGTGTCATGTTGTGTTGGGTAGTAGTTCCTCCAATGAACTAGGTACTCAGCCTTAGCACCTGAGCAAAGGGTAGCTACACGTGATAGGTGTGGTTTACCTTGGTGTGAAAGAACCCGTGGTTAGCCTAGTACCTAAAAAAAGAGTAGGCGACGCAGAAGGCTTCTCGCCATAAGGAGATTGGTGTCGTAGTGTTTACTTAACTCTGAGTAGGTGACTCGAGGAGTGAGTAGGGCAAGGAAGGTGTCCTTGTAGCGAAATAAATACTCGTGGTTGTGGTTATGTGCTTCTTACTCTCTCTTTCATTACACTTTTATATATCTATCTATCAACGTCCAACATACACATCTAAATAGATTGACATAAGTCGATCTAAATATTTAAAAGGAAGTTTTAAATTGGTAAAACTATTCAACCCCCTTCTAGTTTTCCACAACGGTAGTATAATAGATTCTAGAACTTGTTTTGTGATGCATTCCAAGATCGCTAGTGAGACTACATTCGTATAGTTAGGATTAACTAAATGATAAGAGGCATCGTGATAACCCTTGTTTTAAACTCTAATTTAATTACCTCGGCCACATCGGTTGAGTAATTTTCATCACACACCTTGCATTTACTCATCTTAGTAGTAACGCTACCCCTAGTTAACCCTCGTGAGCTTATCCTTTTCGTGGTTCTCGTGGATGTTTCCGCTTTTGAATATCACCTAAGAGCATTGTTTACAATCCATCCCCAAATGTTACACCCAAATGGCCTTAGCCTACCTTGTATGCACTCATATTTAGTGCATTATTGTTATCATTATTAAACCCTTAGTTCAATTATCTAGTTACTTGCATGGTTACTAAGTCGAGTCATATCTTTTGTATACGCTTTGGACGATTGGGACTCATGGGTTAAAGTAATATTTAATGGAGTAATGTGAAAGTACGATAATTCAAATTCCCTTTGTCTACATAATTAAATACTTCAATTGTTTTCATCTTTTCAAATCGGGTCAATTAGTGTTATTTAAATAAAAAGTCAAGTGTAGGGATGCTCCTATAAATCCCTTTTTTATTTTGATGTTTAGAGGATGGTAGAGTAAAAAAATAGAAAAAAATTTAAAAAGAAGAGAAAAAGAGTTGTTGAAAAAAAATGCAAAAATGAAAAAAAAAACGGGCTACCATCCTACATCTATCTTTATGTTTATGTTTTCAAGTTTAAGTTTGTTTTGTTTCAAGTTATCTAGTGTTAGTGAGTTGAATCTTGTCTTAGCAATGTCACGCTTTTACATGCTTGTAAACATAAGATTTTTTACTGCCAACCACTAAATATCCCTTATCCAACAAAACATTTTACATCCCTACCCTAAGCCTAAAGTTACAACATTTTGTAAAGACCTCTTAGATAGTTATTCCTAGGTGCTTTTACGCTTTATGTTTGATCTATTCTCAAGCCTATGGTAATCTATGTATTATGGTAGGTAATGAGTGTCTATCTTCCATTTCCATTCATATTATATTTCATATAAACCCGAGAGATGAAAATCAAACACCAATTGTGAGGTGCAAGTATATAATTTCCATGCTTGTTATGACTATTGTGGCGCTTGTACTTGTTGTAGATTATCTCAAACCAATGCTTCATGCCCCTAACTTATAAATTGATTGGCCAAAAGCACATTTTCTTGAGGACAAGCAAATTTCAAGTGTAGGGATATTTGATAAGGATTTAAAAGATACGTTTTTAGGTATTTTGGAAGCAAAATGTTGGAATCAAGCATGCTAATACAAATAAAGCCATAAAAACGTTTATTTATATTTTACGATCTTCTAATGTTTTGTCGATAACAAACGTAAAATCATTTTAACGAAAAAAATGTTTAGTAAATAAGTTATAAAAAACCAAATACATTTTTATATAAACACCAACAAGTAATATTGTTTACATCTTATAGAAATGCATATGTATAACAACTAGCGTTTACATAATATAGAAAGGTATATATATACTTTGTATATATTATAATGGGTAAAGTAATGGTAAAAACCAAAGTCCATGACCCATGACTCATGACCCATGACCCATGATCCATTAACTAGGTACAATGAATGTTGTTGGGTAAAAACTAAAGTCCATAACCCATACCCATAGAGCATGACCCATTACCCATGAGGCCATGACCCATTGCATGACATCATGCATGAAGTTATGTTGGGTATTATCCATGATCTATGACCCAAAGTCCATGACCCATGACCCAAGATCTATAACCCAATGACTAGGTACATTGCATCTTGTTTGGTATCCATAATCCATTACCCATAACCCATGATTCATAACCCATAACCCATAACCCGGTTTACAACCCAAAATCCGTGACCAACCGCCCAAAGAATCGGATCCCCTGGTTTTAGCAAATGGATCCCTCCTGGAGGGATCCGGTGGGACAAGAGACAAGTTTTTGTCCATAAATAGTGAGCCATTTCTCTCCTCGCCACTACCACTTTTACATATACTTTCTCCCTGTATTCTAACATCTCTAACCTCTGATCCAAAGGATCATTCTATGTAGTTTTATGTTTGTGTGATTCTCTAGGTTCCCCTAAAGGCTTAGAGATCACCACCTCTTGAGACGCAAGCAAGCTCAAGTCATGAGTTTTTAGCTCTCATCATCAATACCACTCAAGTGCATCTTGTTGATAGTTCTTTCCTCCCTCCATAGAAGTGTTGTGTTGAAGGTAGTGTGCTGTGCCGGAGGGTCGCGGTCGGGCATTAGTGAAAGGTGCCAAAGGATCGTGTCGAATGCATTAGTGAAAGGTGCCAAGGGTGTACATTCGACATGATGCATCGATGTACAAGTTAGATAGTTTGGGTTTAAAGTATAGTGATATCCTTATAGTGTTGTAAACAAGTGAGCTGTCTCCTTTGAGGTAGTTGTGTTGTGATGTAGTGTTGGGTAGTAGTTCCTCCTTTGTAATGGAGCTCGTATCCAACTTGTACCGGATAAAGTGTAGGCACGCTAGGATAGGTTTGGTTCTACCTCGTGAAGAACTTGGTGTCTAGCCTTGTACCGATAAAGAGTAGGCGATCATTGGAAGGCTCCCGCCACATACAAGGAGCTTGTGTTGTGTGTAGCTTACGAACTCTCGAAAGGGGTACTCGGGAGTGGAGTAGGGCAAGGAAGGAATCCTTGTAGCCGAACCATTATAAATACTCGTGCCGTGGTTTTGTGTTCCTTTATCTTTATCTTTGCATTACTTACTTATATGCTTATCTATAAATATCCAACACACATACCAAATAGATTGACATAAGTCAATCTAAATAGTTTAAAACAGAGTTTTAATCGATAAAACTATTTAACCCCCCACTAGTTTTTCACAATTGGCATCAGAGCTTCGTTACCAAGTTTCTTAGAGTATGTTGTACTTTAAAAACTTGATACAATCCATGTATGTTTGAAAACTACAAAGAAGGAAATCTCTTAAAACAAAAGTTCATACTTTTTATTTTTAACAAAATGTTGGATAGCGATTGATCATTTTAACACTTCTCTTTAAGAAATATTCATGCTAGGATTCTTTCAAAGACTTCGTTCTTTCCAAAGAAAAATGAGGTAAACATCCAAGGAAGAACCAAAGAATAATCACAACCTACTTTCAAAAAGTACAAAGGATTACTTAAAAAGCTCATGAAGTATTTCGGGTCTATGGTTTCTACAAACCACAAAAACAGAATATAGCAAAGGTATGTTATCTTACCTACAACTAATTGTTGTTTACATGTAGTAATCATATGTGAATGAAATGATGATATATGCTTCGCTTCATAAAACCATCCATATGATATGTACATGAATTAGGCATTTAACATCAAAGTCGAAGTTTCTAAAAGTATCTCTTCACTACTTTCCATCTTAACACATCATCAGGAATAGTATTCTTTGATTCTCTTAAAACTTGTAAGTTCGGCAAACCAGCCACGCCATCACATAAATAAATTATTGATATTTAAAGACTTGATCCACCATCATTCGATAAACAATTTTCAATTCCTTGAAGACACCATAGCCAAACGTCTATTCAAATAGGAATATAATCAAAATCTCATTCTACAAGTTTTTTTCAAAAATAAGTTATTGTATAACTTATTACGTTTAAAGAATAATCCAAAACACCTCAATATTTAATCAGCAGAGCCGATCCCACAAGTTGTACTAGCCGATCCTTCAAACAAGGGATCCGTTGGAACCGTGTGAAGCATACAACAGAAACTCATTTTCAAAACCTAAAAAATCCATTTTCTCCAAAAAGCATAAAACGACCTAATCTCGCCCAATCATCCTAGGGCTCCATACTCTCAAGCATCTCAATCCTAAACATCATTGTAAGTAATTACACTCATATTGACTATTCATCATCATGTCCATCCTAGGGTTTATGTTTTAAACACCTTCTGTTCAATTTTTCATATTACAAATTGGGAATTTGTTTATTGCAAAATTGTTCTACATAATCAAGGATTTTCAAAACGGCATTGTTAATACAAAGTAAACTCATAAACCCATCTTAAAAATTTTTACCTAATTGGAATATTTTTTCTCTAGGATCAAACATGCCTAAAGCTACCCAACAAGATCATCATGACACCGTTCACTACCTTCCTAGATCCTACCGTAAAAAAGGGCTATCAAAAAGTGATCGCAAAACCTTCAAAATGCTCTAAAAATGACTTATCTATGAAGGTCGTATAGTTAAGGAATGTTTCCTTGAAAACACCGACATTCCCCAAGTCTTTTCTACAATCAACTTTGATTGCCTCCTAGAAATTGATGAACAAATTTGTCCGGTCTTCATCTTTGAATTTTACAAGAGTGTTAGGATTTTCCGTAACAATGTGTTAGGATTTTCCGAAACAATGATGGAAGTATTTCATCCGCTTTCATTATAAACAACCGAAACATCACTTTACCCCTCAACACATTCACACAAATTCTTCGCATACCATGTGAAGGAATTTGTATGTTTTCTAAATATTGGTCAATTGCTACTCAATCCTTCGCCCTAGACTCTAAACCTATTTATCACACTCTCTCTTGATCTAATTCCCATAGTTGTTCGAGACACCATCTTCGAAAAGAGAGTCGACCAATCTCGTTATAACCGCAACAAAGAACTCATCCATCATGATCCCTATCAAATGGAACTCTTTGAGATGTTTCCCATTCACAAAAAGTGGGAAGAAATCCTTAGAGAAAATGTCATTTGCTTGGTTGGAAACAAAGACCACTAATGCGGTCTTGTCCAAATGATCTATTGTCTCATCCATAAAAACCTTTCAATCTCCACTATATTGTCAAAAGAATGGTAGGTGTATCTAAAACCGATAAAATGGTTCTTCCTTATGGTATGCTCCTAACACACCCGTGAGAATGCTTAGTGCAATGCAACCTACTCCTATTATCGATGATCATTTTCTTGCTAACTATGGCGGTACCTCTTACCAAACAACCCCCAAATGGTTCACATGATCAATGGGAAAAGGCCTCAGCTCTCGGACTCTTCGGATGAAGATGAAGAAGTTGAATTCGATCCCGTTTCTAATTATCAAATCGACCCCATGACTTACTAAGAACAACTTCCCAATCTTCCAAATGAATCTGAAGAATTCAAACAAACAGAAGGGATGTTCAAGTGTCTAACTCATTTCATCATGAATTAGGGAAATAAGAAGAAGTGAAGAGATTGACAAAAGAAACATTGTGCTCCATGACTTTCTTTATGGTTATTTTAGAAGTTTATGATTTCAAAAAAATGTATACTCATAACTTTGAGCAAGACTTACTTAGTTGTTTTCATTTTAATATATGGTCATTATCTTGTTTGCTCACTCATAGGTTGTTTATGTGTACCATGCCTTATGTGTTTTTAATTGTACACATGTATGTTTCCAGTAGAAATTATTAGTTTCGTATCACACCTAGAAAAAAATATTGCACGCTCACTGTTGAATAATCTATCCCAGATGTCGGATCCCTAGCTTATAACTAGCCGGATCCCTCAAGTGAAGGATCTGTGGGATCCGGGCAAACAGAAGAGCTATTTTATCATCTTTGCATCAATCTCACCCTCTCGGATCTTATTAGACTAGTTAAACATACACGATCACTTTTACCTATCCTTAAGCCTTCTGATCTCACACTTCATGAAATCCACTTAGGATCACATTCAAGGTATTTTTGATTTATCATTACTTCAAAAATCATCATCTTTCCGCTCTAATGTTCACAAATTGTTCCTCTCATCTTAAAACACTTAGTTTGATATTTCTCTCAATTTTAGCAAATTGATTTTAGTCATCTTGATCTTAAAATGGTCTAAAAACTAGTTTTCATTTCTTATAATTTTTAAGAAATTTTCTAAATTTTCCTTAGATCATCATCCCATCTCTGGATCATCATTCGACTCTACTTGACACCCTCAAAATTATTAGTGTCATCTTTTATCACCCATTGGTGCTCATAAAAACCCAATTTTTTTCCCAAAAAAGACATCATTAGCTACCGCCACCATTACACTTGATCATTTAATTCTCATATCATTTAAGACACCTGAGGAGACTGAAACACTCAAGATATGTGTACTAGACGCTACTAAAACTCATCTCTTCTTCTCCTTAGCTCCTGAGAGCCGGATCCCTAGGTTTAGCCTAGACGGATCCCTCAAGTGAGGGATCCGTTGGAACCAACTACACAAACTAGACCAATCCTACTTGATACAATCATTTCAAACCCTCGTTGTTAATCTAAACACTCCACATTGTCTTAATTGACTTCCTAGTTTAGTACAACTATGTAGTTGACTCTTGTGCATGCAAATCATTGCAAATTGAAGGATTTCTAGTTGTTTAAGCTTTAATTCACTTACCAAATCTTTCTCCTTATAAACCATCTGTGTTAGAACTTCCAAATCACCATTCACAAACTCATTCTCAGTAGCTAAAGTATTCCTTTTACACCTTTCTACCATTTCACCATGAAAAAAGCTCCTAGTGTTAACTCATCAACTAAAGAACCTCCCAAGAAACTTGCTCGGGTTGTTCATGAAATCTCTTCAACCGAATCATCACCCGTTAAAGCTTCAAACACTAGAACTCCTTCACAACCAACTCTACCAATCAAACCAACTCCCAAAAGGATTGTTCCCACAAGACAACCCTTACCAAAAACTACTATACCTCTTAAACCAAACACCCTTACTTCCACTAAACCATCACCTCTAGTACCTAGAGCTATCTCTTTTACCACTCCACTCTTATCCCCACACCTTTATGACTTAGAGGACTTGCCACCTAGGCCTTCATCCACCAAAGAATGCCAATATTTTCCTCTATTGAGAAAATGGTGCCACCACATCTCCTCACCAAAACTTTGGTGTTGAAACAACACTAGCACCTCAGATCTTTTCTCCATCACCCCTCAAATGGTCCATTTTGGATTATGAAGAATCATCTAAATCAACAACCCGCATCACATGGAAGTAGATACTTCTCTACCGCCACCATCAACACATATTCCACCACCTTCACCCATAGTTGAACCACCTCCAACTTCATCAAATGTGCCTCCACAAATCCCTCAATCTTTTGTGGAACATCTACCTTCCTCATCAAATCTTCCACCTCAAACCACTCCATTCTTACCACCACCATTCTCTAGTCATGGCAATGATTGCTTTCATTGTCAACATGTCGAAGGACTAGTCCATGAAGTACGTGACGAATTACGTTTCATGTTCTATCACCTTCTCGAACGTTTTGATGAGGTCAACAAATCTACTCATCCCTAGAACGTAGGAATACAAGTACAATGGTGCTCTACTCTAGTCTTAGGCAAAACTTAGAATTGTTAGAAAATATACTACATGTTTTTATCATTCTCTTAGTTTTAGAAATATGTGTATCATTTCTCATGTTTTATTGAATGAAACTACATTTTGTATGCTATATAGTTATTAGAATATGTTTGGTGCTATAATACAAAACTCATTTGAATGTTAACATCACTCTTTACATCTACATTGTGACAAAGAATGCGGTGTACAATAGCTCCTCAATAGCCTAGACGGATCCTCACAAGAAGGATCCGTGGATCTGCTGTAAATGTAGCATATTTTATCACTAATATGAATCTCATTTTCAGGAAATTATGCACCATATACTTGTTTTCTAACCTTTGTTTTGAAGATTTTCAAAATACACATGATGACTTTGACATCCTCAACAAGGGGGAGCTTTTTCGTCAAAGCAAAGCATTGCAAAAACGCTTGAAATACATTCACTTAGGTTTTCTATATTAAAGTCCCCTCAAAGGGATCACTGGTCGTGGAGCATTTCGTCAAAGACAAAACCGCTGCAAACATACTTGCAACACACTCGTTTAGCCTTCCTAACTACTTGACGCCCTCAACAAAGGGGAGTATCCGTCAAGAGGGAGCTAAGACAAGAATCTTTCTCTCATCTTACTCTTTATCCTTCATTTTGTTATTTTTCACAAGTTTTCTCTCAAAACAATGTGTTAGTTTCTTTTCAAGCTCTTTTGTTTTCGACAAAAAGGGAGAAAGAGTAAAACTCAATTCAAATTTTACTAATTTTATTTTCTTTAAAATAATCTTATGTTTTGTCATAAAAAAAAGGGGAGATTGTTAATACAAATAAAACCATAAAAACGTTTATTCATATTTTACGATCTGCTAATGTTTTGTCGATAACAAACGTAAAATCATTTTAACGAAACAAGTAAAATACGTAAAAGATTTGAGCCAATAGTTTACTAACACACTTTTACTAAACATATTAAAACTATATCAAAACATGTTTAGTAAATAAGTTATATAAAACCAAAGACATTTTTATATAAACACTAACAAGTAATATTGTTTACATCTTATAGAAATTCATATGTATAACAACTAGTGTTTACATAATATAGAAATGTACATATATACTTCATATATATTATAATGGGTAAACTAATGGGTAAAAACCAAAGTCCATGACCCATGACCCATGACCCATAACCCATGATCCATTAACTAGGTACAATGAATGTTATTGGGTAAAAACCAAAGTCCATAACCCATACCCACGGAGTATGACCCATTGCATGACATCATGCATGAAGTCATGTTGGGAACTATCCATTATCCATGACCCAAAGTCCATGACCCATGACCAAAGATCCATAACCCAATGACTAGGTACATTGCATCTTGTTGGGTATCCATAATCCATTACCTATAACCCATAACCCGGTTTGCAACCCAAAATCCGTACTAAATCACCCAAGAGAGTCGGATGCCCGTTTCATTAGCCGGATCCCTCTAAGAGAGGATCCGTGGGCGAGACAAGTGTTTGTCTATAAATAGTGAGCCATTTCTCTCACTACCACTTTACATATACTTTCTCCCAGTATTCTAACATCTCTAACCTCTGATCTAAAGGATCATTCTATGTAATTTTATGTTTGTGTGATTCTTTAAGTTTCTCTTAAAGGCGAGATCACCACCTCTTGAAGATGTGCAAGCTCAAGTCATGAGTTTCTAAGCTTTGTCATCATCAAGACCACTCAAGTGCATCTTGTTGATAGGTCTTTCCTCCCTCCATAGAAGTGTTGTGTTGAAGGCATTAGTGAAAGGTGCCGAAGGGTCGTGACGAAGGAATTAGTGAAAGGTGCCAAAGGGTCGTGTCGAAGGTATTAGTGAAAGGTGCCAAAGGATCGTGTCGAAGGCATTAGTGAAAGGTTCCAAGGGTGTATATTCGATATGATGCATCGATGTACAAGTTAGATAGTTTGGGTTTAAAGGATAGTGATATCCTTCTAGTGTTGTAAAAAGGAGTGTTTCTCCTTTAGGGTAGTTGTGTTGTGGTATAGTGTTGGGTAGTAGTTTCTCCTTTGTAATGGAACTCGGTATCTAGCCTTGTACCTCGTGGAAGAACTCGGTGTCTAGCCTTGTACCGGATATAGAGAGTAAGCGCATATTGAAGGAAGGCCTTACATTAAGGAGCTTGTGTTGTGTAGTGCTTACTTAACTCTCGAGTGGGGTACTCGGGAGTGGAGTAGCGCAAGGAAGGTCCTTGTAGCCAACCACTATATATAAATACTGTGGTCGTGTTTTGTGTTCCTTTACTCTTTAACTTTGTATTACTTACTTGTATGCTTATCTATCAATATCCAACACACATACCAAATAAATTGACATAAGTCAATCCAAATAGTTTAAAACGGAGTTTTAATCGGTAAAACTATTCAACCCCCCTTTTCCACAAAGCATTTTTGGATCTAAAAGGAGAAAGCATGAAGAAAACGACAAGGCCAAGAGCTAGGCACTTTCAAGCCTAACGTGCCCCAACTTAAAGGGCTACACGCCATCGCCATTGTGGTGTTCCAAAAACTCCACGGCTCTGTAACTTTTGTGGTTTCTTAGCTTACGGCCACGCGGTATCTCAACATGGCCGCCACTCTATCTTTCTACACCAAACGCTTCATAGGGTTTCCATGACGGCATCACATGCAACCGACTCGGCCACAACTACAAAGTGCCGCTGTCACAAGCTGATCAAGACAATCACAACATGCACGTGAAGTGGCTGATACCATTTTGGCCATAACTTTTGCATACGAACTCAGATTTAGGAGATTCAAAAAAGGAAACGATTGGGAAAAAAATATATGATTTGGTGAAAAAGTCTTCATGACGCCATCACTCTATCGATCTGAAGCCGTCACTCTTTGCCGACAAAAAATCTGCCTATAAATATAACATTATTACTTCACTTTTTGTAAGTCCTAAACCCTAAGTCCGATTCTAGGTTTTAGGTTAGTGTTTTTCCATCAACTAAGAGGGTTTCAATCACTCCATAAACATCTTGTAATGGGTTGTTTATTGATTCAATCTTATGTTATGTCTTCATTTATCATTATTGTTGCTTGCTCTTCATTAATTATGCTTGGCTAATTCACCTAGTGTTTGCTTATGATTGTATGAAACTTGTATATAATTAATTAGATCTTATTGATTTCCTAGTGATGCTTGTGTCTATCTTCATCATTAGGGGTGTGACAATTTCAATGAGCTAATTGATTTAGTTTATAATTCTTGCATCCTACTGTCTCTTGTTTAATTGGTAGACGCTAGAGTAAGGAAAACTGGCTTCTTCTTTAATTATTGCGAGCTTGAACGTCCTAAATAGTTAAAAAGCATAGGAGTGCACCTAGGCCATTCGTTTTGTTTATTGCGTGAGTTGTAGCTTGTTGATAATAGAGTATTCGGGGAGATGCTTATGTACTTGCCGATCCCGGATAATCTAGAGGAGAGTTACAATTCATATAACTAGGGAATTAGGCGCCCCCCCCCCCAATGACCAAACGGAATACAACACATCAATTAGACAAGGATGTGACAATTCAGTAGGTAGAATTGGATAGCTAGCAAGGAGTAATACATCATAAGTAGATACGCTTTTACTTTGTAGATCCCTAATTTACTTTTCTTGCATTTTAGTTTAGTCAGTAGGCTTTAAGTTAGTTGACTAGCAACTAATTTCTCATCCCTTTCAAAACCGAGATTTTAATTGCTTTCTATAAAATATAAAATTACAAAAATAATCATCCCTCACCTTTAGACTTAATTCACATACACTTCACCTAATGACACTATTCCCCTAGAGAACGATCAATCCCTTGGAATTACCCATACTACACTACAAACTAAGGTATAATCATTGGAGGATTGCAAAACTTCTTGAGATCCCTCGTAAAACCCTTTGAGGTTTCAATATCTCGCATCAGGGGTGAAAATGTGAAGAAAACAACCAAGTCATGAAAATTCTGGAAAGGAGCACCAGACGGCGTCACAACCTACAAGGTAAAGCCGTCACTTGCAAATGAAAGTATCAAAACAGCCCAGATTTTACTAGAGACGGCTCAGTGAAAAGTTGAAGACATAACAAGTGACATCGTCACTTGTTAAAGGAGCTGGAATTCTCTGGGGAAATTATAAGGTGACGCCCCGGAAAAAAATCATAAAGCCGGCGCCCTCGAGAATCGAGATGGTGTCGAGAATCGAGACGGGCGCCCAAGGCATAAAGTGACCCCGTCACAAGACTGACTTGGAAGAGACGAAAACCTAATGGCGGCGACTTGAAGTCGTCACGATTTTAAAGTGACGCCGTTGCATGTGTAATCCTATATATAGTTTTAGAATTTTCAGCATCAAGTGTGCACACTTTGGGAGAAAAGTTGGTGTACGAATTTTATAGTTTTTTAAAGAAACTTCTTACTTTTAACACCCTCATTCATTATGAGTTAAGTCTCTAATCTAATTGCATTATGTTTAATTCAAGTTCAATTATCTTTACTTGTTTCATTATATTTTTCATGTCTAGCTAATTTAAAATAGTGTTTGCTTATATCTAATGAAATCTAGTTGTTAACAATTGATGTATTTTGAACACCACATCATCCGGTCTGTCCATCAGACCTGTATACAACCAAATAATTTAATGAAAACCCTAATTTCAAAAACCCTAAAAATTTGGTTTTTTTAATAAATTAATACAATTGAACAGCACAAGAGGGAATATACCTTTTGGCTTCAACAATTATGGAAAAAGACAATCAATTCGAAGTATTAAATGGTGTTGATGAATTAGGGTTCAAGAGAACTTTTGGGGATCTTGAAAGTGATATCTTAATACTTGTGTGGGTTAAATAAACTAAAGTGTTATACTTAATAAATCAACCCTAGTACAAAACTTTGGAAAAGAAAATGGCATGTGAAAGTTTGAGGATAGAGTGTGTGGGGAGGGAGGTGGTGGACTTATATTTTCCACCGTGGCAGATAAAAGGGGTGTTAACAAAAGTTGTAATTGGAAACCGGATGGGGGGGGGTTTAAAAAAACCACACATAAAGACAAAGGCGTCAATATGCATAATCAGATAAGAATTTTTTTTTTGTTCGTTACTCAAAAGAGAGTATGATGCTTTTTAAAGGTACTACCCCTATACTCTATAGGTTTATCTCGGTAGACCTAATGGTCATAGTATACCTACCTATTCTCCTAATGTTTATCTATAAAAGAATAAATAATAAGTTACTTATATTAGTCATAATTCATCTAACATAAAGTTTGGCCACCTCTAGTCCTAATGGCAAGCTAGCAACAACCCTTAGAGTCCATGTGCTACTAACCTACCATCATGATAAGGAACATAAATCACATAATGGTCATCTAGCAATTCATGATCTAGCAATAGATGACATATAATAAACAAGTAAACAAAAGGATCAATCGATAACAAATAAAATATCCAACGTATTGGTGAAATAGTGACCAAGCCCTTATAATATTTTAATGATGACATACATACATTCGGAATAACACTTAAGATTGAATGAAAAGTATGGTAATTCTCTTCACTAAAGTTAAGCTGCTTAAGTACAACCACACGCTAAACCAACCGAGCTATTCTTAGGAACTTAGTTGTATTTGGAGGAGAGAAAGGTGTTTGTAATGTCAACGCATTAAGTGCAAAAACTTGTCAACCTTTCTACTCCTACCTATGGTCCTATTTATACACAATAATTTACAACTGTTATTGAAGAAGATAAAGAGGACCTAAGCTAGTTTGGACAAAATACCTGCGTATTTTTCTCTGTTACAATGACTACTTTGGGTATAGGACAATGGTGCTTTGTGAATAGCAGTGATGACACTGCTTTTGGTCTTTAGCCTTTCAGGGAAAGTTTGACCTTTGCTTGATAAGGAATCCCCCTTATTTGTTTCAAACTTATCCCGCTTTGTCCTGCCTTTACTTCAGTCTTTATCCTTCAGTCTCTTAGTCTTCATAGTTGTTGAGGAGACTTGGGGTACAGTGAGTTATTGTCCTCACTCACTGAAGCTATCATCTTCTTCTTTGGCTCAGGTATCATTCACTGAGTCCTGCCTCACTGAATGGAAAGTCTTTCTCTTAGGCTTGTCATGAGCTTCCTGAAGATGAATAAGTGAGTGAGTGTTCACTCAGTGACTTAGTAGATGTTCACAGATATTTAACGTTCATGTTATTTTCTATTTAAATCTTAGTTTAAGGATGCATGGGTACTGAGTAAACCCAACAGTCTCCCCTTATTTGGATATAAATATAGCCTAGTGTTTGTGATCGCTGTGTAAGTGAGCAAAGTCTTCTTCTTACACGATGATACAAGAAGCAAGTAAAAACACTCGACTCAACATAAAACATACTTTATTCATAGTTTACATCGGTTCTAAAATTGCTAAGATGATAGTGTGTAAAACATTCTCAGTCCTAATAGTATCCCAAAGCTTCAAGATTCACTTTCTTTGACTTGAGCTTTTCTTGATTAGGATGATCTGATCTTTTCCTCGGACTCAGCGTAACTTTGCATTCTCGGAGTCTTGACATTTGATGCCATTACCAGATATCCAACCAAGGCATCAATCCATGCAAGGTCAATGTCACTCCATCTTTGGAAGGATGGATTCCCATAAGCATCGATGAAGAATAGTTCATACTCAGGTTCTTCTATAACCATATTGTTGAAAAAGGGAACTCCTTAAGGAGGGACACAATTGCAATCACGTCTAGGCACATTGATTTCAGGTTCAAGCTCAATTGTTTCCTCTTTCTTCCTGAAGATTGAGCTTGAGACTGTTGAGAGGGAGCATGAAGAGCAAATTGAATTCCAAGATCTTCAGGAATTTTCTTCAGTCTTACGTACCTATTTCTCAGTGATGTCATCAGGTCCTTGACAACGATGTTCCTTTTCTTCTCAATAATTAGACCCAATTCATCTAGCTCAGTGATCCCAAAAGTCAGATAACTTGAATGGATCATGTACTTCAAATTCCCTTTTGTCACTGCCCCTGTAGACCCAAAGAACTGCAGGCTTGGTCTTTGATTGAATCTTCACATCTGTGATGGGTTTAGGCCTTAGTCTCTGTGTCATAGTCCACTTGTACTGCTCAACCCTTTTCTTCCTTAGCTCAACCATTCTTTTGACCTTCTCTGAATGTTGTTTCTTGAGAGCCTCTAATTCTTCATCCTGAGCTTTTAAGAACTTAACTCTGACATTGTCAGTGGTGTCCTTCTTTAGTTCAATGTCAAGTGTCTCAGCATCTTCTTGAGCAATCTTGATCACTTCATTCTTTGTTAAAGCCAATCTTCTTTCTTCTTCAGCAGCTCTTTTTAGTTCCTCCTCTTTCTCTAGATGAGCATTGATTTTATTGTTTCTCAGAAGGAAAATATTCTCATTGATTTCATAAGGAACCCCGATAGATGCACTGGTCCCTACAGAGATAATAAAGCTTTCACAAGTTTGGGTTGCTCATGCTCAAGTGGCCGCAATCCCTTTGCCTTTTTCTGGAGACAGCTTGGTTGTTCATGGATCTCTTGTTCAACTCTCGCATGAAGGATGAGATGGGTACGCCTACTTTGGCTCTTCGCCTCCTTATGAGTGAGTTGGTCTTTTAGTGTCCCCCAACCTGCTGAACTTCAATGAGAGCAAGATTTGGCTCGCATTGAGGTAGTGGGGTGGATTGACCCTTAAATGGTGATACATTTCGCACATCATGGACTTGATAATCAAGTTTCCCTTCCAATAATGGACAAGTCCGAACGGAGAGGCTTGAGAATTCTCCAAAATAGTCATCCTTGACCCAAGATTCCAGGCCAAAGAGTTTGTAGATTTAGCCCGACTCTGATTCTTTCCTTCAAAGAGGAGCATGCATCGATGTTAGTGACTGAATAGTGAAGATCCTGAATATCAACGTTGTTGATCATTTTGAGAAGCTCAATGAGGCTGGTGGAGTTCTGGATGTAAGCCTCAGAAGCCTCAAGAACTTTCTTGTTCAGTGCAGGATCATCTTTCATAGCTTCTTGAATTGTTGCAACGCCCTGATGAAGTTGTTTAAGAGAGTCAAGAAAACCAGCTAAGTTTTGATCCAAAGTATTCAGGGAGTATTCAACAGTTGTGCGGTGATTAACATGGGCATCATGATATTCTTAAATAGAGGCCTTGAGGTCAACATAGCTAGCAGCTGCCTCAGTGTGCTGATCCCATTGTTCATTGGTAAGCTCATTGAAGAGGCGATTGTTGGCTTTGCATAGGAAATTGACAAGTTACCTTTCAATGAGTGGGATAATGTTGTCATACTTCTTCAAAATTTCTGGACAAGAAGAAGTTGTTGAGTTAGAAGAATCACCCTCATGGAAAGGAGAGTCTTTAGGCTTTGAAGGTTGGGGTGGTGAAGACTGATGCCCTTGTTCACTGGTATGAGTATCAGTGTCCATATCACTACTAGCAGCAAAGACTACTTCATCACTTTCATTAAGTTCATCTTTAGACAAGAGAAAAGACTAAACATTTGCAAGAGTGTTGTTTGTAATAGGGTTATACGGTTCCCTCTCATAAGAAGGCTTGCCTCAAGCCGGTAATGGTCTGGTACCTCCATCTAGTGGATGGGTTTCATCCACATGGTACTTAGCACCGCACTCGATTGATCTTCAAGTGGGGGTTATTGGTTTTGTATCGCCAGGTGGTTTTGTCCCCTCGAGTCTTTGTCCCGTGGCCCTTTAGACACTAGTGGGAATTCCCAGATCATCTTTAGGAACCATGGAAGGTAGATCCCTATTAGTGGGTTGTTTGTTTCCTCCTGTGTCTTTGGGATAAGATTTTGTGCCCTCACAAAAGGCTGATGTGTGAATGTCCTTATCATGCGAAAGCGCCCCTACCGGTGGTTTGTTTCCTCTAGATCTTGGTGTAACACCCGTGGAAATTTTAGGTGATTATTTCTTACTATTTTAATTACTTATTATTCTATTTTAAGTAAATTGACTTTGTCGGAAAGTTACCCGTGACGCCGTGAACACGCACACTCAAACTCGTAATTTAACCTAGAATATGCCCAGGTCTACTGTTTATATGATTTATTTTCCCTCACGTATTTATTATAATATGAAATAATTTAATTTTCCATTTCTACTGAAGTGTGCTCTCTTACGCTTTTACGCTGCTTTCGCTCGTGTTTTAAGCTTTAACAACTTAATAACACTAAAGGCCTCGGAAATTTATGGAACATAAAATTAGCTCCTTTTAAGTTAAATGTGATATTTTTATAAAAATTTTATTTTCATGACATATATTTCTACAATTATGCATAAAAACGCGTTCGGTTTGGCTCGTTGGTCTTGAAATCCACCTCAGCTAACAACACTTATACAAAATCAAATAAAACTATCCATATACCCTCCCACCCCTTGAGACCGCCACAACTAGGAAAAGTGTCCTAGACACTTGTCTTAGTCACTTATCACTCCACTCTTTTACAAAACCTATGCATGTTCCTTTTAGATCTCATTTTCATTGTGATAAACCTTTCACCACTCTCTAAGTTTTTATCCATTCTCCTTTGGCTACTTGCTTCCGTACCATCAATACCAAGACACCATCATCATCATTTTTTTACAAGCTCCAATCTTGTGTTACTTGCATATCTCCTAGTCCTAGTAAGTTTTCCATAATCATTTCACTTCATTTTGTTTCTTTCTTAAACCACTCTTGCATGTGTGATTTGCAAGGTTTTGAATCAAGTTTTCATAGGAAAAATAGGATGTTAGATAGGTAGTTAGGATTGATCTCATTAGTGAATGCAAGAGTGGGTGTATATAAATTTTGATTTGTTAATATTTATTTCCATATTGTTTTACTCATAAAAATTAGATTTGATTTTTATTCAAAACAACAAACCTCTGGTCATTTTGGTGTTTTAAAACCATAAGAAGGTTTATAATGATTATCCTTGCATGTCTCCCAAAAACCCAGTTAATAGGCATAAAGTAAATCCTTGTGATTGGTCCAAATCTGTCCAGTTTTTCAAGAGACAAAAACGACCATGTTATTTTATTCTAATTGAGTTTTATGCTAAAATAAAATATTGTGATATGGCCTATGTCTTTGGGCCGTTTTTCAAAGCCCAGCTGCTCAAAAAACCTCACGAAGATTTTTCAACTTTTTTTTGCAAAGGTTGTCCGTAAATACATGTCATTTTTCCAAGGCCACAAGCTCATAGTTATGGTCATCCTATTCAGTTGCTCCAGTTGAATGATATTTAGATAAGACCTAAACTTAAATTTTGGAATTGGTTTGAGGTCAATAGGGTTCCTAGATAAAAAGTAATGGTCATTTTGGTGAGACATTTATAACAATGAAAACTTCCCTGCTTTGACACCCATGGATATTTTGGTCATTTGACATTAGTTATAAAGCCCTCAGTACACTAAGACCCATATTTTTGAAAATCAGAGACTTAGACCTTTCCAACAGAAAGTGTATATATATAATTTTATCCTTTACGGTTCAGAAATGGCGGCCCCTGATTAGTGCGGTAATTTTATCAAAATTCCATCAGCATTGTATTTTAATTAATATAAGCACATATAAACATCATTTTAACCCATGACTTGATATAAATTATACAAAAAACTTATATTTTGGCTAAATAAATATAAGAGACTAAGTAAAACCTGAGTATAAGTGTTATATATTATTTTCCCGAGCCTAAGACATGTTATATATACTTCTATAGGTCATTTGTGACTTTTGTGGTTTTCTCTCATCTAATACTCACAGATTCTATCACCGCTTCATCACTAGTGAGTTCATAGCCCCACATTTCACTCGTTAAGCCGCTACAAACTCCTGGGGAGATACATGCTACTTACTTTTACTATAATCACAATTGCTTGAAAACTATATTCTAAATTGTAAATGTCATTGCTTGTTGATACTATTATTGCCTAAGTGTTTCCAATAGTCTGAAAGTACCTTTTATCATGAACCGTTAATTAAATGTGCATAAACGCGAATACCGTGAATAGATCTATTAGGCCCGACCGCCTTTCATGCCAACTCGCCTAATCGACTATCGGGTGCAATCAGATTTGTATAATGTTAGGTAAATTTGCTATTACCTATTGTCAAAGGGTAAATTTATTTTATGATGACAGAAAATGATGTTAATGTTCTGTGTCATGAGCTTAGGGCAATAATGAGTACTTTCAAATCATGGGTGTATATCAACCTAACCCATCATTTCTTAAACTGATATATTGTGATCAACGGTTTTTTGATCAAACTCTATGGATTCACTCAACCGTTGTGTTGACTTTTTAGCATTTTTATCTTTGGTTTTAGGCATGCTCTTGGATGGAGTCGCACGGATATCTTTTGAAGACTTGGCATATTTTCACATTTGAAAAGACTATCTTTTAAAAATTTATGTTATGTTTGAGATACTTGTGATTTTTTGAAAACATTCGTTTTATGAAAATGTTGGGACCTTTTGCAAAAATCAACTTTTAATGTATCAAATGTGAAACACTTTCAAAACGTCTCTTTTGAAGGGTCGTTTTCTGTGGCTTGTACTTTGTACTAATGAGTAATGCCCGCTTTAGCTCCACAAGCGACCAAATATTAGGTGTTACACTGGGAGTAGTAGTTGAGGCCAAGGACACCGATTTTGATTTGTCAGCTGCCCTTCGCTGCCTCGGGGGTAGTGGAACTTGGTCTCCTAAGGTGGCCTGCAGACCGGCCTTTTTCCTCTTTGAGGTGGTGTTCCTAAAGCCTTAGGGCCCTCGTGAACTTGTCTCCTTTACCGTAAGTCCGGTTACAAGATCACTGTAAATAATCTCGCCTATGTCAACCTCGGTCCCAGTGATGAGACTGTAGGTCATCATTAGTTGAACAGAATTAACATGTTCAGTCGATGAGTAATTCCCGCCGAGAACCTGAATCACAAAAGTGAATAAGAGTCTCCAAGCCACAATAAAGGAGTTTTTTGTCATTGTAATTTTATTCAAGTAACTTGGTTGTAGAGCTATTTTGTCTAGCTCAACCTTTACAGCCTCAGGCTCAGGGTGACCAGCATACTTACACTTTTGTAGACCAACCCAATTGATGAACAAAAGGTTGCAAAGTCAAGGGTCAGTGGCCTTTGGCCATTCATCACTGAGAACTTGATGAGGTATTCTCTGAGTGGGTGTACCTCAAACTCATTAATGGGTGGTTTTTGGGTTAAAGGCTTGTGAGGTGCACCAGAACTCCCTAAGGAAGTTTTGGTAGAGCATTGATGGACATTTTGCAAAGGTTGTTTTCAAAGGACAGTTGTACAAATTTTTTGTTATTTCTTTGTAGGCAGGGACATTTTTAAGGTAGTTAAAATTGCCTACAACGTTGTTTGTTTGAAACTTGAGATGGTCAAGAGTCATGCCTGCCCATTGAGGTGCATACATGATCCCCTGGCCAGCTGACATTTTCGGTCTATGATGAAAAAAATTTAAGGTTTTAATGGCAGTATATCAAACACCAGATGGTCACAATTTGAATACAAATTTGATCGCTGCCGTGAAATGATTGATATGTTATCAATAAGGTTTATAAGAAGATGGATATCTTAATATGAATCTTCTTGACTAAGAAAATGATTTTGGAAAAGTGTTTTTGGGAAATACACTAACTTGCTATATAGAAAATATTAGCCGGTTTCTTTAAAAGTTTTGTGTGTGTGTGTTTTGTGTTTTGAGGGGGTATTTATAGGAGTGGTGAAGGGTTGTTTTAGAATATCATTTTTTTTAAATTATTTTGAATAATCTATTTGAAGTCCGGATTTAATTCCACCACTCCATTTACCCGCGTTTTTCGCGACTATCAAGGTGAAAAGTTGCTAACCAACTTCTATTGGTGACATCACTACATAAAATATCCTTTGGATATTGTTTGTGGGTGTAGGAATTTAATGCCAAGTGGGTTTTAGGAGGATTATGTGAGGGCCTATGACATGATTTAGGCAAGCTAAGAACATATATTCTTTTATTTAATATGTTCGCTACCAACCTATGACATTCAAGAACTAAATATTTAGAGCATTTTGTTTCTCATTAAATGTCTCTCTTGTCGTGGCATGAGCCCTCATTGATATATTTCTAGGTGTGGGATGTTTGGGTAGGTTAGTTAGTGAGGTCAATTAATGCGCTTAACTCACCGAGCTATGATTATTTCAAGGACTCTTATTTATCGCTGAAGACTATATACATGATGTTGAATATTTTAATCGGCCCGATGTCAATATCCAAATGCCCACCTTGTGAAAGTGGGTTCATCCAAGGGTTTTGTAAAAATATAAGCAAGTTGATACTCAGTGGGGATGAAGTGTAATTCAATGTCTCCTTTCATAATGTGGTCCCTGATGAAATGATATATGATATCAATGTGTTTGGTTCTTTGATGGAGTACTAGATTGTTAGAGATAGAAATTGCACTAGTGTTGTCACAGAAAATGGGAACCATCTTGTAATGAATGTCATAGTCACTGAGTTGACTTTTCATTCAGAGTACATTAACACAAAAACTAGCAACTGCTACATATGCAGCCTCAGCAGAGGACATATCCACTAATTGTTGCTTCTTGATGCTCCAACAGACTAGTTTGCCTCCAAGAAATTGACAGGAGCCTGATGTGCTTTTTCTGTCCATATTGCAGCCAACATAGTCTAAGTATGAGTATCCTTTGAGGTCAAAACCCTAACACTTGGGATAGTAGAGCCCAAGGTTTAAAGTACCTTCATGTACCAGGATTTTTGGCTTCAAAGTGGAGATGATAATACTCTAGTATCGGTGATATCTGCACACATAGGTAGATTGCAAATAGAATGCCAGGCCTTGCAGGGAGGTACATCAATGAGCCTATTACTCCTCCTAATAATGTTTCATTCATCGATTTTCCGTGAAGGTCGTGCCTTTGTTGTTAGGAGGAACCATGGTGTTTTCCCCTGATGAGCAATTAGAAATCTCATATTTCTTTAGGATATTTCTAGCATACTTCTCTTGACTGATGGAGATTCCTTTATCAGTTTGTTTGATTTGAACTCCAAGGAAGTATGTGAGCTCTCCCATCATACTCATTTTAAATTCCTTTGTCGCCGCCAAACTGCTATTACAAAAGTTTGTAGTTTGTTGAGCCAAATATGATGTCATCAACATACACTTGGACTAGTATCACATCTCCTTTAGTCCTATAGATAAACAAAGTCTTGTCTATCTTTTCCTCGACTTAATTTGTTTTGAATAAAAGTGAGAGAGTTTCATAGCATGCTCTTGGAGCTTGCTTTAGTCCATAGAGAGCTTTGTCAAGCTTACTGACATGGTCAAAGAACTAATTACTTTCAAATCCATAGGGTTGTTGAACATAAACTTCTTCCTTAAGTTTACCATTGAGAAATGCACTCTTGACATCCGTTTGGTATACTTTGAAGTTCATGTAGGTTGCATAGGCAAGAAAGATCCTGTTGGCTTCCATTCTAGCAACAAGAGAAAATGTTTCTCCATAGTCAATTCCTTTTTGTTGATTGTATCCTTTTGCAACAAGTCTAGCTTTGTTCTTAAAGACTATTCCATTTTCATCAGTTTTGTTCTTGAAGACCCATTTCATGCCAATTACTAAAACATCTTTTGGACACTTGACTAAAGTCATGCTTTATTTATGTCAAATTGTGCTAGTTCAGCTTTCATGGCTTGTACCTAACTTGGGTATTACATGGCTTCTTTGATAGATTTGGTTCAACATCAGAGAGAAAATCAACAAACAGGCATTTATTAGCTGATGTTGCAGTCAGTTTTTCAGCCATGCTTCTGGTAAGCATGCCTTCAGTGGGTTCTCCAATGATGTTTAAAAGCTCAATGTCTTGAGATCTTTTCCATATGTCTTGAGGTATAGGATATGGATCAGGACAAGTAGGACTCTGAGAGGAGAGTTGAACTTTAGGGAAATTAGTCTCAGTGACTGTAACTTGAGGTTTATCTGGGTGTTTAGTTTGAACACTACTCTCAGTTTCCTGAACATGTTGTTCAGGGTGAGTATCCCTATCAGGGACTTGATTTGCATCAATTTATTCACTGATGGTTGGTTGAGGAAGGTTATGAAGGATGATGTAGTAGAAGAGGTATGCATCAGCTTGATACTGTGTGGAAGGGTTAGTATCAGGATGATATTCATCAGGTGGATACCTTGGGAGTCATCGATCCAATTTTGTCAACTGAGGTATTTGAGAACCGATTGCATCACCGCTTCTCATAAAGGTGACATGAAGGTTTCCTCACTGTAGTCTCCTTGTATTAATGACCCTAAAGGCTTTAGAGACGAGAGAATATCTAAGGAAGTATCCATCATCTGCCTTTGCATCAAATTTGCCTAGGTGATCCTTGTGATTATGAATAAACATGTGGCATCCAAACACATGAAAAATAAATATGTCGATTCTTCTTTGAATATCTCATAGGGTGTTTTGTTATGTCTTTTGAAAATGATGGACCTAATAGGAAATTTGCTTCAGTCCAGAAGTGCTTAAAGAGTACTAAACCATTCAACATTGTTCTTGCAGCTTCAATGAGTGTCCTATTCTTTCTTTCAACAACTCCATTTTGTTCAGGAGTATAAGGAGAAGAGGAGTTTTGAGATATTCCTTTCTCATCACAAAAACATTCAAGGTCCTGATTTTTTAATTTAGTCCCCATTGTCACTCCTGATTTGTTTGAATTTGATATCATTTTGGTTTTCAATATTCACGATAAAGGATATGATGGTTTCAAAGTAGACTACTTCTTTGTGAAAAGGTAAACCCAAGTGTATCTTGAGTATTCATCTACTATGACAAGGTATACTTCTCATGATGGATGGACATTGGATCGACAGTCCAAAGAGATCCATATGAAGCAGATGAAGGCAGCTTCTTATAGAGAAATTTAGTTTTGTTTTGAAGGATGATCTGTGATGTTTTCCTTTTTCACAAGCAGAGCAAGGTTTATCCTTTGAAAACACGAGAGATGGTAGGCCAAGGACTTTGTTTTGTTTGGCAAGGTTGTTTATGTTTTTGAAGTTTAAATGGGAGAGTCTTTTGTGCCAAAGCCAATTCATAGTTTTAGTGGCTTTAGCAAACATACAGGTTCCATTTTGAGTCAGTGTTGACATGTCCAGTGCATACATATCCTCTTTTCCAGGGGCTATAAGAACAATTTCTTTGTTAGCATTGAAGATTGTGCCTTGCCTATCATCAAACTGAACTGTGTACTTAGCATCACATAGTTGATTGACACTTATTAGATCGTACTTAATACCATTTACATAAGCAATTCTAGTAAAAACTATTATCATAACCTTCAGTGGTACATGATGAATTATCAGCAAATACTACCTTGGTCCTCCGACTCTTCCACATATTTGTGCATATATTCTTTCACACCCGTTTACCTCCACTATCTAGATGCCAAATGCTGCCCTCATGTCTCCACAAATAGTGAGTTAGTTTTTCTTGTGAATGCATTTTCTGGTGGGTTTGGCTTTGTAGGTCTTTTTTTAAATCTTCAAGGTGCATTCATGGTCAAAGGGTTGAGTGGGAGAGGTGTTTCCACATGCTTTGTATTTTGGAGTTTGAAGAGTGACTCATTTGACCGAGAGGGTCTCGAGTTGGCAAGTCCCTCTTCTTGCATGGATAATCATGTCATGTCCCGAGGTGTCATGTGATGGGTCACTTCGCTAAATATCACAACAGGATACATTAGACAATCATCAAGACGTAGGGTCATTGAATGCCAGGCTGTAAAGGTGTATAAGGTAGAAATG
>OU343223.1:94600802-94633472 GCA_910596185.1 Chrysanthemum makinoi | reverse complement strand
GAATATGTATACCTTTGGACATGTCAACACTGACTCAAAATGGAACCTGTATGTTTGCTAAAGCCACTAAAACTATGAATTGGCTTTGGCACAAAAGACTCTCCCATTTAAACTTCAAAAACATAAACAACCTTGCCAAACAAAACAAAGTCCTTGGCCTACCATCTCTCGTGTTTTCAAAGGATAAACCTTGCTCTGCTTGTGAAAAAGGAAAACATCACAGATCATCCTTCAAAACAAAACTAAATTTCTCTATAAGAAGCTGCCTTCATCTGCTTCATATGGATCTCTTTGGACCTGTCAGTCCAATGTCCATCCATCATGAGAAGTATACCTTGTCATAGTAGATGAATACTCAAGATACACTTGGGTTTACCTTTTCACAAAGAAGAGTCAGGCTGCTGAAACCATCATGTCCTTTATCAGGAATATTGAAAACCAAAATGATATCAAATTCAAACAAATCAGGAGTGACAATGGGGACTAAATTAAAAAATCAGGACCTTGAATGTTTTTGTGATGAGAAAGGAATATCTCAAAACTCCTCTTCTCCTTATACTCCTGAACAAAATGGAGTTGTTGAAAGAAAGAATAGGACACTCATTGAAGCTGCAAGAACAATGTTGAATGGTTTAGTACTCTTTAAGCACTTCTGGACTGAAGCAAATTTCCTATTACACACAAAACAGGTCCATCATTTTCAAAAGACATAACAAAACACCCTATGAGATATTCAAAAGAAGAATCCCTGACATCAGCTATTTTCATGTGTTTGGATGCCCTGTGTTTATTCATAATCACAAGGATCACCTAGGCAAATTTGATGCAAAGGCAGATGATGGATACTTCCTTAGATATTCTCTCGTCTCTAAAGCCTTTAGGGTCATTAATACAAGGAGACTACAGACTGAGGAAACCTTTCATGTCACCTTTATGAGAGCAGTGATGCAATCAGGTTCTCAAATACCTCAGTTGACAAAATTGGATCGATGACTCCCAAGGTATCCACCTGATGAATATCATCCTGATACTAACCCTTCCACACAGTATCAAGCTGATGCATACCTCTTCTACTACATCATCCTTCATAACCTTCCTCAACCAACCATCAGTGAATAAATTGATGCAAATCAAGTCCCTGATAGGGATACTCACCCTGAACAACATGTTGAGAAGCGTAGTGTTCAAACTAAACACCCGGATAAACCTCAAGTTCTGATCCAAGACTAATTTCCAAAGTTCAACTCTCCTCTCAGAGTCCTACTTGTCCTGATCCATATCCTATACCTCAAGACATATGGAAAAGATCTCAAGACATTGAGCTTTTAAACATCATTGGAGAACCCACTGAAGGCATGCTTACCAGAAGCATGGCTGAAAAACTGACTGCAACATCAGCTAATAAATGCCTGTTTGTTGATTTTCTCTCTGATGTTGAACCAAATCTATCAAAGAAGCCATGTAATACCCAAGTTAGGTACAAGCCATGAAAGCTGAACTAGCACAATTTGACATAAATAAAGCATGACTTTAGTCAAGTGTCCAAAAGATGTTTTAGTAATTGGCATGAAATGGGTCTTCAAGAACAAAACTGATGAAAATGGAATAGTCTTTAAGAACAAAGCTAGACTTGTTGCAAAAGGATACAATCAACAAAAAGGAATTGACTATGGAGAAACATTTTCTCTTGTTGCTAGAATGGAAGCCAACAGGATCTTTCTTGCCTATGCAACCTACATGAACTTCAAAGTATACCAAACGGATGTCAAGAGTGCATTTCTCAATGGTAAACTTAAGGAAGAAGTTTATGTTCAACAACCCTATGGATTTGAAAGTAATTAGTTCTTTGACCATGTCAGTAAGCTTGACAAAGCTCTCTATGGACTAAAGCAAGCTCCAAGAGCATGCTATGAAACTCTCTCAGCTTTTCTTATTCAAAACAAATTCGTCAGAGAAAAGATAGACAAGACTTTGTTTATCTATAGGACTAAAGGAGATGTGATACTAGTCCAAGTGTATGTTGATGACATCATATTTGGCTCAACAAACTACAAACTTTGTACACATTTAGCCCGGCGACAAAGGAATTTAAAATGAGTATGATGGGAGAGCTCACATACTTCCTTGGAGTTCAAATCAAACAAACTGATAAAGGAATCTCCATCAGTCAAGAGAAGTATGCTAGAAATATCCTAAAGAAATATGAGATTTCTAATTGCTCATCAGGGAAAACACCCATGGTTCCTCCTAACAACTTAAGGCCTGACCTTACAGGAAAATCAGTGAATGAAACATTATTCAGAGGAGTAATAGGCTCATTGATGTACCTCACTGCCTCAAGGCCTGGCATTCTATTTGCAATCTACCTATGTGCAAGATATCAGTCTGATACTAGAGAGTATCATCTCACTGAAGCCAAAAAAATCCTCAGGTACATGAAAGGTACTTTAAACCTTGGGCTCTACTATCCCAAGTGTTCAGGTTTTGACCTCAAAGGATACTCATACTTAGACTATGTTGGCTGCAATATGGACAGAAAAAGCACATCAGGCTCCTGTCAATTTCTTGGAGGCAAACTAGTCTGTTGGAGCATCAAGAAGCAACAATTAGTGGATATGTCCTCTGCTGCATATATATTGATTGCTAGTTTTGTGTTAATGTACTCTGAATGAAAAGTCAACTCAGTGACTATGACATTCATTACAAGATGGTTCCCATTTTCTGTGACAACACTAGTGCAATTTCTATCTCTAACAATCTAGTACTCCATCAAAGAACCAAACACATTGATATCATATATCATTTCATCAGGGACCACATTATGAAAGGAGACATTGAATTACACTTCATCCCCACTGAGTATCAACTTGCTTATATTTTTACAAAACCCTTGGATGAACCAGCTTTCACAAGTGAAGCGAGTGGGCATTTGGATATTGACAATCAGGGCCAGCGATTAAAATATTCAACATCATGTATATAGTCTTCCACTGATAAATAAGAGTCCTTGAAATAATCATAGCTCAGTGAGTTAACTGCATTAATTGACCTCACTAACTAACCTACCCAAACATCCCACACTGAATGAAATATCAATCAGGGGCTCATGCCACTGACAAGAGACATTTAATGAGAAACAAAATGCTCTAAATATTTAGTTACTGAATGTCATAGGTTGGTAACTGAACATATTAAATAAAAGAATATATGTTCTTCTTGCCTAACCGGCATCCATGTCATGGGCCCTCACATAATCCTCCTAAAACCCACTTGGCATTAAATTCCTACACCCACAAACAATATCCAAAGGATATTTTATGTGGTGATGTCACCACTAGAAGTGGTGTAGCAACTTTCACCTTGATAGTGTCGCTTGGGTAAATGGAGTGGTGGAATTAAATCCGGACTTCAAATAGATTATTCAAAATAATTTAAAAAAAATGATATTCTAAAACAACCCTTCACCACTCCTATAAATACCCCCTCAAAACACAAAACACACACACACAAAACTTTTAAAGAAACTCAGCTAATATTTTCTATCATAGCAAAGTTGCGTGTATTTCCCAAAAACACTTTTCCAAAATCATTTTCTTAGTCAAGAAGATTCATATTAAGATATCCATCTTCTTATAAACCTTATTGATAACATATCAATCATTTCACGGCAGCGATCAAATTTGTATTCAAATTGTGACCATCTGGTGTTTGATATACTGCCATTAAAACCTTAAATTTTTTTCATCATAGACCGAAAATGTCAGCTGGCCAGGGGATCATGTATGCACCTCAATGGGCAGGCATGACTCTTGACCATCTCAAGTTTCAAACAAACAACGTTGTAGGCAATTTTAACTACCTTAAAAATGTCCCTGCCTACAAAGAAATAACAAAAAATTTGTACAACTGTCCTTTGAAAACAACCTTTGCAAAATGTCCATCAATGCTCTACCAAAACTTCCTTAGGGAGTTCTGGTGCACCTCACAAGCCTTTAACCCAAAAACCACCCATTAATGAGTTTGAGGTACACCCACTCAGAGAATACCTCATCAAGTTCTCAGTGATGAATGGCCAAAGGCCACTGACCCTTGACTTTGCAACCTTTTGTTCATCAATTGGGTTGGTCTACAAAAGTGTAAGTATGCTGGTCACCCTGAGCCTGAGGCTGTAAAGGTTGAGCTAGACAAAATAGCTCTACAACCAAGTTGCTTGAATAAAATTACAGTGACAAAAAACTCCTTTATTGTGGCTTGGAGACTCTTATTCACTTTTGTGATTCAGGTTCTCGGCGGGAATTACTCATCGACTGAACATGTTAATTCTGTTCAACTAATGATGACCTACAGTCTCATCACTGGGACCGAGGTTGACATAGGCGAGATTATTTACAGTGATCTTGTAACCAGACTACAGAGTAAAAGGAGACCAAGTTACAGGGCCCTAAGGCTTTAGGAACACCACCTCAAAAGAGGAAAAAAGACCCGTCTACCAGACCACCTTAGGGAGACCAAGTTCCACTACCCCACGAGGGCAGCGACAATCAGCCGGCATAAATCAAAATCCCAATGTATGGCCTCAGCTACACTCCCCAGTGCTTAACACCTAAAATTTGGGATGCACATTTGATACATTAAATGAAATTAATAAGTCAGATATTTTCAAAATCTATCTCACATAAATAAATTTTAAAAGATAGTCTGTGAAAATATCGTCTTCAATATCCGTCCATCCAGAGCATGCCTAAAACCAAAGATAAAAATGCTAAAAAGTCAACACAACGGTTGAGTGAATCCATAGAGTTTGATCAAAAAACCGTTGATCACAATATATCAGTTTAAGAAATGATGGGTTAGGTTGATATACACCCATGATTTGAAAGTACTCATTATTGCCCTAAGCTCATGACACAGAACATTAACATCATTTTCTGTCATCATAAAATAAATTTACCCTTTGACAATAGGTAATAGCAAATTTACCTAACATTATACAAATACAGTGCACACGATAGTCCAGTGGGCGAGTTCGGCATGAAGGCGGTCAGGCCTAATAGATCTATTCACGGTATTCGCGTTTATGCACATTTAATTAACGGTTCATGATAAAAGGTACTTTCAGACTATTGGAAACACTTAGGCAATAATAGTATCAACAAGCAATGACATTTACAATTTAGAATATAGTTTTCAAGCAATTGTGATTATAGTAAAAGTAAGTAGCATGTATCTCCCCACGGAGTTTGTAAACAGTTAAACGAGTGAAATGTGGGGCTATGAACTCACTAGTGATGAAGCAGTGATAGAATACGGAAATTGAGTAGGTCGAGAGAAAACCACAAAAGTCACAAATGACCTATAGAAAGTATAACACGTCTTAGGCTCGGGAAAATAATATATAACACTTATACTCAGGTTTTACTTAGTCTCTTATATTTATTTAGTCAAAATATAAGTTTTTTGTATAATTTATATCAAGTCATGGGTTAAAATGATGTTTATATGTGCTTATATGAATTAAAATACAATGCTGATGGAATTTTGATAAAATTACCGCAATAATCGGGGGCCGCCATTTCTGAACCGTAAAGGATAAAATTATGTTATATACACTGTTGGAAAGGTCTAAGTCTCTGATTTTCAAAAATATGGGTCTTAGTGTACTGAGGGCTTTATAACTAATGTCAAATGACCAAAATATCCATGGGTGTCAAAACAGGAAGTTTTCATTGTTATAAATGTCTCACCAAAATGACCATTACTTTTTATCTAGGAACCCTATTGACCTCAAACCAATTCCAAAATTTAAGTTTAGGTCTTATCTAAATATCATTCAACTGGAGCAACTGAATAGGATGACCATAACTATGAGCTTGTGGCCTTGGAAAAATGACATGTATTTCTGGACAACCTTTAGCAAAAAAAAAAGTTGAAAAATCTTCGTGAGGTTTTTGAACGCGGGGCTTTTTGAAAAACGGCCCAAAGACATAGGGCCATATCACAATATTTTTATTTTAGCATAAAACTCAATTAGAATAAAATAACATGGTCGTTTTTGTCTCTTGAAAAACTGGACAGATTTGGACCAATCACAAGGATTTACTTTATGCCTATTAAATGGGTTTTTTGGGAGACATGCAAGGATAATCATTATAAACCTTCTTATGGTTTTAAAACACCAAAATGACCAGAGGTTTGTTGTTTTGAATAAAAATCAAATCTAATTTTTATGAGTAAAACAATATGGAAATAAATATTAACAAATCAAAATTTATATGCACCCACTCTTGCATTCACTAATGAGATCAATCCTAACTACCTATCTAACATCCTATTTTTCCTATGAAAACTTGATTCAAAACCTTGCAAATCACACATGCAAGAGTGGTTTAAGAAAGAAACAAAATGAAGTGAAAATGATTATGGAAAACTTACTAGGACTAGGAGATATGCAAGTAACACAAGATTGGAGCTTGTAAAAAAAATGATGACGATGGTGTCTTGGTATTGATGGTACGGAAGCAAGTACCCAAAGGAGAATGGAGAAAAACTTTGAGAGTGAGTGAAAGGTTTATCACAATGAAAATGAGATCTAAAAGGAACATGCATAGGTTTTGTAAAAGAGTGGAGTGATAAGTGACTAAGACAAGTGTCTAGGACACTTTTCCTAGTTGTGGCAGGTCTCAAGGGGGTGGGGAGGGTATATGGATAGTTTTATTTGATTTTGTACAAGTGTTGTTAGCTACGGAGTGGATTTCAAGGCCAACGGAGCTAAACCGATAACGTTTTTATGCATAATTGTAGAAATATATGTCATGAAAATAAAATTTTCATAAAAATATCACATTTAACTTAAAATGAGCTAATTTTATGTCCATAAATTTACCGAGCCTTTCAGAGTGTTATTAAGTTGTTAAAGCTTAAAACGCGAGCCGAAAACGCGTAAAACGTAAAAAGTGCACACTTCGCGTAGAAATGGAAAATTAAATTATTCCATATTATAATAAATACGTGAGGGAAAATAAATCATATAAACAGGTAGACTGGGCATAGGCTAGGTTAAATTACGAGTTTGAGTGTACGTGTTACGACGTACGCGGGTAACTTTCCCGGCAAAAGCCAATTTACTTAAAATAGAATAATAAGTAATTAAAATAGTAAGAAATAATCACCTAAAATTTCACATGTGTTACACCGAGATCTAGAGGGAAACAAACAACCCGCTGGTAGGGGTGCGCCTTTCACGCATGATGAGGACATTCACACATCACAGCTTTTGTCTGAGGGCACAAAATCTTATCCCAAAGACACAGGAGGAAACAAACAACCCACTAATAGGGATCTACCTTCCATGGTTCCTAAAGATGATACTGGGAAATTCCCACTAGTGTCTAAAGGGCCACTTGGGGACAAAGACTCAAGGGGACAAAAACCACCCGCTGATACGAAACCAATAACCCCCACTAGAGCTGATCAATCAGGGTCTGGTGCTAAGTACCATGTGGATGAAACCCATCCACTAGATGGAGGTACCAGACCATTACCAGAAACGAAGGCAAGCCTTCTTATGAAGGGGAGCCGTATAACCCTATTTTGCAGCTTAACACTCTTGCAGATGTTCAGTCTTTTCTCTTGTCTAAAGATGAACTTAATGAAAGTGATGAAGTAGTCTTTGCTGCTAGTAGTGATATGGACACTGATACTCATACCAGTGAACAAGGGCATCAGTCTTCACCACCCCAACCTTCAAAGCCTAAAGACTCTCCTTTCCATGAGGGTGATTCTTCTAACTCAACAACTTCTTCTTGTCCAGAAATTTTGAAGAAGTATGACAACATTCTCCCACTCATTGAAAGGTAACTTGTCAAGTTCCTATGCAAAGCCAACAATCGCCTCTTCAATGAGCTTACCAATGAACAATGGGATCAGCACACTGAGGCAGCTGCTAGCTATGTTGACCTCAAGGCCTCTATTTAAGAATATCATGATGCCCATGTTAATCACCGCACAACTGTTGAATACTCCCTGAATACTTTGGATCAAAACTTAGCTGGTTTTCTTGACTCTCTTAAACAACTTCATCAGGGCGTTGCAATAATTCAAGAAGCTATGAAAGATGATCCTGCACTGAACAAGAAAGTTCTTGAGGCTTCTGAGGCTTACATCAAGAACTCAACCAGCCTCATTGAGCTTCTCAAAATGATCAACAACGTTGATATTAAGGATCTTCACTCTTCAGTCACTAACATCCAGTGCATGCTCACTACTGAAGGAAAGAATCTGGCAGTCTGGGCTAAATCTACAAACTCTTTGGCCTGGAATCTTGGGTCAAGGATGACTATTTTGGAGAATTCTCAAGCCTCTATCCGTTCAGACTTGTCCATTATTAGGAAGGAAACTTCAGACATCAAGTCCATGATGTCTGAAATGTATCAGCCATTTAAGGGTCAATCCACCCCCACTACCTCAATGCCAGAGCCAAATCTTGCTCTCATTGAAGTTCCAGCAACAGTTGGGGGGGGGGGAGACACTAAAAGACCAACTCCTACTCATAATAAGGAGGAGACTGAAGAGCCAAAGTAGCTGTACCCATCTCATCCTTCATGCCAGAGCCTGAACAAGAGATCCATGAACAACCAACTGTCTCCAAGAGAAAAGGCAAAGGGATTGCAGCCACTTCAGAGCATGAGCAACCCAAACTTGTGAAAGCTTCAGCTATTATCTGTCAGGACCCTGGTGCATCTATCAGGGTTCCTTATGAAATCAATGAGAATATTTTCCTTCTGAGAAACAATAAAATCAATGCTCATCTAGAGAAAGAGGAGGAACTAAAAAGAGCTGCTGAAGAAGAAAGAAGATTGGCTTTAACAAAGAATGAAGTGATCAAGATTGCTCAAGAAGATGCTGAGACACTTGACATTGAACTAAAGAAGGACACCACTGACAATGTCAGAGTTAAGTTCTTAAAAGCTCAGGATGAAGAATTAGAGGCTCTCAAGAAACAACATTCAGAGAAGGTCAAAAGAATGGTTGAGCTAAGGAAGAAAAGGGTTGAGCAGTACAAGTGGACTATGACACAGAGACTAAGGCCTAAACCCATCACAGATGTGAAGATTCAATCAAAGACCAAGCCTGCAGTTCTTTGGGTCTACAGGGGCAGTGACAAAAGGGAATTTGAAGTACATGATCCATTCAAGTTATCTGACTTTTGGGATCACTGAGCTAGATGAATTGGGTCTAATTATTGAGAAGAAAAGGAACATCGTTGTCAAGGACCTGATGACATCACTGAGAAATAGGTACGTAAGACTGAAGAAAATTCCTGAAGATCTTGGAATTCAATTTGCTCTTCATGCTCCTCTCAATGATCTCAAGCTCAATCTTGGGAAGAAGAGGAAACAATTGAGCTTGAACCTGAAATCAATGTGCCTAGACGTGATTGCAATTGTGTCCCTCCTTAAGGAGTTCCCTTTTTCAACAATATGGTTATAGAAGAACACAGTATGAACTATTCTTCATCGATGCTTATGGGAATCCATCCTTCCAAAGATGGAGTGACATTGACCTTGCATGGATTGATGCCTTGGTTGGATATCTGGTAATGGCATCAAATGTCAAGACCACTGAGAATGCAAAGTTCTGCTTGAGTCTGAGGAAAAAGATCGCTGATCATCCTAATCAAGAAAAGCTCAAGTCAAAGAAAGTGAATCTTGAAGCTTTGGGATACTATTAGGACTGAGAATGTTTTACACACTATCATCTTAGCAATTTTTAGAACTGATGTAAACTATGAATAAAGTATGTTTTATGTTGAGTCAGTGTTTTTTACTTGCTTTCTTGTATCATCAGTGTAAGAAGAAGACCTTTGCTCACTTACACTGATCACAAACACTTAGGCTATATTTATATCCAAATAAGGGGAGACTGTTGGGTTTACTCAGTACCCATGCATCCTTAAACTAAGATTTAAATAGAAAATAACATGAACGTTAAATATCTGTGAACATCTACTAAGTCACTGAGTGAACACTCACTCACTTATTCATCTTCAGGAAGCTCATGACAAGCCTAAGAGAAAGACTTTCCATTCAGGAGGCGAGGACTCGATGTGAATGATACAACCAAAGAAGAAGATGATAGCTTCAGTGAGTGAGGACAATAACTCACTGTACCCCAAGTCTCCTCAACAACTATGAAGACTGAAGACTAAGAGACTGAAGGATAAAGACTGAAGTAAAGGCAGGACAAAGCGGGATAAGTTTGAAACAAATAAGGGGGATTCCTTATCAAGCAAAGGTCAAACTTTCCCTGAAAGGCTAAAGACCAAAAGCAGTGTCATCACTGCTATTCACAAAGCACCATTGTCCTATACCCAAAGTAGTCATTGTAACAGAGAAAAATACGCAGGTATTTTGTCCAAACTAGCTTAGGTCCTCTTTATCTTCTTCAATAACAGTTGTAAATTATTGTGTATAAATAGGACCATAGGTAGGAGTAGAAAGGTTGACAAGTTTTTGCACTTAATGCGTTGACATTACAAACACCTTTCTCTCCTCCAAATACAACTAAGTTCCTAAGAATAGCTCAGTTGGTTTAGCGTAGTTGTACTTAAGCTTAGCTTAACTTTAGTGAAGAGAATTACCATACTTTTCATTCAATCTTAAGTGTTATTCCGAATGTATGTATGTCATCATTAAAATATTATAAGGGCTTGGTCACTATTTCACCAATACGTTGGATATTTTATTTGTTATCGATTGATCCTTTTGTTTACTTGTTTATTATATGTCATCTATTGCTAGATCATGAATTGCTAGATGACCATTATGTGATTTATGTTCCTTATCATGATGGTAGGTTAGTAGCACATGGACTCTAAGGGTTGTTGCTAGCTTGCCATTAGGACTAGAGGTGGCCAAACTTTATGTTAGATGAATTATGACTAATATAAGTAACTTATTATTTATTCTTTTATAGATAAACATTCGCGGGAGAATAGGTAGATACTATGACCATTAGGTCTACCGAGATAAACCTATAGAGTATAGGGGTAGTACCTTTAAAAAGCATCATACTCTCTTTTGAGTAACGAACAAAAAAAAAATTCTTATCTGATTATGCATATTGACGCCTTTGTCTTTATGTGTGGTTTTTTTAAACCCCCCCCCATCCGGTTTCCAATTACAACTTTTGTTAACACCCCTTTTATCTGCCACGGTGGAAAATATAAGTCCACCACCTCCCTCCCCACACACTCTATCCTCAAACTTTCACATGCCATTTTCTTTTCCAAAGTTTTGTACTAGGGTTGATTTATTAAGTATAACACTTTAGTTTATTTAACCCACACAAGTATTAAGATATCACTTTCAAGATCCCCAAAAGTTCTCTTGAACCCTAATTCATCAACACCATTTAATACTTCGAATTGATTGTCTTTTTCCATAATTGTTGAAGCCAAAAGGTATATTCCCTCTTGTGCTCAATGTTTTATTTCCCCAATTGTATTAATTTATTAAAAAAACCAAATTTTTAGGGTTTTTGAAATTAGGGTTTTCATTAAATTATTTGGTTGTATACAGGTCTGATGGACAGACCGGATGATGTGGTGTTCAAAATACATCAATTGTTAACAACTAGATTTCATTAGATATAAGCAAACACTATTTTAAATTAGCTAGACATGAAAAATATAATGAAACAAGTAAAGATAATTGAACTTGAATTAAACATAATGACAGATTAGATTAAGAGACTTAACTCATAATGAATGAGGGTGTTAAAACCGTAAGTTTACTGTAAAAAAAACTATAAAATTCGTACACCAACTTTTCTCCCAAAGTGTGCACACTTGATGCTGAAAATTCTAAAACTATATATAGGATTACACATGCAACGGCGTCACTTTAAAATCGTGACGACTTCAAGTCGCCGCCATTAGGTTTTCGTCTCTTCCAAGTCAGTCTTGTGACGGGGTCACTTTATGCCTTGAGGCGCGTCTCCGATTCTCGACACCATCTCCGATTCTCGAGGCCGCCGCTTTATGATTTTTCCGGGGCGTCACCTTATAATTTCCCGAGAGAATTCCGGCTCCTTTAACAAGTGAGCGATGTCACTTGTTATATCTTCAACTTTTCGAGCCGTCTCTAGTAAAATCACGGGGTTTTTGATACTTTCATTTGCAAGTGACGGCTTTACCTTGTAGGTTGTGACGCCGTCTGGTGCTCCTTTCCAGAATTTTCATGACTTGGTTGTTTTCTTCACATTTTCACCCCTGATGCGAGATATTGAAACCTCAAAAGGAGTTTTACTTCTCGAGGGATCTCAAGAAGTTTTGCAATCCTCCAAGCAGTGTACCTTATCGTTGTAGTGTAGTATGGGTAATTCCAAGGGATTGATCGTTCTCTAGGGGAATAGTGTCATTAGGCTGAAGTGTATGTCGAATTAAGTCTAAAGGTGAGGGATGATTATTTTTGTAATTTTTTTTATATTTTATGAAAGCAATTAAAATCTCGGTTTTGAAAGGGATGGCGAAATTAGTTGCTAGTCAACTAACCCAAAAGCTACTGACTAAACTAAAATGCAAGAAAAGTAAATTAGGGATCTACAAGAGAAGTAAAGCGTATCTACTTATGATGTATTACTCCTTGCTAGCTATCCAATTCTACCTACTGAATTGTCACATCCTTGTCTAATTGATGTGTTGTATTCCGTTTGGTCATTGGGGGGGGGGGCGCCTAATTCCCTAGTTATATGAATTGTAACTCTCCTCTAGATTATCCGGGATCGGCAAGTACATAAGCATCTCCCCGAATACTCTATTATCAACAAGCTACAACTCACGCAATAAACAAAACGAATGGCCTAGGTGCACTCCTATGCTTTTTAACTATTTAGGACGTTCAAGCTCGCAATAATTAAAGAAGAAGCCAGTTTTCCTTACTCTAGCGTCTACCAATTAAACAAGAGACAGTAGGATGCAAGAATTATAAACTAAATCAATTAGCTCATTGAAATTGTCACACCCCTAATGATGAAGATAGACACAAGCATCACTAGGAAATCAATAAGATCTAATTAATTATATACAAGTTTCATACAATCATAAGCAAACACTAGGTGAATTAGCCAAGCATAATTAATGAAGAGCAAGCAACAATAATGATAAATGAAGACATAACATAAGATTGAATCAATAAACAACCCATTACAAGATGTTTATGGAGTGATTGAAACCCTCTTAGTTGATGGAAAAACACTAACCTAAAACCTAGAATCGGACTTAGGGTTTAGGACTTACAAAAAGTGAAGTAATAATGTTATATTTATAGGCAGATTTTTTGTCGGCAAAGAGTGACGGCTTCAGATCGATAGAGTGATGGCGTCATGAAGACTTTTTCACCAAATCATATATTTTTTTCCCAATCGTTTCCTTTTTTGAATCTCCTAAATCTGAGTTCGTATGCAAAAGTTATGGCCAAAATGGTATCAGCCACTTCACGTGCATGTTGTGATTGTCTTGATCAGCTTGTGACAGCGGCACTTTGTAGTTGTGACGCCGTCAGGGTTGCATGTGATGCCGTCGTGGAAACCCTATGAAGCGTTTGGTGTAGAAAGATAGAGTGACGGCCATGTTGAGATACACGTGACGCTGTCACTTGTTAAGACCACAAAAGTTACGAGCATTCGGTAGGAGTTTTTGGAACACCCTGTAGGCGATGGCGTCGCCCTTTAAGTTGGGACGCCGTTAGGCTTCAGAAATTGCCTAGCTTTCTTGGCCTTGTCGTTTTCTTCATGCTTTCGCTCCTTTTCGTCCAAAAATGCTTTGTGGAAAACTAGAAGGGGGGGGGGGTTGAATAGTTTTACCGATTAAAACTCCGTTTTAAACTATTTGGATTGACTTATGTCAATTTATTTGGTATGTGTGTTGGATATTGATAGATAAGCATACAAGTAAGTAATACAAAGTTAAAGAGTAAAGGAACACAAAACCACGACACGAGTATTTATAGTGGTTCGGCTACAAGGACACCTTCCTTGCGCTACTCCACTCAGAGTACCCCCACTCGAGAGTTAAGTAAGCACTACACAACACAAGCTCCTTAATGTGGCGGAGAAGCCTTCACAATGTAACACTCTATATCCGGTACAAGGCTAGAACACGAGTTCTTCCAGTACAAGGCTAGATACAGTTCCATTACAAGGAGAAACTACTACCCAACACTATACCACAACACAACTACCCTAAAGGAGAAACACTCCTTTTTACAACACTAGAAGGATATCACTATCCTTTAAACCCAAACTATCTAACTTGTACATCGATGCATCATATCGAATATACACCCTTGGAACCTTTCACTAATGCCTTCGACACGATCCTTTGGCACCTTTCACTAATACCTTCGACACGACCCTTTGGCACCTTTCACTAATTCCTTCGTCACGACCCTTCGGCACCTTTCACTAATGCCTTCAACACAACACTTCTATGGAGGGAGGAAAGACCTATCAACAAGATGCACTTGAGTGGTCTTGATGATGACAAAGCTTAGAAACTCATGACTTGAGCTTGCACATCTTCAAGAGGTGGTGATCTCGCCTTTAAGAGAAACTTAAAGAATCACACAAACATAAAATTACATAGAATGATCCTTTAGATCAGAGGTTAGAGATGTTAGAATACTGGGAGAAAGTATATGTAAAGTGGTAGTGAGAAAAAGAGAAATGGCTCACTATTTATAGACAAACACTTGTCTACTGTCCCACGGATCCCTCCTTAGAGGGATCCGGCTAGTGAAAAACCAGGCATCCGGCTACTGGGTCAGTTTAGTCTGGATTTTGGGTTGCAAACCGGGTTATGGGTTATAGGTAATGGATTATGGATACCCAACAAGATGCAATGTACCTAGTCATTGGGTTATGGATCTTTGGTCATGGGTCATGGACTTTGGGTCATGGATAATGGATAGTTCCCAACATGACTTCATGCATGATGTCATGCAATGGGTCATACTCCGTGGGTATGGGTTATGGACTTTGGTTTTTACCCAATAACATTCATTGTACCTAGTTAATGGATCATGGGTTATGGGTCATGGGTCATGGGTCATGGACTTTGGTTTTTACCCATTAGTTTACCCATTATAATATATATATAAGAGTATATATGTACATTTCTATATTATGTAAACACTAGTTGTTATACATATGAATTTCTATAAGATGTAAACAATATTACTTGTTAGTGTTTATATAAAAATGTCTTTGGTTTTATATAACTTATTTACTAAACATGTTTTGATATAGTTTTAATATGTTTAGTAAAAGTGTGTTAGTAAACTATTGGCTCAAATCTTTTACGTATTTTACTTGTTTCGTTAAAATGATTTTACGTTTGTTATCGACAAAACATTAGCAGATCGTAAAATATGAATAAACGTTTTTATGGTTTTATTTGTATTAACAATCTCCCCTTTTTTTTATGACAAAACATAAGATTATTTTAAGAAGAAAATAAAATTCGTAAAAATTTGAATTGGAGTTTTTACTCTTTCTCCCCTTTTTTGTCGAAACAAAAAGAGCTTCGAAAAGAAACTAACACATTGTTTTGAGAAAAACTTGTGAAAAAATAACAAAATGAAGGATAAAGAGTAAGATGAGAGAAAGATTCTTGTCTTAGCTCCCTCTTGACGGATACTCCCCTTTGTTGAGGGCGTCAAGTAGTTAGGAAGGAAGCTAGCAGTGTGTTGCAAGTATGTTTGCAGCGGTTTTGTCTTTGACGAAATGCTCCCCCTGACGAGTGATCCCTTTTGAGGGGGACTTTAATATAGAAAACCTAAGTGAATGTATTTCAAGCGTTTTTGCAATGCTTTGCTTTGACGAAAAAGCTCCCCCTTGTTGAGGATGTCAAAGTCATCATGTGTATTTTGAAAATCTTCAAAACAAAGGTTAGAAAACAAGTATATGGTGCATAATTTCCTGAAAATGAGATTCATATTAGTGATAAAATATGCTTCTGTTGCACAGATCCCACGGATCCTTCTTGTGAGGGATCCGTCTAGGCTATTTTGAGGGAACTGTGTACCTGCATTCTTTTGTCAGCAATGTAGATGTAAAGAGTGATGTTAACATTCAAATGAGTTTTGTATTATAGCACCAAACATATTCTAATAACTATATAGCATACAAAATGTAGTTTCATTCAATAAAACATGAGAAATGATACACATATTTCTAAAACTAAGAGAATGATAAAAACATGTAGTATATTTTCTAACAATTCTAAGTTTTGCCTAAGACTAGAGTAGAGCACCATTGTACTTGTATTCCTACGTTCTAGGGATGAGTAGATTTGTTGACCTCATCAAAACGTTCGAGAAGGTGATAGAACATGAAACGTAATTCGATCCGCATTACTTCATGGACTAGTCCTTCGACATGTTGACAATGAAAGCAATCATTGCCATGACTAGAGAATGGTGGTGGTAAGAATGGAGTGGTTTGAGGTGGAAGATTTGATGAGGAAGGTAGATGTTCCACAAAAGATTGAGGGATTTGTGGAGGCACATTTGATGAAGTTGGAGGTGGTTCAACTATGGGTGAAGGTGGTGGAATATGTGTTGATGGTGGCGGTAGAGAAGTATCTACTTCCATGTGATCTGGGTTGTTGATTTAGATGATTCTTCATAATCCAAAATGGACCATTTGAGGGTGATGGAGAAAAAGATACGGGTGCTAGTGTTGTTTCAACACCAAAGTTTTGGTGAGGAGATTATTGTGGCACCATTTTCTCAATAGAGGAAAATATTGGCATTGCTGGTGGATGAGATGGCCTAGGTGGCAAGTCCTCTAAGTCATAAAGGTGTGGGGATAAGAGTGGAGTGGTAAAAGAGATAGCTCTAGGTACTAGAGGTGATGGTTTAGTGGAAGTAAGGGTGTTTGGTTTAAGAGGTATAGTAGTTTTTGGTAAGGGTTGTCTTGTGGGAACAATCCTTTTGGGAGTTGGTTTGATTGGTAGAGTTGGTTGTGAAGGAGTTCTAGTGTTTGAAGCTTTAACGGGTGATGATTCGGTTGAAGAGATTTCATGAACAACCCGAGCAAGTTTCTTGGGAGGTTCTTTAGTTGATGAGTTAACACTAGGAGCTTTTTTCATGGTGAAATGGTAGAAAGGAAAGGTGTAAAAGGAATACTTTAGCTACTGAGAATGAGTTTGTGAATGGTGATTTGGAAGTTCTAACACAGATGGTTTATAAGGAGAAAGATTTGGTAAGTGAATTAAAGCTTAAACAACTAGAAATCCTTCAATTTGCAATGATTTGCATGCACAAGAGTCAACTACATAGTTGTACTAAACTAGGAAGTCAATTAAGACAATGTGGAGTGTTTAGATTAACAACGAGGGTTTGAAATGATTGTATCAAGTAGGATTGGTCTAGTTTGTGTAGTTGGTTCCAACGGATCCCTCACTTGAGGGATCCGTCTAGGCTAAACCTAGGGATCCGGCTCTCAGGAGCTAAGGAGAAGAAAGATGAGGTTTTAGTAACGTCTAGTACCTACATATCTTGAGTGTTTCAGTCTTCTTAGGTGTCTTAAATGATATGAGACTTAAATGATCAAGTGTAATGAGTGACGGTAGCTAATGATGTCTTTTTTGGGAAAAAAATTGGGTTTTTATGAGCACCAATGGGTGATAAAAGATGACACTAATAATTTTGAGGGTGTCAAGTAGAGTCAAATGATCCTAGAGATCAGATGATGATCTAAGGAAAATTTAGAAAATTTCTTAAAAATTATAAGAAATGAAAAACTAGTTTTTAGACCATTTTAAGATCAAGATGACTAAAATCAATTTGCAAAAATTGAGAGAAATATCAAACTAAGTGTTTTAAGATGAGAGGAACAATTTGTGAACATTAGAGCGGAAAGATGATGAGTTTTGAAGTAATGATAAATCAAAAATACCTTGAATGTGATCCTAAGTCGTTCATGAGTGAGTGTGAGATCAACTGAGCTTAAGGATAGGTAAAGTGATCCTGATGTATTATGTTTAACTAGTCTAATAAGGTCTGAAGGGTGAGATTGATGCAAAGATGATAAAATAGCTCTTCTGTTTGCCCGGATCCCACGGATCCTTCACTTGAGGGATCCGGCTAGTTATAAGCTAGGGATCCGGCATCTGGGGTAGATTATTCAACAGTGAGCGTGCAATATTTTGTTCTAGGTGTCGAATTCTGAAACTAATAATTTCTACTTGAAACATACATGTGTACAAGTAAAAACACAGAAGGCATGGTACACAGAAACAACCTATGAGTGAGCAAACAAGATAATGACCATATATTAAAATGAAAACAACTAAGTAAGTCTTGCTCAAAGTTATGAGCATACATTTTTTTGAAATCATAAACTTCTAAAATAACCATAAAGAAAGTCATGGAGCACAATGTTTCTTTTGTCAATCTCTTCACTTCTTCTTATTTCCCTAATTCATGATGAAATGAGCTAGACACTTGAACATCCCTTCTGTTTGTTTGAATTCTTCAGATTCATTTGGAAGATTGGGAAGTTGTTCATAGTAAGTCATGGGGTTGATTTGATAATTAGAACGGGATGAATTCAACTTCTTCATCTTCATCCGAAGGAGTCCGGCCTTGAGGCCTTTTCCCACATTGATCATGAACCATTTGGGGGTTGTTTGGTAGAGGTACCATAACATAGTTAGCAAGAAAATGATCATCGGTAATAGGAGTAGGTTGCATTGCACTAGCATACTCACGGAGTCGTGTTAGGAGCATACCATAAGGAAGAACCATTTTGTCGGTTTTGAATGCACCTACCATTCTTTTGACAATATAGTAGGCGAGATTGAAAGGTTTTTTATGGATGAGACAATAGATCATTTGGACAAGACACGCATTATGATGGTCTTTGTTTCCAACCAAGCAAATGACATTTTCTCTAAGGATTTCTTCCCACTTTTTGTGAATGGGAAACATCTCAAAGAGTTCCATTTGATAGGGATCATGATGGATGAGTTCTTTGTTGCGGTTATAACGAGATTGGTCGACTCTCTTTTCGAAGATGGTGTCTCGAACAACTATGGGGTTAGATAAAGGGAGTGTGATAAATAGGTTTAGAGTCTAGGGAAGTTGAGTAGCAATTGACCAATATTTAGAAAACATACAAATTCCTTCACATGGTATCGAGAAGAATTTGTGTGAATGTTGAGGGTAAAGTGATGTTTAGGTTGTTTATAATGAAGCGGATGAAATACTTCCATCATTGTTTCGGAAAATCCTAACACATTATTCTGGAAAATCCTAACACTCTTGTAAAATTCAAAGATGAAGACCGGACAAATTTGTTCATCAATTTCTAGGAGGCAATCAAAGTTGATTGTAGAAAAGACTTGGGGAATGTCGGTGTTTTCAAGGAAACATTCCTTAACTATACGACCTTCATAGATAAGTCATTTTTAGAGCATTTTGAAGGTTTTGCGATCACTTTTTGATAGCCCTTTTTTACGGTAGGATCTAGGAAGGTAGTGAACGGTGTCATGATGATCTTGTTGGGTAGCTTTAGGCATGTTTGATCCTAGAGAAAAAATATTCCAATTAGGTAAAAATTTTTAAGATGGGTTTATGAGTTTACTTTGTATTAACAATGCCGTTTTGAAAATCCTTGATTATGTAGAACAAAATTTGCAATAAACAAATTCCCAATTTGTAATATGAAAAATTGAGACCGATTAAAAGTTTTAAAAACATAAACCCTAGGATGGACATGATGATGAATAGTCAATATGAGTGTAATTACTTACAATGATGTTTAGGATTGAGATGCTTGAGAGTATGGAGCCCTAGGATGATTGGGCGAGATTAGGTCGTTTTATGCTTTTGGGAAGAGGGAAAATGGATTTTTTTAGGTTTTGAAAATGAGTTTCCTGTTGTCTGTTCACACGGTTCCAACGGATCCCTTGTTTGAAGGATCCGGCTAGTACAACTTGTGGGATCCGGCTCTGCAGACAAATATTGAGGTGTTTTGGATTATTCTTTAAACGTAATAAGTTATACAATAACTTATTTTTGAAAAAAACTTGTAGAATGAGATTTTGATTATATTCCTATTTGAATAGACGTTTGGCTATGGTGTCTTCAAGGAATTGAAAATTGTTTATCGAATGATGGTGGATCAAGTCTTTAAATATCAATAATTTATTTATGTGATGACAGCGCTGGTTTGACGAACTTACAAGTTTTTAAGAGAATCAAAGAATACTATTCCTGATGATGTGTTAAGATGGAAAGTAGTGAAGAGATACTTTTTAGAAACTTTCGACTTTGATGTTAAATGCCTAATTCATGTACACATATCATATGGATGGTTTTTATGAAACAGAAGCATATATCATCATTTCATTCACATATGATTACTACATGTAAACAACAATTAGTTGTAGGTAAGATAACATACCTTTGCTATATTCTGTTTTTGTGGTTTGTAGAAACCATAGACCCGAAATACTTCATGAGCTTTTTAAGTAATCCTTTGTACTTTTTGAAAGTAGGTTGTGATTATTCTTTGGTTCTTCCTTGGATGTTTACCTCATTTTCTTTGGAAGAACGAAGTCTTTGAAAGAATCCTAGCATGAATATTTCTTAAAGAGAAGTGTTAAAATGATCAATAAGCTATCCAACATTTTGTTAAAAATAAAAAGTATTTCTAAGCCATGAACTTTTGTTTTGAGAGATTTCTTTCTTTTTAGTTTTCAAACATACACGGATCGTATCAAGTTTTTAATGTACAACATACTCTAAGAAACTTGGTACGAAGCTCAGTGCCATTGTGAAAAACTAGTGGGGGGTTAAATAGTTTTATCGATTAAAATCATTTTAAACTATTTAGATTGACTTATGTCAATCTATTTGGTATGTGTGTTGGATATTTATAGATAAGCATATAAGTAAGTAATGCAAAGATAAAGAGTAAGGAACACAAAACCACGGCACGAGTATTTATAGTGGTTCGGCTACAAGGACACCTTCCTTGCCCTACTCCTCCCAGTACCCCCTTTCGAGAGTTCGTAAGCACTACACAACACAAGCTCCTTAATGTGACGGAGAAGCCTTCACAATGTCGCCTACTCTTTATCCGGTACAAGGCTAGACACCAAGTTCTTCCACAAGATAGAACCAAACCTATCCAAGCGTCGCCTACACTTTATCCGGTACAAATCGGATACCGAGCTCCATTACAAAGGAGGAACTACTACCCAACACTACATCACAACACAACTACCTCAAAGGAGACACACTCCTTGTTACAACACTATAAGGATATCACTATACTTTAAACCCAAACTATCTAACTTGTACATCGATGCATCATGTCGAATGTACACCCTTGGCACCTTTCACTAATGCATTCGACACGATCCTTTGGCACCTTTCACTAATGCCTTCGACCGACCCTTGGCACCTTTACTAATACCTTCAACACAACACTTCTATGGAGGGAGGAAAGAACTATCAACAAGATGCACTTGAGTGGTATTGATGATGACGAAGCTAAAAAACTCATGACTTGAGCTTGCACGTCTCAAGAGGTGGTGATCTCGCCTTTTAGGGGAACCTAGAGAATCACACAAACATAAAACTACATAGAATGATCCTTTGGATCAGAGGTTAGAGATGTTAGAATACAGGGAGAAAGTATATGTAAAGTGGTAGTGAGCAGGAGAGAAATGGCTCACTATTTATGGACAAAACTTGTCTCTTGTCCCGGATCCCCCCAGGAGGGATCCATTCTAGTCAAAACCAGGGATCCGGTTCTGCTGGGCGGTTTAGTACGGATTTTGGGTTGTAAACCGGGTTATGGGTTATGGGTTATGAATCATGGGTTATGGGTAATGGATTATGGATACCAAACAAGATGCAATGTACCTAGTCATTGGGTTATAGATCTTGGGTCATGGGTCATGGACTTTGGGTCATAGATCATGGATAATACCCAACATAACTTCATGCATGATGTCATGCAATGGGTCATGGCCTCATGGGTAATGGGTCATGCTCCATGGGTATGGGTTATGGACTTTAGTTTTACCCAAACATTCATTGTACCTAGTTAATGGATCATGGGTCATGGGTCATGAGTCATGGGTCATGGACTTTGGTTTTTACCATTACTTTACCCATTATAATATATACAAAGTATATATATACCTTTCTATATTATGTAAACGCTAGTTGTTATACATATGCATTTCTATAAGATGTAAACAATATTACTTGTTGGTGTTTATATAAAAATGTATTTGGTTTTTTATAACTTATTTACTAAACATTTTTTTCGTTAAAATGATTTTACGTTTGTTATCGACAAAACATTAGAAGATCGTAAAATATAAATAAACGTTTTTATGGCTTTATTTGTATTAGCATGCTTGATTCAACATTTGCTTCAAAATACCTAAGCGTATCTTTTAAATCCTTATCAAATATCCCTACACTTGAAATTTGCTTGTCCTCAAGAAAATGTGCTTTTGGCCAATCAATTTATAAGTTAGGGGCATGAAGCATTGGTTTAAGATAATCTACAACAAGTAAAAGCGCCACAATAGTCATAACAAGCACGGAAATTAAACACTAGCACCTCACAATTGGTTTTTGGATTCTCTCATCTCGGGTTTATATGAAATATAATATGAATGGAAATGGAAGATAGACACTCATTACCTACCATAATACATAGATTACCATAGGCTTGAGAATAGATCCTCCACACGCTTTGGCGTAAGCACCTAGGAATAACTATCTAAGAGGTCTTTACAAAATGTTGTAACTTTAGGCTTAGGGTAGGGATGTAAAATGTTTTGTTGGATAAGGGATATTTAGTGGTGGCGAGTAAAAAATCTTATGTTACAAGCATGTAAAGCGTGACATTGCTAAGACAAGATTCGACTCACTAACACTAGATAACTTGAAACAAAACATAAACTTAAACTTGAAAACATAAACATAAAGATAGATGTAGGATGGTAGCCGTTTTTTTCATTTTTGCATTTTTTTTCAACAACTCTTTTTCTCTTCTTTTTAAATTTTTTTTTCATACCTTTTTACTCTACCATCCTCTATGAAAACATCAAAATAAAGGGATTTATAGGAGCATCCCTACACTTGACTTTTTATTTAAATAACACTAATTGACCCGATTTGAAAAGATGAAAACAATTGAAGTATTTAATTATGTAGACAAAGGGAATTTGAATTATCGTACTTTCACATTACTCCATTAAATATTACTTTAACCCATGAGTCCCAATCGTCCCAAAACTGTATACAAAAGATATGACTCGACTTAGTAACCATGCAAGTAACTAGATAATTGAACTAAGGGTTTAATAATGATAACAATAATGCACTAAATATGAGTGCATACAAGGTAGGCTAAGGCCATTTGGGTGTAACATTTGGGGATGGATTGTAAACAATGCTCTTCATTGATATTCCAGAAAACCGAAACATCACGAGAACCACGAAAAGGATACGCTCGAGGGTTAACTAGGGGTATAGCGTGTACTAAAGATGAGTAAATGCAAGGGTGTGATGAAAATTACTCAACCGATGTGGTGAAGATTAAATTGAGTTTAAAACAAGGGTTATCATGATGCCTCTTATCATTTAGTTAATCCTAACTACACGAATGTAGTCTCACTAGCGATCTTGGAATGTATCATAAAACAAGTTCTAGAATCTATTATACTAGTATGTGGAAAACTAGAAGGGGGTTGAATAGTTTTACCAATTTAAAACTTCCTTTTAAATATTTAGATCGACTTATGTCAATCTATTTAGATGTGTATATTGGACGTTGATAGATAGATATATAAAAGTGTAATGAAAGAGAAAGAGTAAAAAGCACATAACCACAACACAGTATTTATTTATTTCACAAGGACACCTTCCTTACTACTCACTCCTAGTCACCTACTCGAGAGTTCGTAAACACTACACGACACCAATCTCCTTATGGCGGAGAATCTTTCACAACGTCGCCTATCTCTTCGGTACTAGGCTAACCACTGGGTTCTTTCACACCAAGGTGAACCACACCTATCACAACATCGCCTACCCTTTATTTGGTACTAGGCTAAGTACCTAGTTCCATTACAATGGAGGAACTACTACCCAACACAACATGACACCTAATCCCAAGGAGACCCACTCCTTATTACAACACCATCAAGGATATCACCATCCTTGAAAACAAACTAATACTATATGTATAACGATGCACCTCATCGATTATACGACCTTGACATTCTTCACTAATGCCACTTGATTTGATTCTTAGGCATCCTTCACTAATGCCTTTGACAAAATGCTTGGCACCTTTCACTAATGCCTTCTTCTTGACACCTTTAGCATTCTTCACTAATGCTTTTGACACGGACGTTAAGCATCTTTCACTAATGCTTTCGTCTTGACTCTTTCGGCATCCTTCACTAATGCCTTCAACACAACACATCTACGGAGGAAGAAAGAACTATCAACAAGAGAACCTCAATTGTCTTGATGATGATGAAGCATGGCAACTCATGGACTTGAGCTTGCTCGACTTCAAGAAGTGGTGATCTCGCCTTTAAGAGGAACCTAGAGAATCACACAAAAACAAAGACAAACTACATAGAAAGATCCCTCAGGATCAGTGGTTAGAGTTACAATACTTGGGGAAAGTATGTGTGAGAGTGGCAAGCCAAAAGGAAGAAATGGCTCACTATTTATTGAGGAGGAATGCTTACTTTCCCGGATCCACGGATCCCTCCCACAAGGGATCCGTCTAGTGTAATCCTAGGGATCCGTGGGACGCTCCTCTTTGCCCATGGGTATTTTGGTTATGGGTTATGGGTCATGGGTTATGGGTTGATCCATGGGTTTCTTATTAGATACAATGTATCTCATGAGTTCAATGTACCTAGTCAAATGGTATGGGTCAATACCATGGGTTATGGGTATTTTCCATGGGTTGTAGTTTTTACCCATTTATATAATATATACTAGTTGTGTATATATTTTGCCCAATATGTAAACACTAGTTGTTGTACATATATATTACTAAATCATAAAATCACTTATACTTGTTTTAGTGTTTTATGTGAAAACGTTAAGTGTGTTAGAAAACTATTGGCTCAAACAATTTACGTATTTTATTTGTTTCGTTAAAATGATTTTACGTTTGTTATCGACAAAACATTAGAAGATCGTAAAATATAAATAAACGTTTTTACGGCTTATTTGTATTAACAATCTCCCCCTTTTTGTTGATGACAAAACATAAAATTATTTTAAGAAAAAAAATTAAAATTCGTAACGTTAATGGAGTTTTACTCTCTTCTCCCCTTTTTGTCAAAACAAAAATTCGAAAACTAACACATTGTTTTAAGAAAAACATGTAAAAAAGGTGTAAAAGAGAGCAAGTGACGGGGAATGGTTCTCGTCTTACTCCCCTTGACGAGCCATCCCTTTGTGAGGGCGTCAAGTACATAAAAGTAAGTAAGCTAATGTATTGCAATTATGTTTTCAAATGGTTCGTCTTGTGCGAAAATGCTCCCCTTGAAGATTGCAACGTTGCAATGGGGTGTCATGAAGTATAATTCAAATAAGGATTATGTTGCAAATGGTTTTGCAATATGGTTTGACACAAAGCTCCCCCTAGCTTTATGGTGTCAAGTTCTTCATGTGTATTTTGAAAATCTACAAAATAGAGGTTAGAGAACAAGAGTATAGTGCATAATTTCCTGCTAATAAGACTTAAGTTAGTAGTAAATTGTTCTTCGTACCACGGATCCCGGTTCCCTTTGTGGAGGGATCCGTCTAGGCATTGGAGGGATCCGTGCTGCTGTGTGAGATGATTCACAAAGGTGTTATACCAAACAATGCAAAATATGAAAATGAGATATGTATACAAACAACAAACATATACTCAGAGAAATATGGCAAACAAGTTATCATTCAATAAAACAACGAGACAATCAACAAATCTCTAAAACTAAGAGAATGATTTAGCCATACATTTTCTACTAATAAGTTACTAAAGCCTAGAATGCAAGAAACTGCTCGAGTCTAAGGATGAGTAGACTTGTTGATTTGGTCCAATCTTTCAAGAAGATGATTAAACATGAAATGTAACTCATTTCTTACTTCTTGAACAAGTCCTTGAGTGATTAAAAAATTTGGGCAATTATTGTCTTGATTGGGAACCTGAGGAAAATGGATGTTTTGAGGAGGCTCTACGAATGATTGTGGGGTTTCATTTGGAGGTGTTGGATGAGGTTCTACTAAAGGTGATGATGGTGGTAGTGGAAATTCCTCCATATGATCATGTCCATGATTGTTCCTTGTTTCCCATGATGGACTATTCGGTGTTGTGGGTGGTTCCCTATTTAACGAGAAAGTTGGTGAGTGGGAGGTTCTTGGTGGTGAATGCTATAATGAATAGAGATTTGGGTGAGGAAGAGGCTCGTTAAATCTATGCTCAAGGAATGAGGACTTAGACGGCTTGCTAGAGTTAGCTATGGTTGGTTTTGAACTAGATGACCCTTTTTCTAGTCCAAAAGATTTGATGCTAATCCTTGCGGTTCTCCTAGCAATTGTTAAATGAGTTTGTTGAGGTGGGATTCTAGCATTGTTATCTCTTACGGGAGATGATTCGGTGGATGAAATCTCATGAATCATGTGACCCTTTCTTTTGCCATTGGTTGAAGAGTTGTTGCTAAGTGCTTTGGTCATGGTGATGGTAAAGATGCAATAAAAGCTTCTAATCACTAATTTTTTAGAGCTAGGTGAGAGTGATGTTTTAACCTTAGGAGTGTTTGGTTTAAAAAGGATGATTTTGAATTAGTGAATTAAATTCTTGGCCACTAAGAGGATTAAGCATGCACTTAGGATATTGATCAGCTCTAGGAAGATAATAAATGTAAGCTAAAAGTGGTTAGATAACCAAAAGGTGGCTTAAAATTGAAGAGGAAGCTGATTTAAGCTTTTACCCAGCGACCCGCGGATCTGATCCTCTCACCAGGGGATCCGGTTATAAACCAGGGATCCCTCTGTCAGACAGGTTCTAGGTGAAATAATTATGCTTTTTGAAAGGTCTAGTACTTATGTATCTCGAGGTTTTGACTTTATTTGGAAGTCTTGAGTGGTGGATGTCTTAAATGCTCAATCATAAGAGGTGATGGTGCTTAATGATGGTTTTGGGTAGGAAAGTTCACTTTAGGAAGTGTAACTAAGTGCTTGAGAAAGATATCATTTGATTTGAGATGAAAAGATGGTGGAATTTAGTCCTAGAAGTCAGATGAAGCCTTAAGGAAAATTTACTAAAATCTAAAAAAAATAAAGAAAAAATCAAAAACTAGTTTTGAGCCTAATTTTGAGTCAAAAGTGATTAAAACCAATTTTGCTAAAATTGATGGATACATCAAACTAAGTGTTATGAGATGTGATAAATAATGTGTGAGCGTTGGAGCAAAAATATGGTGAGTTTTGATGAGTTGATAAATCAAAAACACTTTGAAATATATCATAGGTAAGCCATGGGTGAGTGTGAGGTTTTCAAATATTTGAGGAAGACTTAGTTGGCTCTAATGTCTTATGTTTGACTATTGTGAGGTGATCTAGTGAGCTATTTTGATGTAAGCAAGTCTGTATTGCTCATCTGTAGTTACAGATCCCACGATTCCCTTCTGGTAGGGATCCGGCTAGTTATAATTTCGGGATCCGCCTACTGCAGATCAGAAGGCTTTCAGCAAATGTGCCATTTTGCATTCTTAAGCAAGTGCTTCTCTTAGTTATTTCTATAAGGGCTAAAAGCAGGAACATATCAAGTATAACGCATAGCAAATGTGGGACAACTAAAAGTTCCTAAAAATGAGTGACGACGACTACTTGAATCTTTTCAAGGAGTCGTAAAATCTCATTCTACATGTTCCTAAGTTAGGATTGTTTAGTGCCAAGTTATGGCAAGACCTACATGCTACATCTTATTCTACATAAGTATTGTTTAAGTGTTACAACCCATTATTTGAATTTGTTGTTCACAAACTTTAGGTCCTTATGACCTTACCTTGCTTTTCCCGTCTTCACCCATCCTCCACTCTTTATTACACCATCTCTACTTCTTTTTCTTCAAGAAGTTGGTGAAGCACTTAAAGATTCCCTTGGTTTGTTGCCATTCGGGTGATGCACTAGGAATGTCCGGCAATTGGTTGATGTAGTCCAAGGGGTCGAGATCGGTATTTCCGAGTGGGTTGCTACTACCTTCACCTTCTCTTTGCCTCTCCCTTTCTTCCGAGGAATCTGTAGGTGGGTGAGGCATTTTGCCATCTACCATAAACCTTGTAGTTCTACCCTCGGTCAATGACACCATAAACTTGTTGCAAAAGCTATGATCATAGGATTGAGGAGAAGGATCTAATGCAAAGATGAATTTAGCAAGACGGGTTAGGAGCATTACACACGGGAGTACCATTTTGTCCATGCTTCATACACTTGCCATTCTCTTAATCATGTAGTAGGCAAGGTTAAAGCGAGTCTCGGTCACTAGGCAATAGATCATGAAACTTAGACATGCGTTGGGGTGATCCTTGTTTCCTACTAGGCACAAAACATTCTCCCTCACCACATTTTCCCATTTCCTATAAAATGCGTACATCTCGGAGAGCTCCATTTAGAAAGGATCCCTATAGATCACTTTCGAATTCCTAGTGACCCTTGATGGGGATGCTCTTGGCATGAACACGGTGTCCCTCACCTTGGTTGCTTCCGGGATTTACCTGTGGTAGATTTCATGATTATCAACCATAGTGTGTAACTATTCCAAAGACCACTCATTAGAATACATGCAAACACCTGGATATGGAACCCCTATTATTCTTCCAAACTCTATAAGCGAAAGAGTGTACTCATGCTCATTTATGGTGAAGACAATCGAGATGGACCCATCGTCATTTCTAACAATCCCCATTGTCTTGTAGAACTCGAGTTTAAAAACCGGACAAATTTGTTCGTTTATGTCCAATAAACAATCAAACCCAATAACTCCAAAAACTTCTCTTATGTCGGTATTGGCAAGAAATGATGGTTCTACTACTCGACCTTCGTGAAAAAGTCTCTTTTCGAGCATTTTAAAAGCTTTCCTATCTTCGGGACTAAGTCCATCTTTTCTATGGTACATTGGTATGTAATGAGCGGTATCTTGGTAGTCTTGTTGTCGGTTGCTTGGCATGATTATTCCTAAACAACATAACCACAATGTGGTGTTAATTGTGAATAGTAACCTAGAGGGTTTGATCACAATTTTGCTCTCATCATCTTTGTTGAATTCAAGAAATGTGTTTAATTTGTATTAACAATGTTAATTCTTTGATTTAGATTATCTTAGAAAACAATGTGGTGACAAATTATGATAAACCCATTTGAACCCAACTCTTAAAGATGAAGAAATTGTAATCCTAGAAATCAAGAAATTAAATTAACAATGTAGTGAAGATTATACTTACACAAGTGATTGTTATGCTTGAGAGAATTGATCAAATTGCTCCTTTGAGCATAGTTGTGTTCTTGTTCGTGAGTCTTTGAAGGGAATATAATTGTGGAACATCCACAATGATCATTACTAACTTATGTTGTCTTCTTTGCCGCGGATCCGCGGATCCCTCTCATTGGGATCGGCTAGTTAAAGCGAGGATCCGGCATGACAAAAAACAAGCATTCCTTGATAACTTTGGTTTGGGAGTTCTAAAACTCCTAGAGTTTGATGTTTAAGCTCAATAACTTGTGATTTGAGTTTTTTACGATTTAGTACTAATCCTACTAGACGTGGTTCCCTTTTTAAGAATTAGTCACAATTCTTGGAAGGTTTATCAAAGATTATGATAAAATCCCATTTTATCATAATATAAGAAGTTTCACACGGAAATTCATTGACATAGATGGAGTGTCAATAATTCCTTTGTGATGGATAATGATTAAGGCTATCGAATAACCAAGATATCATTATTACGAGTTGGTAGTGTAGTCTATACAAATCAATCGAAGAATACTATTCTTGATGATGACTTTAATATAGATAACTACTTAAGTAATTACTAATAGATATTAATTATGCAACTAAGATTTTAACAATAATAAAAACAAAAGTAAATTATTAACGATCATACCTTTAAAATATTCTTTTTAAGAAAAAAAGTATTTAGATGAAATGCTTTGTGATCTTCTTGGAATCTCCAGATTCATGTGTGAGAACAAAAATACTAAACATTCTTTTTGCGAAAAGAAATATTTAGATAGATTCTTCATGATCTTCTTGGTAAGCCCAAATCCAAGTATGAAGAATACTTAACAAGGAAAATGTTAGAACATTCAATCATTGTCCAACAATAAACATTATAATGATTTTTAAAACATGACTTGAAAAATCCTTCTTTGTAGTTTTCAAACATACACGGATCGTATCAAGTTTTTTAAAATACAACATACATTAAGAAACTTGGTAACGAAACTCTGATGCCAATTGTGGAAAACTAGAAGGGGGGTTGAATAGTTTTACCAATTTAAAACTTCCTTTTAAATATTTAGATCGACTTATGTCAATCTATTTAGATGTGTATGTTGGACGTTGATAGATAGATATATAAAAGTGTAATGAAAGAGAAAGAGTAAGAAGCACATAACCACAAACAGTATTTATAGTGGTTCGGCTACAAGGACCTTCCTTGCCCTACTCCACTCCCCGAGTCACCTACTCGAGAGTTCGTAAACAATATACCAATCTCCTTATGGCCTTCACAACGTCGCCTACTCTTTTTCGGTACTAGGCTAACCACTGGGTTCTTTCACCAAGGTGAACCACACCTATCCACAAGCCTACCCTTTATCAGGTACTAGGCTAAGTACCTAGTTCCATTACAATGGAGGAACTACTACCCAACACAACATGACACCTAATCCCAAGGAGACCCACTCCTTATTACAACACCATCAAGGATATCACCATCCTTGGAAACAAACTAATACTATATGTATAACGATGCACCTCATCGATTATACGACCTTGGCATTCTTCACTAATGCCACTTGATTTGATTCTTAGGCATCCTTCACTAATGCCTTTGACACAACGCTTGGCACCTTTCACTAATGCCTTCGTCTTGACACCTTTAGCATTCTTCACTAATGCTTTTGACACGGACGTTAAGCATCTTTCACTAATGCTTTCATCTTGACTCTTTCGGCATCCTTCACTAATGCTTTCAACACAACACATCTAGGAGGAAGAAGAACTATCAACAAGAGAACCTCACTTGTCTTGATGATTACGACGCATGGCAACTCATGGACTTGAGCTTGCTTGACTTCAAGTGGTGATCTGCCTTTAAGAGAAACCTAGAGAATCACACAAAACAAAAGACAAACTACATAGAAAGATCCCTTAGGATAAGTGGTTAGAGAGTTACAATACTTTGGGAAAGTATGTGTGAGAGTGGCAAGCCAAAAGGAAGAAATGGCTCACTATTTATAGAGAGGAATGCTTACTTGTTCCCGGATCCCACGGATCCCTCCTACAAAGATCGTCAGTGTAATCCTAGGGATCCGTGGGACGCTCCTCTTTGCCCATGGGTATTTTGGTTATGGGTCATGGGTCATGGGTCATGGGTCATGGGTTATGGGTTGATCCATTGGTTTCTTATTAGATACAATGTATCTCATGAGTTCAATGTACCTAGTCAAATGGGTATGGGTCAATACCATGAGTTATGGATATTTACCATGGGTTCTAGTTTTTCCCATTTATATAATATATATTAGTTGTGTATATATTTTGCCCAATATGTAAACACTAGTTGTTGTACATATATATTACTAAATCATAAAATCACTTATACTTGTTTTAGTGTTTTATGTGAAAACGTAAGTGTGTTAGAAAACTATTGGCTCAAACTAATTACGTATTTTATTTGTTTCGTTAAAATGATTTTACATTTGTTATCGACAAAACATTAGAAGATCGTAAAATATAAATAAATTTTTTTACGGCTTATTTGTATTAACATAGTGAAATCAGTTTTTGATATAGCAGTTGGAAAGCCTTTTGGTGCAACAGTGATGATTGATTTAGTTTTTCCATTTCTCATTAACACTGCTCTTAGAACCATGTTTTTGTTAGGATGAGGGTGCATTGCTTTGAAAACTTTTGATGATTGACCCTCTTCCATTGATTCCAAACAGGTGGTTGGTAGTTGTTACAATTTCTCTGCAAATGATCAAAACTACCACATTGAAAACAAGCCTTTTTAACAAACTTAAACTCACTTCCTATCTTAGATTAAGCCATTAAAGTTCCTTTGATTTCCCCTAGGTTTGTACCTGTTCATCTGTTTTCTAGGAATTTCATTATACTCAACAACTTTCTTAGAGATCTGTGTTCCAAATCTAGGTTTCACAAATTTAGCTTGCTTTGAATCAACAGATTTAATGTTTTCTACCTTTTCAGATTGTGTTGACTCAGACTTATCATCCTCATTATCTGACTCCCAATCTTCAATGATTGGTGCATTAGATGACCTTTTACTAACTACCTTAGGTGACTTAGAATCACTATTTTCACCTACAG
>OU343223.1:94425623-94600702 GCA_910596185.1 Chrysanthemum makinoi | reverse complement strand
TATCATAATACATACATACGTATTATATCACAAAGGCTTCAAGGTGTAAACCTAGTGATAAGCAAGATTACTCGATATTCATTAATAATATGGAGCTTAAGTTTTGTGTTTAATCTGCGTTTACTTACAATACATCATACAATCCGCCTTCTAAGTATTACTAAGTAAATTCGCCGTGCTTATTAATATATAAAATATCATTGATACAAGGTGTGTGTCCGTGATCCATCAAGTGGTATCAGAAAGGTTCGATATTTTGTTTTAGAAGATCCAAGGAATAAGCTTAACCTACTCACTTAATCCAATGGAGATGGAAAGCAAACAAATCCAACTCTTCTACCAACAGGCTACCTAAGCTCAAACTTAATGAGTTTGAGATTTGGAGGATACTGATTGAGCAATACTTCCTCATACGTGACTATGCTCTTTGGGGAGATCATCCAAAGCGTGATTCTTTCAAGTCGTGTTCAGATCAGAAAAGTTGGTGATACGTGATGTGGTGATGTCGTGCTCAAATCTAGTGGAGCTGAAAAGCACTAGGAAGAATGATTTAAGGTTGAAGTTTGTTGTCGATGGCTCTTCCTAGAGACCGATCATAAGCGAAGCAAGTTCAAGATCAAGTAAAGAACTTTGAAGAGATTTGTTCAGTGTTTGGTGGTAATGATGCTACTAAGAAGACACAAAAGACATTATTGAAGCAAAGTTATGAAAACTTCTCCGCTTCAAGCACCACTCACTGATAGCATCTTCACCAAACTCCGAAGATTGTTACACAACTAACTGGTTTGCGTATGAGGTAGAAAGAAGACCTCAATTTGAAGTTTTAAGAAGTTTGCTTTGAGTTTCAAACTAATGTTACTGGCTCGGGAAAACAGCGATATTGAAACAATGAAGCTCAATGATCTTTACAACAACTTTAAACTCACTGAACAAAGACTGAAGGGCGTGGAAACTTGGTACAAGCTCTAGTAGCTGGCTTTGATGTCAACCCTTTTGACAAAGGATGACTCAGATGACAGTGATGTTGATATTGCCACTGATGGTTCTACAGTTTCACTGTAATGTTAGTGTTACCACCGCAGTTCAAAAAGAAGGTTTCTAGTATTGGAGATCCTACCTTTTATGCTTTTATCTCCACTCAAGTTAATGGCTCTATATTAACTCATGAAGACATAGAGCAAATTGATGAAGATGACTTGGAGGAGATGGATATAAAATGGCAAATAGCTCTTCTTAGCATGAGGTCTAGGAAATTCTACAAGAAGACCTAGCAAGCCTATTCACATCAATGGTGGTGAAATTGCAGGCTTTGATAAGAAAGTGGGGGTTTTAAATGCCACAAATTGGGGCACTTTGCTAGAGAATGTAGAAGACCAAAGACCAAGGTCACCAGGTCTACTTGGTACAAGCAAAAGAAGGAACCAACTATGGAAGAACCAAAGGCAATGTTGGCTATTGATGGTGTTAACTATGATTGGAGTTTCATGGCTGATGAACAAGAGGAACAAGGTCTAGATGGAAGCTACTGCTACAGAACATGCTCTCATGGCTTTCTCTGACTCTGAGGTACAAAATTTTGAAAGTTGTTCTAAAACTTGTAGAGTCAAGGAAGTTGAAAGACTTAATGATCTATATTCTAATGAAAGGCAAGAGTTATACACTGCTAATTAATTGGTCAAATCTTAGGAGAGCTATAGCGATTAGAAAACCAACTAGAGCACTATAGAGCAAATGAGTCTAAATATAATGATGACATGATTCTTCTTAGAAGAGAGGTAGAACATACAACAAATGGTGAATGTAGCATACCAAGAAGAGTTTGAAAACTTAAAAGAAAATGAAAATATCAATTTAACTTTAGACACATGTTATCATCAGTCTAAGTCAATTGATAAAATTTGGAATGCTCAAGTACATAGTAAAGTTAAGTCCGTATGTGGTTACAACACAGTCCCCACCATTAAGAGGTGTTCCATCACCTCCGTATAGATTTAGCTCATACAGTGCTTAGAAGAGTTTCAGTGATCTTGAACGCGGAATATGGTCCCTAAAGAACACATTTGTGAAAACTGAGAACAAGTTAAGCAAGAAACCGATGTTTTTGAGAGCTAGTGACTCATCTTGTTGTAGATGAGAATGGTAAAAAGAATGAAGAGGCTTCTATCCCAAAAAGTTAATATCAAGTATAGATGAACCTAGGAGACAAGCTAATAAACCTATTGACCAAGTTAAGTATGCCGATGTATAGGAAAAAGTCCAGCCTCCTGGGGTAAACCAAAGGAGTTGGAATCATGTTAAATCTCAACAACTAGGTAGTGATTTTGTTATGTACAATAAGGCATGCTATATCTGTGGTAGTTTTGATCATGTACATGCTCATTGTAATTATCATTTTGGGAGAAGGGAAGTCCATGGGAATAAAAGGGTGGAGTCTAACAGGTTTCAAAATATAGTACACCCTAATTTACACTACAAAATGGTCCCAAGAGCAGTTCAACTAAGAAGTGGCCACAAAACTTTTGCCACGCGAAAAACCGTTAACACTGCCACCCTAAGTCACCGTTAAAAAGTGCAAAGTCCAAACCAACTTTTGTAAAATCTGCACAAACAGGAAAAGGAACTTTTCAAGCTAAAAAGGTTCATTATAACCAACAAGTGGGTACCTGTAACTAAACCGCAGCTTCCACGCCATTTAAAGTTTCCAATGCAAGTGTTGTAAACAAGAAAAGGGGGGACATGGGCAATGCCGTGAAGGCCTCAAGACGTTGGGAATGGAAACCTAAAGGAAATACCTCTACAACCAATCCAATGGTGTATCAATGACCTTTGATAGATTTAACTATATTGATACACGAGGCGGATCCAAGTCAATCATGGCTTGGGTCCCCAAAAGAAACTAACTCTTACTTTCATGTGCGTGAACATCCAAGGTCAAAAAGATCGATCAAGGATATTCAGATAAGGTGTTCAAGGCACATGACTGCAAAAAGTCCTATCTTTCAGATTTTGAACATTATGATGGACAAGATGTCGTTTTGGAGGTGGAGTTAATGGAAAAGTTGTGGTAAAGGTGTAATCAAACCGTAACTTGACTTTGAACTCCGTATTATGTAAAAGAGCTTAAGTATAATCTTTTTAGTGTGTCACAAATGTGTGACAAGATGAACAATGTTCTTTTCACCAAAGATATGTGCTTTGTTTTCTCTAAGGATTTTAAGATGCCTGATGAAAGTCAGATTCTTCTTAAAATTCCTAGAAAAGGCAACCTATATAGCTTTGATATGAACAACATTGTTACTAAAGATGATTATGCTTGCTTGCTTGCAAAGGCCACAGTGGATGAATCCATGTTATTGCATAGAAGACTTGGTCATGTTAACTTCAAAACCATTAATAAGATTGTCAAAGATAGTTTGGTGAGAGGCTTACCGTAAAAGATTTGAGAATGATCAAACCTGTGTGGCTTGTCTTAAAGGCAAACAACACGAGCTTCTGCAGTCAAAGCTGGTTAACTCTATTGCTCACCCACTTCAAATGTTACATATGGACTTATTTGGTCCTACATCTGTGAAAATTTTGAATCTAAAGAAATATTGTCTTGTAGTGACTGATGATTTTAGCAGGTTTACATAGGTTTTCTTTCTTAGAACCAAGGATGAAACAACTGGCATCCTTAAGATCTTTATCACAGAAGTTGAAAACCAATATGATATGAAAGTTAAAATCATTAGGTGTGACAATGGGACAGAATTCAAAAATGGAGTTATGGATGATTTTTGGCAGATAAAGGTATAAAAAGAGATTTTAGTGTTGCTAGAACTCCCCAACAAAATTGTGTTGTCGAGAGGAGGAACATAACACTTATAGAGGTCGCTAGAACCATGTTGGCAGATTCTAAATTGCCAATCACTTTTTTGGGCAGCTAACACTGCATGCTATGTGCAAAAGGGTTTTAGTGGTAAAACAAAGAACAAGACACCTTATGAGTTATTTAGGGGTAGACCTCCTATCCTTGACTTCATGAGACCATTTGGATGTCATGTATCTATTCTCAATACCATTGATTATCTGGGAAAGTTTGATGAAAATCGATGAAGGGTATTTTGTTGGGTATTCCATGGTCAAGAAGCTTTCAGAGTATTCAACTTAAGAACCCAAAAGATTGAAGAGAATCTGCATGTTGAGTCCCTGAAAACAAAGTGAATGTCAAAGGAACTCGGTCCAAAAGGCTGTTTGATCTTGGTACTCTAACCAATACTATGAATTATGTACATATTTCTACAGGTACATCTTCTTATGATTTTGCAGGGTCAGAAGAGTTTCTTGATGATGATGAACCCAGCAAGGATCAAGTAGATGATCAAGATTTGGGTGCTTTGTGATTTGCCTTCTGGCAAGAAGGTAATAGGTACTAAATGGGTGTTCAGAAACAAAAAGGATGAAAGAGGAATTGTAATCAGGAATGAGGCTAGGCTTGTGGCTCAAGGATACACTCAAGATGAGGGTATTGACTATGAAGTGTTGTTCCCGCTTGCACGATTGAAGCAATCAGGCTATTCTTAGCCTATGCATCTTTTATGGGCTTTAAAGTCTATCAAATGGATGTAAAGAGTGCTTTTCTATATGGGCAGATTGATGAGGAGGTTTGATGAGTGTCTAAATACTCATCATTTTTGTACAATTTAAACTGCAAAAACATCTGAAAACACTCAGAAATACATCAAAATGATAAAAATATCACAAATAAGTGTTTTATGTGTTTTAAATGCAAAAATATCAAAATCTGGTGAAAAACGTATCAAATTTGCATAATTGGCAGTTTTAGTCCCCCAAGTTTCAAAAAGTTGTCAAAAAGTACCCCCTGTAAATCTAAATAAAGAAAATGTTATTCAAGGTCCCTGAATTATTCTAACTTGTCAAAAATGGTCCTTGAATAAATCTTTGTTAGAAATGCAAAGGTCCCTAACTTTCATAAATGTCAAGTTTGGTCCTGGAAATTGAAATGTCAAAACTGGTCCTTATACTATTGGAACTTGTCAATATTGGTCCCTTGTAACAAATTTGGAGAAATTACAGTTTTGGTCCCTCTAGTTTGGCATAATTACGCTTTGGTCCTTATCATTAATACCTAAAACCAAACCTTGTCATAATCCTTTTGACCCCTGCCACATAACCCTTTTTGACCCCCTGTCACTACCTTTTTGACCCTTTGGTCAAACACCCCAGTCAAACATCTACCTTTCCCTCCCACCTCCTGCTTACCTCTCCCACTTGACTGTACACCCTGCAACTCCCCTCTCCCATCACCCAGACCTTATCCCTTATCTCTTCCACCCTCACCCACATCATCATCACACCTAGCCCCCCCTAGTGCTAGCTTAGTCCACACAGGTCAAATACCTTTTTCCCGCCAAAATCACAAAATGGCCAATATACTTAAAACTCATCTATTGGCTTAAAGAAGTGGTGGGATTTGATCAAGAAGACACGTGGAAGCTTTTTGGGTGTATAAAAAGGAAGAAGAAACAAGAAAAAGAGAGTAGTTTAGTTTTATTTTCTTTGTATGTCGTTTTTTTAAGTAATCTTAATTAGAGTGCTAAAATGTAATTTTTAAGCTTCAATGTGTTAAACTCTAGTTACTTTATCATTGTAATCCACTTTTGACTATCAATATCAAGGCTTTGTATAAATTCATGTTTTAAGGTTAACTGTGGCAATCTCGGTTCAAATTTCGTACTCCAAGCTTTATCACTTATTTTTAAGGTCAAACATGTTTACTCGCTTCTTTTAGCTTTTGATAGCTTTCAAAACAGCTTTCAAGCATTTCCATTTATGGTCAATGAAAGTCAACCTAGAAGATTGGGTTAAATGGCATTGAAATGGAATGGGTTGATGCAGTGGTGATATTGGGTTGAAATTAGAATAGAATAGTGGTTTTGGATTCTGGTTTTAGCCTACAACAAAAGCTGGACATTTGTAAGCATCTGTCCCATTTACATTTTCATGTCAGTTTGCAAAATTGTGTTTGTATCAGATTTGTGGTTTAGAATGGTTTAAGTCTGTTTATTTAGTGTTAATTATAGCAAGTAAACTCAATTTGATCATAGCTTTAGCTGGTTCAGTGTTTTTATCAGTTTAAGTTTGCATTTCAGTTTTAAAGTGGTGTTTGGATTGTGCATGTAACCCGCCTTTAAGGTTATTTCAAGGCTCAAGATCTTTTGTTTCATGCTTGTTAAACTCTTAAATACTAAGTACTGCCTCAATTTTATCCCTGCAAAAGCTCAAAAGTCAAATTCATCTTGATCTCGTCCTAAGTACTTGTCTGATAGGATTTTTAGAAATCAAAGCTTGTTTTATGTTCAAAAATACATAGCCATAGAGTGCATTAAGCTTATTTCATCATCTAACCTCATATTCAGTCCTTGAATTGGTTTCAAATTTCACTTTGGTCAATATTTCATTGTTTCAATAAAAGTCAAAAAAGCTTGAAAACCTGTTTTGGGCCTAGCTAGAGTGAATTTTCGACTCATTTTGAGTCAATTTAGTGAATCTGTGGTTTTAAAACTTCCCTTGGTCTACTTTATTATTGTCAATTTTGTGGATTTTTGTTAAATTTTTATAAGTTCTAAATTCGTTGAACATGGGGACAAATGCCTGTGCATGATTCTATTGATACTGAGTCCACGAGGGTTTCAGACGCTACCAAAGCTCTTGAGCTTGTCCAAGGCTCCTTTTTGGTTTACTAGGTCCAGTGTCTAGTTCAAGTTCCAAGTAATCGGTTTTCGGCCAAATTATCTAGTTGCTTATTTTAAGCCCAAAGTTGGCCTTAGAATTGCTGTGCTTGGTCTCATTTCATCAAATCTTTGCAGTTAGCAATTCAGAGGTCCAAGCCAGTTGTTTCCTGTTGCATTTTGATACTTTTAGCTATTTATAGCTTTTGTTATCAGTAGGAGCTTATTGGTCTTCTTTTGGCTTATCCAAGTGCTTATTTATAAGCAGTTTCTACTGCAGCTTCAATTTCCTTCACACAACCCCTGTTTTTTATATTTTTCTCAGCTTTAGAATATTATTTTAAGCTTTTCTTGAATTTTTCAGATTTTTCTAAGTCATTTTGCTATTTTTCTGCATTTTAATTACTTTTTAGCACTTTTTAATTAGCTTTAAATACAATTAATTAAGAAAAGTTTTAAAAAAATAATTTTTCATTTTTCTTAAGTTAAGATAAATATAAAAAGACAAAAAAATATTTTTCTAGATTTTTCTTAGTTAAATTTGTATTTTTAAGTAATTTAATTAGTTTTAAATAGTTTAAAATTCATAAAAAATAGAAAAATAATCAGAAAAATACAAAAATAGTTTTGAAAATTCTATTTTGTTATTTTAGATTTTTCTAAGTCAAAAGTTTATTTTTCTAGCTTTGTTTCATATTTTCTTGTATTTTAGGTTAATATTTAATAGTTAAAATTAGTTTTTAATTAATAATAATTAATTTAATAGTTATAAAAATAATTTTATTTTTCTATAAATTTTCCTTTATCATTAGGTTTGTAAAAATGTCATTTTCATATTTTTAGGTCTTTTATTTCTTAGATCTCACTTTTTATTTTGTACGTTTACGTAAGTTTTATTTAAACGTAAGTTTTAAGTTTTAAACGTTCATCATTTTGCAAATAGTGATAGCCATTTAATATTTTATCTTTTTAACTTTCTTTAATTTGCATTTAAGCCCCTGTAGTTTATGGGCTTTATATATAGATCAATCACTATCCTTTCCCTTCAAATCCTCTCATCACTTTACGTTTGACTATTCTCAGCAAATTTGGGACTTAACGACTGGGAAACACTATACTCCCCGATCTTCATTGCATTTGTGCTTGAACTGCTTTTAAGTTTGTTACGTCGGCTATTCATTGTGTGGTAGCTTGAGTGATAAAACTCTGACTTGCCGGACGGATCGGTTTATGTTTCACAACCTCCAGCTTTGAAGACCCCGACTATCCTAATAAAGTGTACAGGTAGTTAAAGCTTTGTATGGCTTGCATCGTGCACAAGGAAATGGTATGAAACCTTAACTACTTATCTTCTTGATAATGGGTTTCATAGAGGTGGAGTGGATCAAACTTTGTTCATCAAGAAAGACAAGAATGATATCTTGCTAGTTCAAGTGTATATTGATGATATCATTTTTGGATCTACAAAGACAGAGATGTGCAAAGAAATTGAAAAACTAATGAAAAAAGAATTCAAGATGAGTTCTATGGGTGAACTCACATTCTTTTTGGGACTTCAAGTACTACAAAGGCCAGATGGTATTTTCATCAATCAAGATAAATATGTGGCTGAGATACTAAGAAAGTTCAAGTTCATCGATGCAAAGTCATCCAGACCCCTACAGCACAAAACTACACATCTACTCTTAAAGGAAAACAGGGTGGCGTTGATGTGCACATGCATTTGTGTCTATGATTGGCTCTTTGATGTATCTTACATCATCTAGACCGATATCATGTTTGCAAGTATGTGTTTCAAGGCAGGTTTCGTGTCACCAGTGCTTTCACTTAACCCAGGAAGATTTTCATATACCTTAAAAGCATTTCCAAATCTGGGATTATGGTACCCTAGAGAATCATCTCTAGACTTGGTTGCTTACTGAGATAGTGACTATGCCGAGCTAGTTTGGATAGAAAATCTACAACAGGTGGATGCCAACTTCTTGGAAACAGGTTGGTGTCATGGCAGTGCAAGAAACAAATAATGGTGGCTAATTCATCAACTAAGTGCAATATGTGGCTGCCGAAGTTGGCTGGCTCAAGTTCTATGGCTTCAGAATCAACTTTTGGACTATGGGGTACAAGTTTATGAATACCATCATTCATATTGACAATAGCAGTGCCATTTGCATAATTAAAAATCCAGTTCAACATTCAAAGACTAAACATATTGAAATCAGATATCATTTTATAAGAGATCAGTTATGAGAAAAGGCTAATCCAAGTTGTCAAAATTCATACTGATGACAACTATGCTGATTTATTAACAAAAGGAGTTGATGTGGGTAGATTTCAGACTTGGTAAATGTGTATTGGAATGCTTAATCCATAAACCGCTTTGTGTCTGATGGTCTTTGGTGCTGAAAGGAAGCTTTTGGGTACTAACATTGTTGTATAAGTTTGTATGGTTGTTTTGTTGCTTCACTTTTATGCAGCATGGATGGGAGTTGATCTTAAAAGGTGTATAACTGAGATACACAACAAATGGTTATTGATTCACCATGTCTAATCCACGTAAGAATCAACTAGTCCGAGCAAACGATCACTCTGGTAAAGACTTGACAAATCCGTTTATGGTTGATAGTTTACCAAAAACTATATGGTTATCAACTCACCATATTCTTTATGATTAAAAGTTGGCTAGTCCATAGCAAACGGCTCATGGTAAAGACATATCAAATCCGTTGATAGCTGGTAGTTTGCTAAAAACTAAGATAAGAGCAGTCTAGTTTTTATATGTTTTTCTTTACCACGCTTTGAAATTTTTGTCAAAAATTACCATGCTAGTTCACAGTTTCTCGACAGTGTTATTTTTACCATGTTGTTCTAGCCGTATAACCTGTTGTGTCAAGAACAATTTTTTACTAGCCGTTGTAGAAAAATTGCTTTCCATATATATAAGGTAACTTCTAGAGAATTATCTACTTTCCTATTTGATTTTTATCCTCTAAAGATAAATACTTTCCTTAGATAATTTTTCTTGCACAACACTCTTAAAACCCTACCTCTATATATCTTTTGTCTCAATTGGCTAGTTATTCTTTCAATCATACTACATAATATTGTTTTTCATTCAAAGTTTCTATGGCACCATTAAAATTTGCAGACGAGCACAACCAAGTGGCCTACCTACAAAATCCAAACGAGAAGAGTGGCCCTGTTTTTCATCAGATTGTGGATTTTCTTAATTCTACCAATATAAGGTATGCTCTACTTTTAAATCTCACAATCTACATCTCTCAAATCAAACAGTTTTGGACTCGCCACCATAACACTTGAGAATAGAGATACACATGAAATGTGGATGCTCTAAGAGCCATGTGGATGGGGTAACTATTGATGTTAATGAGGCATCCTGAGGAGAGTTCTCCAATTGGATGATCTCAATGGTATCATCACTTTACCTATGTAAATACATGAAAATTTATCATCCATGGGGTTTGATACCACCTGATAAAAGGCTACTTTCAAAAAGAGTGGTTTTTGTCCCCACTGGAGATTTTTGATACATACTCTTTTGCATTGCCTAAGTCCTAAGAAAACATCTTATGAACAATTCAGTTCAACAATGGCTTACCCTTTGGTTTGTCTAGCTTTAGATACGACTTTTAATTGGTCACAATATATTTTTCAAAGTATGCAAGGCAATGTAGAGAGTTCAACAAAATTTTTAATGTATCCAAGGTTTGTGCAAGCAGTGCTAAATGAGTTTCAACTGCAACCCTACAAAAGTGTTTATAAAATCAAGTGCCTTAAGCCTAATGTTTTCCAAAACATGAATAAAGATGGCAATATGATTTTTACATCTCTCTTTCCGCAAATGCTTGCAAAGATTTCACCTGAACAAACTACACCCATAATTAATGTTCCAAACATTGATTATACTCCAAGCAGCTTTTCACACCTATGAGAGAAGGTCTAAAAATAACTCCCTTCATTACAACACAACATGTTTCTGAACCTTTTGGTCTAGGAACAAGCAGTGGTGGTTCCAAACTTCAACCTAGTCCAACTAGGGAGGATCGAGCCATTGCCCCATGATTCACCTCTCCCAATAGGTCACACAGTTGGAAGTGATGAGGGTAGTGGGCAACAAATGGAATTGATGGTTTTGTGTACCAAATTAGCAAAGCAGGTTGAATCTCTACAGAAGGACCTGGCACATGTCAAGAAGCAGCATGCCAAGGATATTAAACACTTAAAAGAGGAGATTCAGACCTTAAAGGAAGAATTGTAGGCGTTGAAAAAGCAAAGGAAACCTGCAAAGTTGGTGATCTCATCTTCATCCTCACCTAATGATGGTGATTCAGCTAGTTTTGATCAAGATTTGGGTAATTCTCCCAAACAGGGAGGAAAAGATGTCTGAAACTCGGGAGGAAAATTGATTTTGAAGATGTAGGTGTTTCTAGTAAAGGTGCAAAGGAAGCTGATACTCAAGAAAAGCAACAAGAGCAATATATTTTCAGTACTGCAACAGATTTTACCACTGGTCCAATTTCCACTGCAGAGCCAAGTATTCCCACTGATGATCAAAATATTGCCACTGCAAGTGAAGAAATTGATAAACAGAAGAGGAACAAAGGTAAAGTTGTTATGGAAAGTGAAGAGCAACATGTGAGGAATCCTTGAAGATGATGCAGATTGAAGAAACTTATTGATTTGAAAAGAAATCATAAGTTTAGGGGAGGATTGTTGGGAATAATCTGTTACCAGTGATAGCATTGGAAGACACTGCTTGGATTACACTAGCAGTGGAAACGTTATTACCACTGCTGGTACATTATTACCACTGCTATTAGGAAAACGTGTTTAGTTAAGTATAAAAAAGATCTCGTGTATATTCTATTATGTTAGTTTTATACTTATCTTGTAAAGGACTCCTTGTGCTATAAAAGGAGGTCCTAGGTCATTGTATTAGGTACAATAATATTAGAATACATACATACGTATTATTCACAAAGGCTTCAAGGTGTAACCCTAGTGATAAGCAAGATCACTCGTATTATTCATTAATAATATTAGAGCTTAAGTTTTGTGTTTAATCTGTGTTTACTTACAATACATCATACAATCTGTCTTCTAAGAATTACTAAGTAAATTCCGCGTGCTTATTAATATTATACAAAATATCATTGACACAAGGTGTGTGTCCAGATCCATCAGGTTTTTTATGGATGAGACAATAGATCATTGACACAAGACATGCATTAGGATGGTCTTTGTTTCCAACCAAGCAAATGACATTTTCTCTAAGGATTTCTTCCCACTTTTTGTAAATGGGAAACATCTCAAAGAGTTCCATTTGATAGGGATCATGATGGATGAGTTCTTTGTTGCGGTTATAACGAGATTGGTCGACTCTCTTTTCGAATATGGTGTCTCGAAAAACTATGGGGTCATCAAGAGGAGTGTGATAAATAGGTTTAGAGTCTAGGGCGAAGGATTGAGTAGCAATTGACCAATCTTTAGAAAACATACAAATTCCTTCACATGGTATGCGAAGAATTTGTGCGAATGTGTTGAGGGGTAAAGTGATGTTTTGGTTGTTTATAATTAAAGCGATTGAAATACTTCCATCATTGTTTCGGAAAATCCTAACACTCTTGTAAAATTCAAAGATGAAGACCGGACAAATTTGTTCATCAATTTATAGGAGGCAATCAAAGTTGATTGCGGAAAAGACTTGGGGAATGTCGGTGTTTTCAAGGAAACATTCCTTAACTACAAGACCTTCATGGATAAGTCATTTTTAGAGCATTTTGAAGGTTTTGCGATCACTTTTTGATATCCCTTCTTTACGGTAGGATCTAGGAAGGTAGTGAACGGTGTCATGATAATCTTGTTGGGTAGCTTTAGGCATGTTTGATCCTAGAGAAAAAATATTCCAATTAGGTAAAATTTGTTAAGATGGGTTTATGAGTTTACTTTGTATTAACAATGCCGTTTTGAAAATCCTTGATTATGTAAAACAATTTTGCAATAAACAAATTCCCAATTTGTGATATGAAAAATTGAGACCAATTAAAAGTTTTAAAAACATAAACCCTAGGATGGACAGGATGATGAATAGTCAATATAAGTGTAATTACTTACAATGATGTTTAGGATTGAGATGCTTGAGAGTATGGAGCCCTAAGATGATTGGAACTGAGATTAGGTCGTTTTATGCTTTTGGGAAGAGGGAAAATGGATTTTTTTAGGTTTTGAAAACGAGTTTCCTGTTGTCGGTTCACACGGTGCCCACGAATCCCTTGTTTGAAGGATCCGGCTAGTACAACTTGTGGGATCCGGCTCTGCAGACAAATATTGAGGTGTTTTGGATTATTCTTTCGCTTGTAATAAGTTATACAATAACTTATTTTTGAAAAGAACTTGTAGAATGAGATTTTGATTATATTCCTATTTGAATAGACGTTTGGCTATGATGTCTTCAAGGAATTGAAAATTGTTTATCGAATGATGGTGGATCAAGTCTTTAAATATCATTAATTTATTTATGTGATGACAGCGCTGGTTTGACGAACTTACAAGTTTTTAAGAGAATCAAAGAATACTATTCCCGATTATGTGTTAAGACGGAAAGTAGTGAAGAAATACTTTTTAGAAACTTTCGACTTTGATGTTAAATGCCTAATTCATGTACACATATCATATGGATGGTTTTTATGAAACAGAAGCATATATCATCATTTCATTCACATATGATTACTACATGTAAACAACAATTAGTTGTAGGTAAGATAACATACCTTTGCTATATTCTGTTTTTGTGGTTTGTAGAAACCATAGACCCGAAATACTTCATGAGCTTTTTAAGTAATCCTTTGTACTTTGTGAAAGTAGGTTGTGATTATTCTTTGGTTCTTCCTTGGATGTTTATCTCATTTTTCTTTGGAAAGAACGAAGTCTTTGAAAGAATCCTAACATGAATATTTCTTAAAGAGAAGTGTTAAAATGATCTATCGCTATCCAACATTTTGTTAAAAATAAAAAGTATGAACTTTAGTTTTAAGAGATTTCCTTCTTTGTAGTTTTCAAACATACACGGATCGTATCAAGTTTTTAAAGTACAACATACTCTAAGAAACTTGGTAACGAAGCTCTGATGCCAATTGTGAAAAACTAGTAGGGGTTAAATAGTTTTATCGATTAAAACTCTGTTTTAAACTATTTAGATTGACTTATGTCAATCTATTTGGTATGTGTGTTGCATATTTATAGATAAGCATATAAGTAAGTAATGCAAAGATAAAGATAAAGGAACACAAAACCACGACACGAGTATTTATAATGGTTCGGCTACAAGGACACCTTCCTTTCCCTACTCCACTCCCCGAGTACCCCACTCGAGAGTTCGTAAGCACTACACAACACAAGCTCCTTAATGTGGCGGAGAAGCCTTCACAACGTCGCCTACTCTTTATCCGGTACAAGGCTAGACACCAAGTTCTTCCACGAGATAGAACCAAACCTATCACAACGTCGCCTACACTTTATCCGGTACAAGTCTAGATACCGAGCTCCATTACAAAGGAGGAACTACTACCCAACACTACACCACAACACAACTACCTCAAAGGAGACACACTCCTTGTTACAACACTAGAAGGATATCACTATCCTTTAAACCCAAACTATCTAACTTGTACATCGATGCATCATATCGAATGTACACCCTTGGCACCTTTCACTAATGCCTTCGACACGATCCTTTGGCACCTTTCACTAATGCCTTCGACACGACCCTTCGGCACCTTTTACTAATACCTTCAACACAACACTTCTATGGAGGGAGGAAAGAACTATCAACAAGATGCACTTGAGTGGTCTTGATGATGACGAAGCTTAGCAACTCATGACTTGAGCTTGCACGTCTTCAAGAGGTGGTGATCTCGCCTTTTAGGGGAACCTAGAGAATCACACAAACATAAAACTACATAGAATGATCCTTTGGATCAGAGGTTAGAGATGTTAGAATATAGGGAGAAAGTGTATGTAAAGTGGTAGTGAGTAGGAGAGAAATGGCTCACTATTTATGGACAAAAACTTGTCTACTGTCCCACGGATCCCTCCCCAGAGGGATCCGGCTAGTGCAAAACCAGGGATCCGGTTACTGGGTCAGTTTAGTCTAGATTTCAGGTTGCAAACCGGGTTATGGGTTATTGGTTATGAACCATGGGTTATGGGTATTGTATTATGGATACCAAACAAGACGCAATGTACCTAGTCATTGGGTTATAGATCTTGGGTCACGGGTCATGGAATTTGGGTCATAGATCGTGGATAATACCCAACATAACTTCATGCATGATGTCATGCAATGGGTCATGGCCTCATGGGTAATGGGTCATGCTCCATGGGTATGGGTTATGGACTTTGTTTTTTACCTAACAACATTCATTGTACCTAGTTAATGGAGCATGGGTCATGGGTCATGAGTCATGGGTCATGGACGTTTGTTTTTACCCATTACTTTACCCATTATAATATATACAAAGTATATATATACCTTTCTATATTATGTAAACACTAGTTGTTATACATATGCATTTCTATAATATGTAAACAATATTACTTGTTGGTGTTTATATAAAAATGTCTTTGGTTTTATATAACTTATTTACTAAATATTTTTTTCGTTAAAATGATTTTACGTTTGTTATCGACAAAACATTAGAAGATCGTAAAATATCTAAAAACGTATCTTTTAAATCCATATCAAATATCCCTACACTTGAAATTTGCTTGTCCTCAAGAAAATGTGCTTTTGGCCAATCAATTTATAAGTTAGGGGCATGAAGCATTGGTTTAAGATAATCTACAACAAGTACAAGCGCCACAATAGTTATAACAAGCATGGAAATTATATACTTGCACCTCACAATTGGTGTTTGGATTTTCTCATCTCTCGGGTTTATATGAAATATAATATGAATGGAAATGGAAGATAGACACTCATTACCTGGCATAATACATAGATTACCATAGGCTTGAGAATAGATCAAACCTCCACCGCTTTGGCGTAAGCACCTAGGAATAACTATCTAAGAGGTCTTTACAAAAGGTTGTAACTTTAGGCTTAGGGTAGGGATGTAAAAGGTTTTGTTGGATAAGGGATATTTAGTGGTGGCGAGTCAAAAATCTTATGTTACAAGCATGTAAAGCGTGAAATTGCTAAGACAAGACTCGACTCACTAACACTAGATAACTTGAAACAAAACAAAAACTTAAACTTGAAAACATAAACATAAAGATAGATGTAGGAAGGTAGCCCGTTTTTTTTGTTTTTTTTGTTTTTGTTTTTTTTTTTTTTTTTTTTTTTTCATTTTTGCATTTTTTTTTCAACAACTCTTTTTCTCTTCTTTTTTTTTAATTTTTTTTCATACCTTTTTACTCATTAGATACCGAGCATCCCTACAATTGACTTTTTATTTAAATAACACTAATTGACCTGATTTGAAAAGATGAAAACAGTTGAAGTATTTAATTATGTAAACAAAGGGAATTTGAATTATCGTACTTTCACGTTACTCCATAAAATATTACTTTAACCCATGAGTCTCAATCGTCCCAAAACTGTATACAAAAGATATGACTCGACTTAGTAACCATGCAAGTAACTAGATAATTGAACTAACGGTTTAATAATGATAACAATAATGCACTAAATATGAGTGCATACAAGGTAGGCTAAGGCCACATGGGTGTAACATTTGGGGATGGATTGTAAACAATGCTCTTCATTGATATTCCGGAAAACTGAAACATCACGAGAACCACGAAAAGGATAGGCTCTGAGGGTTAACTAGGGGTATCATGTACTAAAGATGAGTACATCGCAAGGATGTGATGAAAATTACTCAACCGATGTGGGCAGAGGTAATTAAATTACAGGTTTAAAACAAGGGTTATCATGATGCCTCTTATCATTTAGTTAATCCTAACTACACGAATGTAGTCTCACTAGCGATCTTGGAATGCATCACAAAATAAGTTCTAGAATCTATTATACTACCGGTATGTGGAAAACTAGAAGGGGGGTTGAATAGTTTTACCAATTTAAAACTTCCTTTTAAATATTTAGATCGACTTATGTCAATCTATTTAGATGTGTATGTTGGACGTTGATAGATAGATATATAAAAGTGTAATGAAATAGAAAGAGTAAGAAGCACATAATCACAACACGAGTATTTATAATAGTTCGGCTACAAGGACACCTTCCTTGCCCTACTCCACTCCCCGAGTCACCTACTCGAGAGTTCGTAAACACTACACGACATCAATCTCCTTATGGCGGAGAAGCCTTCACAACTTCGCCTACTCTTTTTCCAGTACTAGGCTAACCACCGGGTTCTTTCACACCAAGGTGAACCACACCTATTACAACGTCGCCTACCCTTTATCAGGTACTAGGCTAAGTACCTAGTTTCATTACAATGGAGGAACTACTACCCAACACAACATGACACCTAATCCCAAGGAGACCACTCCTTATTACAACACCATCAAGGATATCACCATCCTTGGAAACAAACTAATACTATATGTATAACGATGCACCTCATCGATTATATGACCTTGGCATTCTTCACTAATGCCACTTGATTTGATTCTTAGGCATCCTTCACTAATGCCTTTGACACAATGCTTGGCACCTTTCACTAATGCCTTCATCTTGACACCTTTAGCATTCTTCACTAATGCTTTTGACATGGACGTTAAGCATCTTTCACTAATGCTTTCGTCTTGACTCTTTCGGCATCCTTCACTAATGCCTTCAACACAACACATCTACGGAGGAAGAAAGAACTATCAACAAGAGAACCTCAATTGTCTTGATGATGATGAAGCATGGCAACTCATGGACTTGAGCTTGCTCGACTTCAAGAAGTGGTGATCTCGCCTTTAAGAGGAACCTAGAGAATCACACAAAAACAAAAGACAAACTACATAGAAAGATCCCTTAGGATCAGTGGTTAGAGAGTTACAATACTTGGGGAAAGTATGTGTGAGAGTGGCAAGCCAAAAGGAAGAAATGGCTCACTATTTATAGAGGAGGAATGCTTACTGTTCCCCGGATCCCGCGGATCCCTCCCACAAGGGATCCGTCTAGTGTAATCCTAGGGATCCGTGGGACGCTCCTCTTTGCCCATGGATATTTTGGTTATGGGTCATGGGTTATGGGTTATGGGATGATCCATGGGTTTCTTATTAGATACAATGTATCTCATGAGTTCAATGTACCTATTTAAATGAGTATGGGTCAATACCATGGGTTATGGTTATTTTCCATGGGTTGTAGTTTTTACCCATTTATATAATATATACTAGTTGTGTATATATTTTGCCCAATATGTAAACACTAGTTGTTGTACATATATATTACTAAATCATAAAATCACTTATACTTCTTTTAGTGTTTTATGTGAAAACGTTAAGTGTGTTAGAAAACTATTGGCTCAAACAATTTACGTATTTTATTTGTTTCGTTAAAATGATTTTACGTTTGTTATCGACAAAACATTTGAAGATCGTAAAATATAAATAAACGTTTTTACGGCTTATTTGTATTAACAATCTCCCCCTTTTTGTTGATGACAAAACATAAAATTGTTTTAAGGAAAAATTAAAATTCAGAACGTTCAATTGAGTTTTTACTTTTCCCCCTTTTGTCGAAACAAAAAGGGCGTCGAAATGAAACTAACACATTGTTTTAAGAAAAACATGTAAAAAATAAAAGGTGTAAAGAGAGCAAGTGACGGGGAATGGTTCTCGTCTTAACTCCCCCTTGACGATTCCATCCCTTTGTCAGGGCGTCAAGTACATAAAAGTAAGTAAGCTAATGTATTGCAATTATGTTTGCAAATGGTTCGTCCTTGTGAGGAAAATGCTCCCCTTTGAAGATTGCAACGTTGCAATGGGGTGTCATAAAGTATAATCCAAGTAAGGATTATGTTGCAAATGGTTTTGCAATATGGTTTAACACAAAGCTCCCCCTAGCTTTATGGTGTCAAGTTCCTCATGTGTATTTTGAAAATCTACAAAATAGAGGTTAGAGAACAAGAGTATAGTGCATAATTTCCTGCAAATAAGACTCAAGTTAGTAGTAAATTGTTCTTCTGTACCACGGATCCCACGGTTCCCTTTGTGGAGGGATCCGTCTAGGCATTTTGGAGGGATCCGTCTGTCTGGTGACAGATGATTCAACAAAGGTGTTATACCAAACAATGCAAAATATGAAAATGAGATATGTATACAAACAACAAACATATACTCAGAGAAATATGGCAAACAAGTTATCATTCAATAAAACAATGAGACAATCAACAAATCTCTAAAACTAAGAGAATGATTTAGCCATACATTTTCTACTAATAAGTTACTAAAGCCTAGAATGCAACAAAGTGCTCGAGTCTAAGGATGAGTAGACTTGTTGATTTGGTCCAATCTTTCAAGAAGATGATTAAACATGAAATGTAACTCATTTCTTACTTCTTGAACAAGTCCTTGAGTGATTAGACAATTTGGGCAATTATTGTCTTGATTGGGAACCGGAGGAAAATGAATGTTTTGAGGAGGCTCTACGAATGATTGTGGGGTTTCATTTGGAGGTTTTGGATGAGGTTATACTAAAGGTGATGATGGTGGTAGTGGAAATTCCTCCATATGATCATGTCCATGATTGTTCCTTGTTTCCCATGATGGACTATTCGGTGTTGTGGGTGGTTCCCTATTTAACGAGAAATTTGGTGAGTGGGAGGTTCTTGGTGGTGAATGCTCTAATGAATAGAGATTTAGGTGAGGAAGAGGCTCGTTAAATCTATGCTCAAGGAATGAGGACTTAGACGGCTTGATAGAGTTAGCTATGTTTGGTTTTGAACTAGATGACCCTTTTTCTAGTCCAAAAGGTTTGATGCTAATCCTTGCGGTTCTCCTAGCAATTGTTGAATGAGTTTGTTGAGGTGGGATTCTAGCATTGTTATCTCTTACGAGAGATGATTCGGTGGATGAAATCTCATGAATCATGTGACCCTTTCTTTTTCCATTGGTTGAAGAGTTGTTGCTAAGTGCTTTGGTCATGGTGATGGTAAAGATGCAATAAAAGCTTCTAATCACTGATTTTTGAGAGCTAGGTGAGAGTGATGTTTTAACCTTAGGAGTGTTTGGTTTATAAAGGATGATTTTGAATTAGTGAATTAAATTCTTGTCCACTAAGAGGATTAAGCATGCACTTAGGATATTGATCAGCTCTAGGGAGATAATAAATGTAAGCTAAAAGTCGTTAGATAACCAAAAGGTGGCTTAAAATTGAAAAGGGAAACTGATTTAAGCTTTTTGCAGCCACGAATCCCGTGGATCCCTCTCACCAGGGATCCGGCTGGTTATAAACCAGGGATCCGTCTGTCAGACATGTTCTAGGTGAAATAATTATGCTTTTTGAAAGGTCTAGTACTTATGTATCTCGAGGTTTTGACTTAATTTGAAAGTCTTGAGTGGTGGATGTCTTAAATGCTCAACCATAAGAGGTGATGGTGCTTAATGATGGTTTTGGGTAGGAAAGTTCACTTTAGGTAGTGTAACTAAGTGCTTGAGAAAGATATCATTTGATTTGAGATGAAAAGATGGTGGAATTTAGTCCTAGTAGTCAGATGAAGCCTTAAGGAAAATTTACTAAAATCTAAAAAAAATAAAGAAAAAATAAAAAACTAGTTTTGAGCCTAATTTTGAGTCAAAAGTGATTAAAACCAATTTTGGTAAAATTGATGGATATATCAAACTAAGTGTTATGAGATGTGATAAATAATGTGTGAGCATTGGAGCAGAAATATGGTGAGTTTTGATGAGTTGATAAATCAAAAACACTTTGAAATATATCATAGGTAAGCCATGGGTGAGTGTGAGGTTTTCAAATATTTGAGGAAGACTTAGTTGGCTCTAATGTCTTATGTTTGACTACTGTGAGGTGATTTAGTGAGCTATTTTGATGTAAGCAAGTTTGTATTGCTCATCTGTAGTTACGGATCCCACGGTTCCCTTCTGGTAGGGATCCGGCTAGTTATAATTCTGGGATCCGCCTACTGCAGATCAGAAGGCTTTCAGCAAATGTGCCATTTTGCATTCTTAAGCAAGTGCTTCTCTTAGTTATTTCTATAAGGGCTAAAAGCAGGAACATATCAAGTATAACGCATAGCAAATGTGGGACAACTAAAAGTTCCTAAAAATGAGTGACGACGACTACTTGAATGTTTTCAATGAGTCGTAAAATCTCATTCTACATGTTCCTAAGTTAGGATTGTTTAGTGCCAAGTTATGGCAAGACCTACATGCTACATCCTATTCTACATAAGTATTGTTTAAGTGTTACAAACCATTGTTTGAATTTGTTGTTCACAAACTTTAGGTCCTTATGACCTTACCTTGCTTTTCCCGTCTTCACCCATCCTCCACTCTTTATTACACCATCTCTACTTCTTTTTCTTCAAGAAGTTGGCGAAGCACTTGAAGATTCCCTTGGTTTGTTGCCATTTGGGTGATGCACTAGGAATGTCCGGAAATTGGTTGATGTAGTCCAAGGGGTCGAGATCGGTATTTCCGAGTGGGTTGCTACTACCTTCACCTTCTCTTTGCCTCTCCCTTTATTCCGAGGAATCCGTGGGTGGGTGAGGCCTTTTGCCATCTACCATAAACCTTGTAGTTCTACCCTCGGTCAATGACACCATAACCTTGTTGCAAAAGCTATGATCATAGGATTGCGGAGAAGGATCTAATGCAAAGATGAATTTAGCAAGACGGGTTAGGAGCATTGCGTACGGGAGTACCATTTTGTCCATGCTTCTTACACTTTCCATTCTCTTAATCATGTAGTAGGCAAGGTTAAAGCGAGTTTCGGTCATTAGGAAATAGATCATGAAACTTAGACATGCGTTGGGGTGATCCTTGTTTCCTACTAGGCACAACACATTCTCCCTCACCACATTTTCCCATTTCCTATAAAATGCGTACATCTCAGAGAGCTCCATTTAGAAAGGATCCCTATAGATCACTTTCGAATTCCTAGTGACCCTTGATGGGGATGCTCTTGGCATGAACACGGTGTCCCTCACCTTGGTTGCTTCCGGGATTAACCTGTGGTAGATTTCATGATTATCAACCCTAGTGTGTAACTCTTCCAAATACCACTCATTAGAATACATGCAAACACCTTGATATGGAACCTCTATTATTCTTCCAAACTCTACAAGCGAAAGAGTGTACTCATGCTCATTTATGGTGAAGACAATCGAGATGGACCCATCGTCATTTCTAACAATCCCCATTGTCTTGTAGAACTCGAGTACAAAAACCGGGCAAATTTGTTCGTTTATGTCCAATAAACAATCAAACCCAATAGCTCCAAAAACTTATCTTATGTCGGTATTGGCAAGAAATGATGGTTCTACTACTCGACCTTCGTGAAAGAGTCTCTTTTCGAGCATTTTAAAAGCTTTCCTATCTTCGGGACTAAGTCCATCTTTTCTATGGTACATTGGTATGTAATGAGCGGTATCTTGGTAGTCTTGTTGTCGGTTGCTTGGCATGATTATTCCTAAACAACATAACCACAATGTGGTGTTAATTGTGATTAGTAACCTAGAGGGTTTGATCACAATTTTGCTCTCATCATCTTTGTTGAATTCAAGAAATGTGTTTAATTTGTATTAACAATGTTAATTCTTTGATTTAGATTATCTTAGAAAACAATGTGGTGACAAATTATGATAAACCCATTTGAACCCAACTCTTAAAGATGAAGAAATTGTAATCCTAGAAATCAAGGAATTAAATTAACAATGTAGTGAAGATTATACTTACACAAGTGATTGTTATGCTTGAGAGAAATGATCAAATTGCTCCTTGGAACAGTAGTTGTGTTCTTGTTCGCGAGTCTTTGAAGGGAATATAATTGTGGAACATCCACAATGATCATTACTAACTTATGTTGTCTTCTGTTGCACGGATCCCGCGGATCCCTCTCATTTGGGATCCGGCTAGTGTAAACGAAGGGATCCGGCATGACAGCAAAAATCAGCTTAAGCATTCCTTGATAACTTTGGTTTGGGAGTTCTAAAAACTCCTAGAGTTTGATGTTTAAGCTCAATAACTTGTGATTTGAGTTTTTGACGATTTAGTACTAATCCTACTAGACGTGGTTCCCTTTTTAAGAATTAGTCACAATTCTTGGAAGGTTTATCAAAGATTATGATAAAATCCCATTTTATAATAATATAAGAAGTTTCACATGGAAATTCATTGGCATAGACGGAGTGTCAATAATTCCTTTGTGATGGATAATGATTAAGGCTATCGAATAACCAAGATATCATTATTACGAGTTGGTAGTGTAGTCTATACAAATCAATCGAAGAATACTATTCTTGATGATGACTTTAATATAGATAACTACTTAAGTAATTACTAATAGATGTTAATTATGCAACTAAGATTTTAACAATAATAAAAATAAAAGTAAATTATTAACGATCATACATTTGCTAAATATTCTTTTTAAGAAAAGAAGTATTTAGATGAAACGCTTTGTGATCTTCTTCGAATCTCCAGATTCATGTATGAGAACAACAATACTAAACATTCTTTTTGCGAAAAGAAATATTTTGATAGATTCTTCATGATCTTCTTGGTAAGCCCAAATCCAAGTATAAAGAATACTTAACAAGGAAAATGTTAGAACATTCTATCATTGTCCAACAATAAACACTATAATGATTTTTAAAACATGACTTGAAAAATCCTTCTTTGTAGTTTTCAAACATACACGGATCGTATCAAGTTTTTTAAAATACAACATACTTTAAGAAACTTGGTAACGAAGCTCTGATACCAATTGTGGAAAACTAGAAGGGGGGGTTGAATAGTTTTACCAATTTAAAACTTCCTTTTAAATATTTAGATCGACTTATGTCAATCTATTTAGATGTGTATGTTGGACGTTGATAGATAGATATATAAAAGTGTAATGAAAGAGAAAGAATAAGAAGCACATAACCACAACACGAGTATTTATAATGGTTCGGCTACAAGGACACCTTCCTTGCCCTACTCCACTCCCCGAGTCACCTACTCGAGAGTTCGTAAACACTACACGACACCAATCTCCTTATGGCGGAGAAGCATTCACAACGTCGCCTACTCTTTTTCCGGTACTAGGCTAACCACCGGGTTTTTTCACACCAAGGTGAACCACACCTATCACAACGTCGCCTACCCGTTATCAGGTACTAGGCTAAGTACCTAGTTCTATTACAATGGAGGAACTACTACCCAACACAACATGACGCCTAATCCCAAAGAGACCACTCCTTATTACAACACCATCAAGGATATCACCATCCTTGGAAACAAACTAATACTATATGTATAACGATGCACCTCATTGATTATACGACCTTGGCATTCTTCACTAATGCCACTTGATTTGATTCTTAGGCATCCTTCACTAATGCCTTTGACACAATGCTTGGCACCTTTCACTAATGCCTTTGTCTTGACACCTTTAGCATTCTTCACTAATGCTTTTGACACGGACGTTAAGCATCTTTCACTAATGCTTTCGTCTTGACTCTTTCGGCATCCTTCACTAATGCCTTCAACATAACACATCTACGGAGGAAGAAAGAACTATCAACAAGAGAACCTCAATTGTCTTGATGATGATGAAGCATGGCAACTCATGTACTTGAGCTTGCTCGACTTCAAGAAGTGGTGATCTCGCCTTTAAGAGGAACCTAGAGAATCACACAAAAACAAAAGACAAACTACATAAAAAGATCCCTTAGGATCAGTGGTTAGAGAGTTACAATACTTGGGGAAAGTATGTGTGAGAGTGGCAAGTCAAAAGGAAGAAATGGCTCACTATTTATAGAGGATGAATGCTTACTGTTCCCCGGATCCCACGGATCCCTCCCACAAGGGATCCGTCTAGTGTAATCCTAGGGATCCGTGGGACGCTCCTCTTTGCCCATGGATATTTTGGTTATGGGTCATTAGTTGATCCATGGGTTTCTTATTAGATACAATGTATCTCATGAGTTCAATGTACCTAGTTAAATGAGTATGGGTCAATACCATGGGTTATGGGTATTTTCCATGGGTTGTAGTTTTTACCCATTTATATAATATATACTAGTTGTGTATATATTTTGCCCAATATGTAAACACTAGTTGTTGTACATATATATTACTAAATCATAAAATCACTTATACTTGTTTTAGTTTTTTATGTGAAAACGTTAAGTGTGTTAGAAAACTATTGGCTCAAACAATTTACGTATTTTATTTGTTTTGTTAAAATGATTTTACGTTTGTTATCGACAAAACATTAGAAGACCGTAAAATATAAATAAACGTTTTTATGGCTTATTTGTATTAACACGGTACACTCACTAAGCATTAAAGGTGAATGCTTTTATTCCTAAAACTCTAGGGGCGAACCTCACATTTTTTGGGTGGAATTTGAGTGGTAAACGGCTTTTGTGCTAGTCATATAATTCCTATCGATGAGACGTTTTATTAAGACTGAAGTTTAGCTCGTAAATGTTATAAAAAAATTTAAATTTGGTGCTAAAATTTCCCTAACAAATAATTATCATAGTTTATTACACAATTTACTAATGACAAGACAAAAATCAAATGAGTGAATAGTTTCTAAGTTCCTATTTATTCTTCCTCCCTACACTTAAACTGAACATTGTCCCCAATGTTCCCCGAAAGAATCAAAGTTACGATAAAGGAATGTAAGATAAAAGAGAAAGAAACTAGTACTCCCCTGATTAGCTCGGTAGGATATGTATAAAGTTGTGGTTAAATCCTCCTCCAAGAAGAATGAATAGGTAATAAGTGTTGCTTCCAATATGTGTTTCTTCTTCTTGTCCAATATAACCTGCACAATTATAAGAAAACGACAACCCAAAGCATCAAACTAAACAAAGAAAAATCACAACAAGATGTAATTCCAGAGTTAGAAATAAAAACAAAGCAAATAAGATATAATACTTGTGGAATGGATGTTTGCAGTTTTTCTGGAAAATTAAGAATTGGAAGTTTCCAGAAATCAAAAGTTAGACAGAAAACAAAACTGAGAATCTATTTCAACATTGCCTGACGCCGTCGGGTTTTAATCCCGACGCCATCAGGTTGTCCTAACAGAAAGGGTCTGGTACGTTTTCTGGAAAAATTACCTCATTAAAACCTGGAAAATTTTCTGCAAAACATCTGATAAGGATTTAAAACATACGTTTTTAGGGGGTCATTTAATCCCTAAATTGACACATTTTATATCCGTTACTGCTTAAAATCATTCCTTTTCACTTTTTAGGTCTTTTGGAAGCAAAATGCTGGAATGAAGCATATTTGGACGAAAAGGAGCAAAAACATGAAGAAAATGGCAAAGTCACGATTGAAGACACTCCAAGCTGTTCACTACACCTGACGGCGTTCCAACCAGAGGGTGACGCCTTTCTCTATTGAAGACTTGATCAAAAAGTGCACGAGATGGCTTAGCGGAATTTCTCGTCCTAAAGCCTGACGGCGTCACGCCTTATTTCTGGAAGGCGTCGCTCACAAAAACTACACTAGACGCCCAAGATCCAAGATTCAGACGACGTCCTGCATAAAGATTGACGGCGTCACAACTCTCAAGTGACGTCGTCCCAACGATGACTTGGCCCAAACGAAACCCTAATGACGGCGACCTGACGGCGTCACTAGCAAAAGGTGACGCCGTCACATTTGTAAATCTATATATAGATATCGATTTTTCTGTATTTAAGAGGTAGAATTTTGGAGAGCAAACCCTAACTCAGTTGTAGTCCGACTTGGATAGTATTCTAGGGTCCCATACCCTATTTTACACATCAAGATAAGTTTGTTTATCTAATTTATCATTATGTCTACCCCATGTTCAATTGATTGTGTGTATGCTTGCTTGTTCAACATGTTTAGCTAAATTACTTGTGTGTTTGCATAGATCTATGAAACCTAGTTATTTATTGTTGTTAGGTTGTCTCTTGTCTTAATTGGTAGACGCTAGAGTAAGGAAAACTGGCTTCTTCTTTCATTGTTGTGAGCTTGAACGTCCTAAATAGCAAAAAGCCATAGGAGTGCACCTAGGCCATCGTTGTGTTTATTGTGTGAGTTGTACTTTATGACAATAGTGTATTCGGGGGAGATGCTATTGCACTTGCCGATCCCGTGTATTCTATAGGAGAGTTACAATTCATAGAGCTAGAGAATTAGGCACCCCCTACGACTAATAGGAATACAACACATCAATTAAGATAAAGGAAGTGAAAATTCAACCGACCAATAAAAGATAACTATGGAGTAATAGTATCTAAGTGAACACATCTTTAATCATCATACAAGCACACCTCAATTAACATAAACTATCCGTAGTTAATTAGTTAAATTAGATAATTAGTAAAAGTAGTGAAATTGGTAGAAGTATCACCCCCAATCATGTACCCCGAGATTCTACCCTTGCTTTAAACAAACATAAAAAAGAATAAAAAGAATCATCCTCAACCCCACCTTCTCGTCATATATCTCTTTCTAGAATTCCTATTCCCCTAGAGAATGAAATCAATCCCCGAGGCTTACCCCATACTACACTACAACAATTAGGTTCACTGCCTAGAGGGTTGAAAAGCTTGCTTGTAGAAAAGGAGGTTTTCTCGACCCCGAACCCACGCATCAACATCCATTATGACTCGATACAAGTATTTGACTCTAACAAATACACAAATATATACAATTTCAATTATTGATAATCTCATGTTCATGAAAGTTCTTAAAACATATGTAATCTTCCCTGTACTTTTCTTTTTGAAAAATACCTTTATATGCAATTAAAACGAAGTTAAAAACAAAATAAAGCATTTTCACAAAGTAATATAAACATGAGAATCAACCAATAATGTAAAAGATATATAAAACACACAAATAAAAATGAAAAACAAATATGCAAACAAATAAACATGGGTTGCCTCCTAAGAAGCGCTTGTTTTTGTTCGAGTCACGAGCTTGACTCTACCCTTATTTAACGGATAAAGGGGAGGTTTTCCCTACACTTAAGCTTAAGTGTGGGTGATAGTAGTGATACACACCCTTAGGGTGGAAATATGCCACGTGAGGTGAAGGGGGTGTGTGAATGGCTTCCTTCATCCTAAAACTATCATGACTAAATGGGTTGATGGGCGGGTCGGTTCCTCTTTTGTCTCCTAGATATACTAAGGATGGAAAATCGAGTAAAGGTTGAGGCTATGAATCATCAACACTAGGAACTTCCATATAACTTAGAGAGAGGTTATGACTACAATTATTCAAACTTATATCCTCTAATTGTGTTTGGCACAAAGGTTCTACCTCCATTGGGGTCCCTATAGTCTCATCTACTTGTGGGATACCTTGTGGGTATAGAATTTTCACCTTTTCCTCAATCACATCTAGATCACCTATATGCTCGTCATGTGTTTTGGTGGAACTTAACCCAAACATGTTCCTGAGTATCTCAAATCCTTCTCTAGCCATTTCAAATTCTAAGTCTGGTTCATAGGAATATTCCTCAATAAATTAATCACTATGTTCCATTTGCCTAGAGGGTTCATCATGTGTTCCTTGAGATTCAAAGTCGTTGATCTTAAAAACTAAGCCTTTTTTGTTCAATGTGCTCATGTTTGGCTAAATCCTCCTGAAGTTTCTTTAGGTAGTGATGGAACCAAACCTAGTAATTAATCCAACTTACGATTTATTGCTTGGTTGTTTTTCACAAGATTTTGATACATTTGGTCAGTTTTCCTTAGGGGCTCACTAAAAATAGTTTCTAAACATGTAGGTTGTTCACGAGAGTCTATCCTAGGTGAAGGATCATACGATGCATAGGTTTCACAAGATCGGGTATTTTGTGGGCTTGAAGGAACTCCTAAAGTGAAATCCTTAAAATTTTTATGAACTTGGTCTCTTTTATCAAGGTACTCAATAGGGCATATTAAAGATCCCGTTCTCTTTACTTCTTCCCACCATCTTAAATGATCTGTCTTAGTAATATTATACTTTTTCATGAAAAAACCTAATCGCGGATATAGTGGATTTGTGTTCTCCATGATGGTGAATGAAATAGTCAATGGACAAGTTTTACGAACAAAGGCACAAAGAAAAAGATAGATTACAAGAAAGCTAATAAAAATCTCACTTGATAGGAATCTTGTGAGTAGACCTAAACGAAATAGAAATCAAGCCTAAGCAATAACTATTCCCCGGCAGCGATGCCAAAAACTTGATGCGAGATATTGCAACCTCACAAGGAGTTTTACTTCTCAAGGGATCTCAAGAAGTTTTGCAATCCTCCAGGCAGTGTACTTGATCGTTGTAGTGTAGTATGGGTAAGTCCGGGGGATTGATCGTTCTCTAGGGGAATAGTGTCGTTAGGCTGAAGTGTATGTCGAATTAAGTCAAAAGGTGAGGGATGATTATTTTGTATTATTTTATATTTTATGAAAGCAATTAAAATATTATTTTTGAAGGGGAGGGCGGAATTAGTTGCTAGTCAACTAACCCAAAAGCTACTGACTAAACTAAAATGCAAGAAAAGTAAATTAGGGATCTACAAGAGAAGTGAAGCATATCTACTTATGATGTATTACTCCTTGCTAGCTATCCAATTCTACATACTAAATTGTCACATCCTTGTCTAATTGATGCGTTGTATTCCGTTTGGTCATAGGGGGTGCCTAATTCACTAGTTCTATGAATTGTAACTCTCCTCTAGACTATCCATGATCGGCAAGTACATAAGCATCTCCCCCGAATACTCTATTATCAACAAGCTACAACTCACGCAATAAACACAGCAAATGGCCTAGATGCACTCCTAAGCTTTTTTGCTATTTAGGATGTTCAAGCTCGCAACAATTAAAGAAGAAGCCAGTTTTCCTTACTCTAGCGTCTACCAATTAAACAAGAGACACTAGGATGCAAGAAACTAAATCAATTAGACTCATTAAAATTGTCACACCTCTAATGATGAAGATAGACACAAGCATCACTTAGAAATCAATAAGATCTAATTAATTATATACAAGTTTCATATAATCATAAGCAAACATTAGGCGAATTAGCTAAGCATAATTAATGAAGAGCAAGCAACAATAACGATAATTGAAGACATAACATAAGATTGAATCAATAAACAAACCATTACAAGATGTTTATGGAGTGATTGAAACCCTCTAAGTTGCTGGAAAAACACCTACCTAAACCCTAGAATCGGACTTAGGGTTTAGGGCTTACAAAAAGTGAAGTAATAATGTTATATTTATAGGCAGATTTTCTGTCAGAAAAGAGTGACGGTGTCAGCTCGATATAGTGATGGCGTCACGAAGACTTTTCTCCAAATCGTAGATTTTTCGTCCCAATAGTTTCCTTTTTTGAATCGCCTAAATCCGAGTTCGTATGCAAAAGTTATGGCCAAAACCGTATCAGCTACTTCACACGCATGTTGTGATAGTCTTGACCAGCTTATGATGGCGTCACTTTGTAGTTGTGACGCCGTCATGGAAAACCTCTGAAGAGTCTGGTGTAGAAAGATAGAGTGACGGCCATATTGAGATACACGTGACGCCGTCACTTGTTAAGACCACAAAAACTTCTGAGCCATCGCTTGAGAGTTTTTTTTGGTACACCCTGTAGGCGACGACGTTTCCCTTTAAGTTGGGACGCCGGAAGGCTTCAGAAATTGCCTTGTTTTCTTTACTTTGTCGTTTTCTTAATGTTTTCGCTCCTTTTCATCCAAAAATGCTTAATTCCAGCATTTTGCTTCCAAAAGACCTAAAATGTGAAAAGGAACGATTTTAAGTAGTAACGGATATAAAATGTGTTGATTTAGGGCTTAAATGACCCCCTAAAAACATATGTTTTAAATCCTTATCAATCCCTTTTCATCCAAATATGCATGATTTCCAGCTTTTGCTTCCAAAGTACCTAAAAAGTGAAAAGGAACGAATTTAGGCAATATTTGATCATAAACACATTAGTTTAGGGCTTAAATGATCCTCTAAAAAATGTACATTTTAAATCCCTATCAAATATCCCTACATTTGGGATTGTCCTCAAGCAAATAAGTTTTTATCTAATCAATTTACAAGTTAGGGGTCATTTAACATTGGTTTAAAATAGTTTACAACCAATACAAGCTCTACAATAGTCATAACCCGCACGAAAATTATACACTAGTACCTCAAATATAGTTTTTGGATTCTCTCATCTCTCGGGTGTATAATGAATATAGCATGTATGGAAATGGAAAATAACACTCTTTACCTGTCATAACGCATAGATTACCATAGGCTTGAGACTAGATCAAACCTTCACCGCTTTGGCGTAAGCACCTAAGATAAACTATCAAAAAGGATTTTTAAAGGGTTGTGATGTTATGTGTAAGGGTATGAAAAGACACGGGTTTGTTAGATATAGGGAATTTACTTGTGGCAAGTCAAAATTTAAGCTAAATACTTGTAAAACGAGGCGTTGCTAAGCCAATACTCGACTTACTAAACTAACTCTTTTTGTATTTTTCTTGACACTTTCTTGACTAAAACAAAAATAAATGATAAAAGATAGAAGCGAGATGGTTGTTTTTCTCTTTTTTTTTCTTTTTTTTCCTTTATTTTTTATTTTTTCGATTTTTTTTCTTCATACACTCTTACTCTACCATCCGCAAAAACATAATATCATAGCAAAGGGATTTATAGCAACCTCCCTACACTTGAGTTTTTATTAAACTAAACTAATGACCAGAATTGCAAGGATCAAAATATGTGGAGTAATTAATTACGTAGATAAGAGAAATTAAATTTGACATTCCTTCCCGTTAATCCATAAAATACCACTTAACCCATGAGTCCCAATCGTCCCAACACTGTAATTACACAAGATATGACTCAACTTAGCGACCATTTAATCAACTAGATAATTGAACTAAGGGTTTAAAATATTACGATGATGCACTAAAGATGAGTGCATACAAGGAAGCCTAAGGCGATATGGATGTAACATTTGGGGTGGATTATAAACAATGTTCTACATTGATATTCCAGAAACTGGAACATTATGAGAACCGCAAAAAGATGGGTTCTGAGGGGTTAACTAAGGGTATCGTGTACTAAAAATGAGTACATCGCAAGGGTGTATGGTAATTACTCAACTGATGTGGCCAATGTAATTATTTAAACATGTTTAAAATAAGGATTATCCTAATGCCTCTTATCATTTATTAAATTCTAACTACATGAATGTAACCTCACTAGCGATCTAGGAATGCATCATAAAAACAAAATCTAGAATCTATATACTACTGGTACACTCAATAAGCATTAAAAGTGAATGCTTTTTATCCTATATCTCTAAATGTGAACCTCATATTTTTGGGGTAGAATTTGAGTGGGAAGGGTTTTTGTGCTAGTCACATAACTCCTATCCATGATACGCTTTATTAAGATTAAAGTTTTGCTCATATATGTCATAAAAAATTAAAAATTTGGTGCTAAATTTACCCTAACAAATATTTCTTTTAGTTTATTACACTATTACTAAGGACAAGACAAATATCAAGCGAGCAAATAATTTACAAGGTATCATTTTTTTCCCTCCCTACACTTAAACTGAACATTGTCTCCAATGTTCCCCTAAAGTATCAAGGTTATGATATTAGGAAGTAAATAAAAGATAAAGAAACTAGTACTCTCATGATTATCTCGGTATGATTGGTGTAGAAGCAAGGTTAAATCCTCCTCCAAGAAGAATAAATAAATAAAAAATGTTGCTTTCATTGTGTACTCGCATCTTCTTGTCCAGTATAACCTGTAAATTATGAGAAAACAAACACGAAACCTCGCGTAAAAACGGCGGTAAAACTATATATAAAACAAATCTAAACTAGAAAGCGAGTAAGATATAATGCTTGTAAAATAGATGTTTGTCGGTTCCTGGAAATTTTTAGAAATTCAATTTCGACAGAAAAACAAAAATCTAAAAAAGTGTTTGCTAGAGTACCTGACGCCGTCAGGTTATAGATCCTGACGCAATTGGAATTGACCTGATAGAGTTTTAAAATTTGTTTTCTAGAAAATTTCTGGAAAAATTTACTTCTTAAGAACTTGGAAATTACTGCAAAACAACCATTGTGACTCGATGCAAGCATTTGACTCAAACAAATACATAAATATATGATCATCATGTATTGTTAATTTCAAGTTCAATTTTGTTCTATTAAACATGTGTTATCTTCCCTACACTTATCTTTTTGCAAAATACAATTATATGTAATTAAGACGAGGTTAAAAATAACATAAAACATTTTCACAATAGTATTTGGAACATGAACACTAACAATAGTGAGGAGGCATATATGACATACAAAAAAATTAAAACAAACAATCAAACAAATATACATGGGTTGCATCCCAAGAAACGCTTTTCTTTATTTATGAGTCTTGTAGCTAGACTCAAAGTCATAACGTACTAGCCTCTGTGATTTTGTTGTGGGAGCTAAATGGTGTTCCTATAGCCTTGATGGCTCAGTCTAGATATTCACTAAGAGTACGAGCTCTTGGCAGATCTTGTTGGTTGGGAATGGGTAGGCCTTGTGGTGGTTGGTCGTGTTGTGGTGGTAGGTTAAGAATTAGTGGGTCTTGGTGAAAAGGCATCTCATTCACCATGGTGGCAAATGAGAAGTTTTTATGAACAAAGGGAACAAAGAAAAAGATAGACTAATAGGAAGCTAATAAAATGAAAATAAAATCTCACTTGATAGGAATAAAGTGAGTAGGCCTAGACGAGATAGAAAACGAACCTAAACTATTCCCTGATAGCGGCGCCAAAAACTTGATGCAAATTCTCGCAAACCTCACAACGGGTTTTACAATCCTCCTAGGTAGTGTACCTAACCGTTGTAGTTTAGTATAGGTAAGACACGGTGGATTGATCGTTCTCTAGGAGAATAGCGTTGGGAAGGTCGAGATGTATGACATATAAGTCTAAGGTGAGGGATGATTCTTTTTTTTTTTATGTTTTATAAAAGCAAATAAATTCTCGGTATTAGATTGTGGGTTTGATTGTCAACTACTTAAAATGACTAATTAAACTAATTAAAACTTATAATTAAACTAAATGACAAGTAAATTAAGTGATAGATTCAAATGATAAGTAAAAACGTGTTTACTTATTTTGGGTAAAAGGTCAAAGACCCGGTAAATATATTACTCCAAAAAACGTTTAAGTACAAAGGATATGGGTGAATCCCATATCTCAGCCCGTTACATAGGCGAGAAGCTTACATAACAAGATAGTTCCTATTCTCTATATAAGAAAATAAACCGTTACTCAAAATATAACATTAGACTCCTATGGAGATAACATTACTTCCTACCAAGGCCTTGGAGTTTGATACCATACGTGTCATAATAGGCATCCAAATTTCCTAGAAGATCGTAAACCTGATCCACATAGTTATCATAGTCATCGTAGTCATCTTCTCGATCATGACCACCACCAAATAGGTTATTCGACTTATCAAAGGTGTTCATAACCTCCTCATCATCACTATCAGAATCCACAATCTCCCCCACCTTAGTGAACGGGTTAGCCCTCTTAGTAGAAGTAGCCGGTAAAACCTTATTATAACCTTGATAATCAACCTTTTTAATAGGATTACCATTATCATCAACAAGAGTAGCTTTCCCATTGATAAGCGTTGTATTCCTAAGGTCGTAGGAAGGTGCCAAATGCCCTATTTCTATGAATCTATTTATCAACAATGCAATTCATGCAATAAACACAACGAAAAGTCTATTAGTGCACTCTAGGACATGAATACGTTGTTTAGGAAGCTCAAGCTCATAACACTAACGGAAGAAGCAAGTTTTCCTAACCTAATGTGTAACAACCACTTAAACAAGAAACGACAATCAATAGTTAACAACTAGGTTTCATTAGATCTAAGAAAACACTAAATTATATTAGCTTGACATGAAAAAGATAATGAAACAAGTAAACATAATTGAACTTGAATTAAACATAATGATAGATTGGATTAAGAGACTTATCTCTTAATGAATGAGGGTTACTATAAAATTCGTACACCAACTTTTCTCACCAAGTGTGCACACTTAATGTTGAAAATTTGAAAACTATAAATAGGATTACACATGCGACGGCGTCGCTTTATAATCGTGAATCCGTCAAGTCGCCGCCATTAGGGTTTCGTTTCTTCCAAGTCAGTCTTGTGACAGGGTCGCTTTATGCCTTTAGACGTCGACCCGATTCTCTGACGCCGTCGCTTTATGATTTTTCCAGGCCGTCACCTTATAATTTCCACAGAGTATTATAGCTCCTTTAACAAGTGACGGTGTCACTTGTTATTTTTTCAACTTTTCACTGAGTCGTCTCTAGTAAAATCTGGGCTATTTTGATACTTTCATTTGCAAGTGACGGCATCACCTTATAGGTTGTGACGCCATCTGGTGCCCTTTTCCAGACTTTTCATGACTTGGTCATTTTCTTCACATGTTCATCCTTTTTCGTCCAAATATGCAGGATTTCCAGCTTTTGCTTCCAAAGTACCTAAAAAGTAAAAAAGGGACAAATTTAGGCAATATTTGATCATAAACACATTAGTTTAGGGCTTAAATGACCCACTAAAGACTTACGTTTTAAATCCTTATTAATTGTTATTAAACTTTTGTATTTACTGTTGTATACAATTTAAACTTATAATTATTGTGATAGGGTTTGATTGAAGCTGTGAAAGAAGTCATGCAACTTGAAGAGCATCGGCAATGTGCTCACCACATTTACCAAGGTTTCAGAAAACAATTAAGTGGAGCTGAATTAAGATGTCTATGAAAGGGGTTTTTAGTGATGGGAGGGTATTTTTTATGGGAACAAGGAATACAAGAGCTGGGAGTTGTAATAGTGGTCATTTGACGACAAGAGAAGGAAAGACAAAGTCTGGTAGACTAATTCCAGCACAAAGGTTAGGAAGGATGGGCTCATGGTTGGTAATGGATGCTGCAAGCTCAGACACAATTAACCCACAAGTGACAGGACCTGGTTCAAGTTTAGACAGTGAAATTGTCTTGGAATAGTTACAAAGAACAGTTGTAATATTGTTCTGCACTTATGATGTGCAGAAAAAAAACTAATATAGTTTAATTAGGAAACTAATATAGTGTTGCACTTATTGCCAATATTAAGATCTGGTAACAAAACTAAAATAGTGTTGCACTTGATGCCACTCTTAAGCCCTATTTTGTCTACTGAAAGGGCACGAGTCATAATTAAATGCAAGTGTTCAGGTGGGTTAATTAGGTTGTAAGTGTTCTGGTTGTAGCATTGTAAAGTGCTTTTGCACAAACAATTTATGTTATGCAAGAACATGATAAGGATTTAAAACGTACGTTTTTATAGGGTCATTTAAGCCTTAAACTAATGTGTTTATGATCAAATATTTCCTAAATTCGTTCCTTTTCACCTTTTAGGTACTTTGGAAGCAAAAGCTGGAAATCATGCATATTTGGATGAAAAGGGATGAAAATGTGAATAAAACAACCAAGTCATGAAAAGTCTAGAAAAGAGCACCAGATGTCGTCACTTGCAAATAAAAGTATCAAAACAACCTAGATTCTACTAGAGACGGCTCAGTGGAAAAATAAAGAAATAACAAGTGACGCCGTCACTTGTTAAAGGAGCTGGAATTCTCTATGAAAATTATAAGGTGAGGGCCTGGGAAAATCTTAAAGCGACGACGTCAGAGAATAGGGGACAACGTCTGAAGGCAAAAAGCGACCCCGTCACAAGACTGTTGGAAGAGACGAAACCCTAATGGCGGCTACTTGACGGCTTCATGATTATAAAGTGACGCCATCGCATGTGTAATCATATATATAGTTTTAGAATTTTCAGCATTCAGTGTGTACACTTGGGAGAAAAGTTGGTGTACGATTTTTTTAGGTTTTTTACAGTAGACTTAGGGTTTTAACACCCTCATTCAACAAGATATAAGTCTCTTGATTACTTCTATCATTATGTTTAATTCAAGTTCAAGTATGTTTACTTGTTTCATTTTTTTTTCATGTCTAGCTAATTTAATATAGCGTTTGCTTAGATCTAATGAAACCTAGTTGTTAACTATTGATTGTCGTCTCTTATTTAAGTGGTTGTTACACGTTAGGTTAGGAAAACTTGCTTCTTTCGTTAGTGTTGCGAGCTTGAACGTCCTAAAAAACGTATTCATGTCCTAGAGTGCACTAGAAGACTTTTCGTTGTGTTTATTGCGTGAATTGCTATTATTTATCAATACATTCATAGAAATAGGGCATTTAGCACCTCCCTACGAACTTAGGAATAAAATGCGCCAATTAAACAAGATGTGATAATTCGACTAAGCAACAGGAGATAACTAGGGAGTAGTGAAATCTAAGTAAATACGTTTTTACCTATCATTTGAAGAAGTTGATAATCAAACCCCCAATCAAATACCAAAATTTTAATTGCTTTTATAAAAACTAAAAAAGATAACAAGAATCATCCCTCACCTTAGACATATTTTTCATACATCTCGACCTTCCAACACTATTCCCCTAGAGAATGATCATTCCTCGTGTCTTACCTATACTAAACTATAACGGTTAAGTACACTGCCAAGGAGGATTGTAAAACTCGTTGTGAGGTTTGCAAGAATCCGCATCAGAACATATGTTATTTGGTATGCTTTAAGTTGATATCTAATGTAACATAACATTTGCATATGATATAACATAACATTTGCATATAACTTGATGCAAAACAATAATATTTAACACGAATGTTCATTAACTAAGAAAAGATTTTTAATTACATTGCTTAAGGATACAATCAAGTACATAACAGAGCTGTTCAAAAGAAATACTAGATAACATCAACTAGATTGCTTGCTTAGGGACACAAAAACGAGAGCTCCAATCAACACAATTATAAAACAAAAAACAACCAAGAAACTATCATAGACTTTGGCCTTGACCTTGAACTCATTCAGTATATATGTTCCATATAAATTCATCAGTTTCCTTGTTTGCTATTAGATTATGACCATGATATTTATAGGAAAGGGTTTTTAGCTTGAACTTCATTTCTTGGTTCTCCTTATACATGTTGTAGAAAAGGTCTTTGTAGTATTGTGATGGTAATTCATCATCAAGAAATCCATACACCTCACATTTGTTCTCTTTATCCTAAATACCATTATTTATAACAAAAATCAAAAGCAATAAACAATAACAACTTATGCATATGATTTTAATGGGTAACTTACATAGATAGGACAAGCTTTGTAGCTTCGACCAAGATTATCGGGAGTCCATGATACTTGTTCATAAATTCGACAGTTATAAATATAGTATGTCATACGACATATTTCATCTCTCGTATATCTTCTACGATAAAAACGAGATGATGAACTTGATGAAGGCATGATGCTAAGAAATATATTTTAGAGAAATTGGAATTGGGTGTGTTTATTTGAGTTAGTTGATAAATTAGTGTTAGGGTTTATGTGTGTGCTGCAAATCAGGTTACACAAATGAGAGAAAAAAGGAAAGTGAGATATATGTTAGTATGTGTATTGGATTGGGAAAAAAATGTGACATGGAAAAAACAAAAAGCGTGACATGCTTACCTGATGAGATGTGTGGAAAACTGGAAGGGGGGGTTGAATAGTTTTACCAATTAAAACTACGTTTTAAGATATTTAGATCGACTTATGTCAATCTATTTATATGTGTATGTTGGACGTTGATAGATAGATATAAAAAAGTGTAATGAAAGATAAAGAGTAAGAAGCACATAACCACGACACGGGTATTTATAGTGGTTCGGCTGGACACCTTCCTTGCCCTACTCCACTCCCCGAGTCACCTACTCGAGAGTTCATAATCACTACATGACACCAACTCCTTATGGCGGAGAAGCCTTCACAACGTCGCCTACTCTTTTTCCGGTATTAGGCTAACCACCGGGTTCTTTCACCAAGGTGAACCATACCTACCACATCGTCGCCTACCCTTTATCTGGTACTAGGCTAAGTACCGAGTTCCATTACAATGGAGGAACTACTACCCAACACTACACAACATCTAATCCCAAAAGGAGACCCACTCCTTATTACAACACCATCAAGGATATCAACATCATTGGAAACAAACTATCACTATTTGTATAACGATGCACCTCATCGATTATACGACCTTAGCATCCTTCACTAATGCCACTTGATTTTAGTCCTAGGCATCTTTCACTAATGCCCTTGACAAGAACGCATGGCACCTTTCACTAATGCCTTCGTCTTGACACCTTTAGCATTCTTCACTTATACTTTTGACACGGACGTTTAAGCACCTTTCACTAATGCTTTCGTCTTGACTCTTTCGGCATCCTTCACTAATGCCTTGGACACAACACTTCTATGGAGGAAGAAAGAAGTATCAACAAGAGAACCTCAGTAGTCTTGATGATGACGAAGCATGGCAACTCATGGACTTGAGCTTGCTCGACTTCAAGAAGTGGTGATCTCGCCTTTAAGAGGAACCTAGAGAATCACACAAAAATAAAAGACAAACTACATAGAAAGATCCCTTAGGATCAGTGGTTAGAGAGTTACAATACTTGGGGAAAGTATGTGTGGGAGTGGCAACCCAAAAGGAAGAAATGGCTCACTATTTATAGTGGAAAACAACTACTGTTCCACGGATCCCTCCCTTAAGGGATCCGTCTAGTGTAAAGCTAGGGATCCGTGGGACGCTCCTCTTTGCCCATGGGTTTTTTGGTTATCGGTCATGGGTCATGGGTTATGGGTTGGTCCATGGGTATTTCATTAGATACAATGTATCTAATAGATGCAATGCATCTAGTCAAATGGATATGGGTCAATACCATGGGTTATGGATATGCTCCATGAGTTGTGATTTTTACCCATTATAATACATACTAGTTATGTATATATTTGCCCAATATGTAAACACTTGTTGTTGTACATATATATTTATTAAATCATAAAATCACTTATACTTGTTTTAGTGTTTTATGTGAAAACGTAAGTGTGTTAGAAAAACTATTGGCTCAAACTAATTACATATTTTATTTGTTTCGTTAAAATGATTTTATGTTTGTTATCGGCAAAACATTAGAAGATCGTAAAATATGAATAAACGTTTTTACGGCTTATTTGTATTAACAATCTCCCCCTTTTTGTTGATGACAAAACATAAAATAATTTTAAGGAAAAACTAAAATTCGTAAGAGTTCGAATTGGAGTTTTTACTCTCTTCTCCCCCTTTTTGTCGAAACAAAAAGTGCGTCGAAAAGAAACTAACACAATGTTTTAAGAAAAACATTTTAAAGAGAAAAGATCTAGAAAGCAAGTGACGGGAAAAGTTATCGTCTTAACTCCCCCTTGACGAGTCCATCCTTTTGTGAGGGCGTCAAGTAAAAAATAATAATGAGCTAATACATTGCAACTATGTGTTAGGACCAAAAAATATAGATTTATGTGGTTCGGGAGGTCTTGGTTGGTGATTGAAGATGAAAGTATTCATCTTGTTTAGAGAGAGAAAGTAGAGAGAGGGAGGAGAAAACAAAGACTTTGATTAAGAAAACACACACTACACCTTTAGCCTAATGCTTCACCTCACCCCTCATGGAGAGTCATGAGGGGTATATATAGGCCCTATCTTTGCCACTTAAATGATACTAGTCCCTAAGGGCAAAGTGTACAACGCATCTAGTCCAATTCACGTAAATGACGTTATCTTTAGAAAAAGCGAGGCTAACAATCTCCCTCCAAGATAGCGTCACACGTGAATGGTTACAATGAGACCTATAAATACAAAGCAAAGTAAATTACAATAGTAATGAAAAATTTTGACTTTCTTGAAGCGCAGAGTCTCTGTAGTCTAGATACTGAGGCAAACTTGAAGTTCTCCTTTCCGATGACCTCGCCAAATGATCTTCTTGTAGCTCTGAACTTCAACTGTAACGGTCTAGTTAGGTTATTACTCCCTCCTAACTAGTGAGCCTTTTTTCTTTCTTTGCTCCCTCCTGAACCGACAACACTCTTCCAACACGCCTTTAATCTTCAGACACGCAACGGAGAAAGTAAACTCTTGAAGCACAATGGTTGTCGTTCTGGGAACATCATAACAACATAACTCACTTAGTATTGCATCCAAGTCGGTAAAAAGCCCGATGTACACCACACTACTTCTCCTTCTTCAGTCTTAAGCAAAAATCCCTTCGTAATCCAAACACAGAAGATGAAATACCAACTTCTCCCTCCTGATGGTTGCGAGCTATCAGAATCATCATAATGTTGCGTACATACCATATTACCTTTTTTTGATGCAATATTAACATCATAGCTTGATCAAAATTCTGTGAGAATATGTCGCAAATATACTCTCAATACGTCTCTCAAACCAACCTTTAAACGAACCTCCTTTGAATTCACCGGCTAATTGTAATGACCACATATGGAGAAAGCCCGATACGACTGACTTGAAAAGGAAGTAAACATCCCAACTTTGTGACTTACTGCTTGTTCTAAATTTTTGACCAATCCACAACGCCGTGTGACACTGAGCACTACAACGTAACTCCTTAAAGTGATGGTTACACACTGTGAGCACTACAACGTAACTCCTTACCAGTCATAACCAGATTTTCAAATTTCATAATGTGCTCCAACAAGTTATCTTGAGACATGCATCCAACCAACCAACGTCTCAAAGATAAAGAAGTCCACCCGTGAAATGTCACTTCAATTCCGCATCAATAATACCGTACAAAAAACTCCGTAGTCATTTTTCACATCTTCGCTCAAGCCGTGAATATTGTATCCCTCCGTGAAAATTACCATACCAAAAATTACCACATGATTTTCCAATAGTAAAAATTGTAAGTCAAAAATTTTAACACAAAATTTTGATGACAATTTTTATAACCATCAAATCATTTAGACCATCTGTTTGTACGGCAGCCCATGAGCGAATTTACACTCAAGGCCCACGATCAAATCAAGAAGCTAACATGGATCCAATCACACCATCAAATAATGCAGCCCATTCACCATATATGAGATCCGATCCAAAAACCAGGAATACTTGGAACCGGTTATATAAATAACGTGGTACCCAACTATTTCTCACATTACCCTAAAACACAACTAGAATCCGCCCCCCTCCAAACCTTTTTCTCTAAACAGATCTGATGAAGAAAAAAATTAGAACGAATCAAATCTATCACTCCTTGATCTCATCTCCATTCACAAATAATACGCAAATCAAAATCAAAACTAATCTCAGTCTTCACATCCACACGAACGAACATACAACAAACACCCTTCTTTTTGACTTGCACGAGTGAAGAAACAAAGTAATTGACTCTTCAAGATCTTGATAAATCAAGGTTTCTTGTAGGTTTTTTCATTTTGTTTTGAGTTCATGTCTAACCGAATGAAAAGAAAGATTATAACACAATTGTTATAAATCGTTCTTGAATAATTCGAATATGAAACGAAGCTAAGCTTCTAAAGGATCTGTGAAGAAAGTGGTTCAATTACAACAATCTTAAAAAGATTGCATAAAAATTGACGCCAATCTGAGATTTTGATCTTTATTTTTATGTTGAGTCTTGATTGAGAGTTGGGGAGTGATGTGTGAGGGTTCTTGAAGTGAGTCTAGATGTAGGTTGAATGATTGGTTTTTTGTTTTGGAACTCTCGGACTGATGATGTTATGCTGAAGTCGATTGATGTAAATGGTATATGGTATGTTGACGTGGTCATGGTCATTTTTACGCATAACCATTTTACTTTTTTTACAAATCCTTATGCGTAAAAAAACAGGTCTTAACCTTATGCGTAGCTTTACGCGTAACTTCATGCTTATGCGTAAGCATACGCGTAAACATATGCGTTGGCCATAGGCGTAAGCCAAGGCTTAAGCGTAAACGCATACGCCAGAACTTCACAGCTACGCGTAACTCCACTGTAGATACTTCTTACGCGTAAGTTTAGAGTTTTGACCCTTTGACCACTTTTTCCGACGAGATTTCCGACTGAAAAATCCGACCATCTTCATAAAATACCAAGAAACAGCATAAAAATGCTTCCTTTTGACAGTTTGACCATGAGAAGATGACGGTTGACCACATATGTTTCACGGTATTTGGTACAAAAAAGTGATGAAAAGATGAGACAAAATCTGTCTTGAACCAATAAAGACACAAAACAGATAAGTCACAATAATAAACCAGATGACATAGTTTTTGACCAAATAAAGATACACAAAAAAAGGTTAAAGACTGGTAACCAAAATAATAGGAGAAAAAAATTTCCGACCCAAAAAAATGGTTAAAACAGCCTCAACTCATGTACAAAACCAACATAAATCATCAAAAGATAACCTGGGCTCGTTATACCACTTGTTAGGACCGAAAAATATAGATTTATGTGGTTCGGGAGGTCTTGGTTGGTGGAAGAAGATGAATATCTTCATCCTTTTAGTGAGAGAAAGTAGAGAGAGGGAGGAGAAGACAAAAGGATAATATTATTGATAAGAACAAAACACACACACCTAATGCTTCACCTCACCCCTCATGGAGAGTCATGAGGGGTATATATAGGCCCTATCTTTGCCACTTAAACGATACTAGTCCCTAAGGGCAAAGTGTACAACGCATCTAGTCCAATTCACGTAAATGACGTTATCTTTAGAAAAAGCGAGGCTAACACTATGTTTGCAAATGGTTTCGTCTTAGTGACATAATGATCCCCCTTGATGATTGCAATTTTGCAAAGGGACTTCATGAAATGTAATCCAAATGAGGATTATATTGCAAATGGTTTTGTAATGTATGGTTTGACACAAAGCTCCCCCTAGCTTAGGGTGTCAAAGTCTTCATGTGTATTTTGAAAATCTACAAAATAAAGGTTAGAAAATAAGTATATAGTGCATAATTTCCTGCAAATAAGACTCAAGTTAGTAGAAAATTGGTCTTCTGTTGCACGGATCCCACAGTTCCCTCCTTGGAGGGATCCGTCTAGGCAATTTCCAGGGATCCGTCTGTCTGATGACAGAATTCAAAAATGGTGAAATAACAAGCAATGTAAACATCAAAGTGAGATATGTATTCAAGCAACACACACATACTCAAAGCAAGACGGCATATAAACTATCATTCAATAAAACATAAGAGATAATCAACAAATCTCTAAAACTAAGAGAATGATTTAGCCATGTAATACATATTCTTCTAACACTAATGAGTGACCTAAACTTAAGAAGCAACCACGTGCTTAAGGATGATCAAACATGAAATGGGATTCCTAAACGTTCTGAGTTAAGTTTGAGACTAGGACACCATTTTAATCCTTAGGCTCATGGTTGTTTAGGTTTGTTGACCTTATCGAAACGTTCGAGGAGGTGATAAAACATGAAACGTTGCTCTTCACGTAGTTCATGTATTAACCTTTCAACATGTTGACAATGATAGCAATCCTTGTCATGGTTTTGAAAGGATGGTGGTAAAGGTTGAGCGTCTTGAAGCGGAGGTTCAAGTGAAGTGGGTTGAAGATCCTCAAATGAAGGAGGAATTGGTGGAGGCACATTAAGTGGTGGCTCAAAAAGGGTTGATGGTGGAGGTAGGGAAGTGTCAACTTCTATGTGGTCGGGTGGTTGGCTTTGATGTCTCCTCATAATCCAAAATGGACCATTAGAGGGAAATGGAGAAATGGACATTGGTGCAAGTGTTGATTCAACACCTTGGTTTTGTTGTACAATCTTCTCTAGTGAAGAGTGTGTCAGTAATGGTGGAGGATGAGATGGTCTAGGGGGTAAATCCTCTAAGTTGTAGGAATGTGGTGATGATTGTGAGGTGTTAAATGATATGGATCTAGGCACCAATGATGTTGGTTGGGTTGAAAAGGGTGTGTTTGGTTTAGTAGGAATTGTGGAGTTTGGTGATGATATCTTTGTGGGAATAATACTCTTGAGGGTTGATTTGATTGGTTGAGTTGGGGAAATCCTAGCATTTGTGGATTTGACCGGAGATGATTCGGTTGAGGAAATTTTGTGTACAACACGAGCAAGTTTCTTGGGTGGTTCTTGGGTGGATGAGTTAGCACTTGGAGATTTCCTCATGATTGGATGATTCAAAGAGGTTTGTAAGGGTTTCTAAGTGCTGAAAATGAGGATGAAGGTGATGACTTTAGGAGTCCTAACAATGTGGTTTATAAAGCAAGGGATTTGGCAAGTGCATTCAAGACTTAAGCCACTAAGATTCCTTGGAATGTGATGATTAGCATGCACAAGAGTCAACTACAGATTTATACCGATCTAGGAACTTAATTAAGATGAGATGGAGTGTTCAAGTTAGCAAGAGGAGCTTGAAATGATTGTTTTAGCTAGAGTTGAATGAATCTGTCATACGGATCCCACGGTTCCCTCCAATGAGGGATCCGTCTAGGCTAATCCTAGGGATCCGTCTCTCAGCAGCTAGAAAAATATAACAATGATGTTTTATAAGGTCTAATACCTATACCTTCTTGAGTGTTTCAGTCCATCTAAGTGTCTTAAAAGGAAGGGTACTTGAATAATCAAGGGCAATGAGTGATGTAGCTAATGATTGCCTTTTATGGAAGGAAAATGAGACTTTATGATCACCAATGGATGTTCAAGGATGACTCTAGGAATTTTGATGGTATCAAGTCATAATAAATGATTCTAGAAATTAGATGTAAGCTTGAGATGGAGTTTGAAAAATCCTCAAAAAATAAAAGAATTGAAAAACTAGTTTTTGACCCATTTTGAGATAAGGATGACTAGGAACAATTTCCTAAAATTGATAAATATGTCCACCTAAGTGTTTTAAAATGTTAGAAACAAAGTGTGAGTATTGAAGCGGAAATATGGTGAGTTTTGATGAGTTGATAAATCAAAAGCATTTTGAAATAGATCCTAGGTAAGCTATGGGTGAGTGTGAAGCTTTCAAATGCTTGAGGAAGACTTAGTTGGTTCTAAGGTCTTATGTTTGGCTAGTGTGAAGTGGTCTAGTGAGTTGTTTTCATGTAAGAGAATCTGTATTGCTCATCTGTTGTCACGGATCCCACGGTTCCCTCAGAGGAGGGATCCGTTTAGGCTAAAACTAGGGATCCGCAATCTGCAGACGTAACCATCACAGAATCAAATGCAGATTTTGCACCAAGCAATATACAATAATAACCATCAAACTAAACAGCAATATAAACATGTTATCACATAAATCATATCATAGATAATGGTAGTAATAATAATATCCAAGATAACACAAACAAGCGTGCTAAAACATAATCATTCATACATAAATCAAATGTCTCAAAACAAGCATAATCCTATAGTCTCTTTCGTCAATACTTTCTTTTCCTCTTTCCCGACTTCATGACTTGGTGAGCTAGGTTTTGAATCATACCCCTTAATTGTTTGAATTCCGCGGTCTCGTTTGGAAGAGTCGGAAGTTGTTGATAGTAGTAAAAGGGGTCCAATTCGATGTTAGCTTCGGGGTTGACATTTACTTCTTCTTCTTCTTCTCCGTCTAAGGAGTCCGAGAGAGCTTTAGGTTTTTTTCTATTGACCATGAACCGTTTAGGGGGTTGTTTGGTAAGAGGTACCATAACGTGATCGGAAAGGAAATGATCATCGTTGATAGGAGATGGTTGCAATGCACTAACATACTTACAAAGTCGTGTTAGGAGCATACCATACGGAAGTACCATGTTAGCAACTTTGAATACCCCGGCCATTCTCTTCACCATGTAATAGGTGAGATTAAATGGCTTTTGGTGAATAAGGCAATAGATCATTTGCACGAGACATGCATTTGGATGATCCTTGTTACCGACTAAGCTAATGACGTTTTCCCTAAGAATTTCTTCCCATTTTATAAAAATGGGGTGCATTTCGAAGAGTTCCATTTGAAAGGGATCACGGCGAACGAGCTTTTTGTTTCGGTTGAAACGGGATTGGTCGGCTCTAATTTTGAAAATGGTGTCTCGAATGGTTTCGGGTTCATCAAGAGGAGTATGGTATATTGGCTTGGGATCAAGAGCAAACGATTGAGAGGATATTGCCCAATCTTGAGAGTACATACAAATTCCTTCACAAGGAATGCGAATGATTTGAGTGAATGTGTTGAGAGGTAGAGTGAAGCTTCGTTTATTGATGACGAAGGCGATTGAAATGCTATCATCGGTATTTCGAATGATCCTAATGCTTTTTTAGAATTCAAAGATGAAAACCGGACAAATTTGTTCATCAATGTCAAGAAGACAATCAAAGTTGATTGCCGAGAAGACTTGACGAATGTCGGTATCTTCAAGGAAACATTCCTTGACTACACGACCTTCGTGGATAAGTCGTTTTTCAAGTCTTTTGAAGACTTTGCGGTCGATTTTTGACAATCCCTCTTTCCGATAGTAATGGGTGAGGTAATTGACAGTATCATGGTGGTCTTGTTGAGTGGCTTTAGGCATGGTTGGTCCTAGAAACACAAATATTCCAATTAGGCAAAATTTGTTGAGATGGGTTTATGGTTTTGATTTGTATTAACAATGTCGTGAACACAATGTAATCTTGGTTATGTGAAAGCCCTTTTTAATGATCAATTTTGGAAACCCTAATTAAATTAATTGATTAAAAATTGAGAAACCATAAACCCTAGGATGAGGATGATGAAAATTAGAACATGTTAGTGTAATTACTTACAATGGTGTTCTAGAGAGGAGTACTTGAGGATATGGAGTCCTATGAAGATGAAACCAGCTCTTGGGTCGTTTTTGTGTTTTGTGGGGAGAAGGAAAATGATCAGTGTTGGTTTTGAAAAGCATATAGCTGGTTTTTGTCCCACGGTTCCTCCGGATCCCTTGTATAAGGGATCGGCTAGTACAACTAGAGGGATTCGGCTACTGTAGACAGAAAAAATATGTTTGGCAATATTTTTGTTATAAGTTATAAAATAGCTTATGGAACAAAAATAATTTTTGGGCAAAAAAAAGAATAAAATGAATAATGTTTGGTCAATGGGATTTGATTAATTATCGAGAATCCATTTGTGACGACGGCGTTAGTTTGACGAGATCAAAAGGAATACTATTCATGATGATGAGTAAGTCGGGAAAGTGGCGAAAGGAGACTTTTTGAAAGACTAGCAATTATAAGAGAAATGGTATTAACATATTCATGTAGATATAAGCTAGCTAATGAAGAGTAAACATACCTCTATGCTCTTGATTTTGGTTTGTGAAGACATAAGACCAAAAGTACTACATGAGTACTTAAAGTAATCCATTGTACTTAGAATAAATAGGTTTAGATTCTTTCTTGAACGTTGACTTCATTTTTCTTTGAATAGAAATGAAGGTTTTGGAGAGATCATAGCATGAAGATTTCTTGGAAAGAGTATGTTAGAATAATCTATCAATATCCAACATAAAAGAAAAAAAAATGTTTTAAAAAGATTTCCTTCTTTGTAATTTTCAAACATACACGGATCGTATCAAGTTTTTAAAGTACATCATACTCTAAAAAACTTGGTAACGAAGCTCTGATGCCAATTGTGGAAAACTAGAAGGGGGTTGAATAGTTTTACCAATTAAAACTACGTTTTAAGATATTTAGATTGACTTATGTCAATCTATTTATATGTGTATGTTGGACGTTGATAGATAGATATATAAAAGTGTAATGAAAGATAAAGAGTAAGAAGCACATAACCACGACACGAGTATTTATAGTGGTTCGGCTGGACACCTTCCTTGCCCTACTCCACTCCCCTAGTCACCTACTCGAGAGTTCGTAATCACTACACGACACCAACTCCTTATGGCGGAGAAGCCTTCACAACGTCGCCTACTCTTTTTCCGGTACTAGGCTAACCACCGGGTTCTTTCACCAAGGTGAACCATACCTACCACATCGTCGCCTACCCTTTATCTGGTACTAGGCTAAGTACCGAGTTCCATTACAATGGAGGAACTACTACCCAACACTACACAACATCTAATCCCAAAAGGAGACCCACTCCTTATTACAACACCATCAAGGATATCAACATCCTTGGAAACAAACTATCACTATTTGTATAACGATGCACCTCATCGATTATACGACCTTGGCATCCTTCACTAATGCCACTTGATTTTACTCCTAGGCATCTTTCACTAATTCCCTTGACACGAACGCTTGGCACCTTTCACTAATGCCTTCTTCTTGACACCTTTAGCATTCTTCACTCATGCTTTTGACACGGACGTTTAAGCACCTTTCACTAATGCTTTCGTCTTGACTCTTTCGGCATCCTTCACTAATGCCTTGGACACAACACTTCTATGGAGGAAGAAAGAAGTATCAACAAGAGAACCTCAGTAGTCTTGATGATGACGAAGCATGGCAACTCATGGACTTGAGCTTGCTCGACTTCAAGGAGTGGTGATCTCGCCTTTAAGAGGAACCTAGAGAATCACACAAAAACAAAAGACAAACTACATAGAAAGATCCCTTAGGATCAGTGGTTAGAGAGTTACAATACTTGGGGAAAGTATGTGTGGGAGTGGTAACCCAAAATGAATAAATGGCTCACTATTTATAGAGGAAAACAACTACTGTTCCACGGATCCCACGGATCCCTCCCTTAAGGGATCCGTCTAGTGTAAAGCTAGGGATCCGTGGGACGCTCCTCTTTGCCCATGGGTTTTTTGGTTATGGGTCATGGGTTATGGGTTGGTCCATGGGTATTTCATTAGATACAATGTATCTAATAGATGCAATGCATCTAGTCAAATGGATATGGGTCAATACCATGGGTAATGGATATGCTCCATGGGTTGTGATTTTTACCCATTATAATACATACTAGTTATGTATATATTTGCCTAATATGTAAACACTAGTTGTTGTACATATGTATTTATTAAATCATAAAATCACTTATACTTGTTTTAGTGTTTTATGTGAAAACGTAAGTGTGTTAGAAAAACTATTGGCTCAAACTAATTACGTATTTTATTTGTTTCGTTAAAATGATTTTACGTTTGTTATCGACAAAACATTAGAAAATCGTAAAATATAAATAAACGTTTTTACGGCTTATAACAAGATGGACAAAACCGGATGGTGGGGGGAGGAGGCAAAAAACCACACATAAAGACAAAGAAGTCAACATGAATAATCATATAAGAATTTTTTTTGTTAGCTACTCAGAAGAGTATTTTTTGACAAGTATGATGCCATTTAAATGTATTACCCCTAGAGTATTTGACAAACTTAATGCGTGCTTGAGACTTATTAACAACGTGACCATCAGGTTAAGGATTGATATGTATAGGACTAGGTAAACATTGCCATCTGCCCTAGCCTATATTAGATTCACCAATGTAAGTACCATTAGAGCATTGCACTAGTAGACGAATCAGGAGAAGATACTTGGACGTTCTTCCCAATTGATCACAGTTTCATTTATTTTATCATTTTTAGTTATTTTATAGTTTAAACAATTAATCGTGCCAATTTATCAGATTGAACTCCCTTTATATGTTTTGATTTAGTAGCATTTCAACTAGGTTTAGCATTAGTCAATTCGCTCCTCACGAACGACCACGTACTTACCATCCTAGTTTTAAATGATTGGGTACACTGCTCGTTAGTGTTAGTCTATAGGTTAAGTCGGTTCTATTAATTTATGACTAGATAATAACACATCAATCTTTTGTGTCACTTTTGATCTTAAATAGTTTTTACGAGTAATTAACTTTTAGTTTTAAAAACTTCTTTATGTCGAAGCAACAACACCGGAACGGTTAATATTATTCTACATGCTATATAAGCATTAAGGAAAGAGTTTATATTTCTAATTTAGTTAAGTAAATCAATAGGTGTAGCATTATTTACGTGCATAATTTTTCTTAAAACTCTTAGTTTCAAAAATAAATCTATGTTGTTTAATATCCGAACAATTGTTATAGCTCAAATCACTTTCAAGGTTTATAAAACTATCTTTTAACTTGTTATCATCAAGTGACTTTATATTTTCAATGCTAAATAGTAAACTAAAGACGCTTTCATATAATCTAAATAGGTCAAATTTACTTTCAAGTGATGAAATAGTTTGATCTACAATTTTTTTGGGTAAAAGGTTTTTACACCTGGTGAATAGATTACTCTAAAAAAACGTTTAAGTACATAGGGTGCAAGTGAATCCACATTTCAGCCCGTTAAATAAGCGATAAAGCTAACATAACAGACACGTCTACTTTTAAAAATAAGAAAACTAAATAAACACTAGCATACATTTGACCATAGATGACACCGAACACAAACTAACGTTAAAATTGACTACGGAGATTAATGTCCCACGCCTTATAGAATGCCAACTGTTATTCAGTTAAGTCATATGTATAATATTCATAACGATCATACATGTCGTAGTCCTCATCCTCTTGGAAACTAGCCTCATTTAAACCACCACTATCACTAGCCCGTTTAGAAGAAGAAGCCATAAACTGTTTAGTCTCATCACAATCCTCAACATCACTATCACTATCTTCTCGAACCTTTGTCGCATGCTTAACAACATTACCATCATTTATAGCATTTGAAGTGTCCGCATTCTCTAATACCTTGTCCTCTTCATTCAAACCTGCAAACAAATTTCTAAGAGTAACCAAATTTATATCATTAAAAATCGTTGGTCTAGACTTCATGACCATATTAGTTTTAGCGTTTTTTGAAGTCGACCCGCCCTTCGAAGTTTGGCCTTCTTTAGAGGTGCTTGATCCATATGTCGACTTCAAGATAGGACGGTATTCAAATTTTGATTTTGGTCGAATAAAAGGTTTATTGTTCCTTTTGCTCCTTTTTTAACTACTCGAAACCCATCCTCAAAATCTATTTGAATTGAAGCAATACCATTTTTAACAACCTTAGGACATGAGTCAAATGAGTGCCCATAAATCAAACATGAACCACAATTAGGAGGCTTCCATTCGTACTCGATACGAATGGTCTCTTTTGTGTATCCACTGTCTTCTAACTTAGGAACCGCCACAACCAAGCTCTCTATCATCTCATTACTAGCATTAACTTCTATCAAAGCTCTAGCATAACTACTACACCCCCATGAGTCATAGCACATGCTATTAGTATTAGAGTCTAACATAATGGGTTTAATAATCTTTCTAGCAATCATGCTTAGCCCATCCAAAGTGTAAGCAATCAAATGAACGTCATGCATTTTCACCCAAACTGTAACCTTCGACATATCTTCTTTTGCAAGGCTCACAGAAGGTGTCTACTTATTAATAAATATAGGAGTACCCTGAATCATCCGCGAACCATCTTGTAAAATGCTTTCAACACCTTCGAGAGTCGAAAAAAAGAAAAATCCATTCGCATTTATAGTCACTTTTTGAATCCCATACTTGCCCAAGGTATTTTGAGCAAACATTTCAATGACATAAAAAGCTAACCTTTTACCAATGAAATAACTATAGAGCGAGTTCTTCAATCTGTTATTAACCTCTTGTACCGAAGCAATAGGAATTCCCACGTCAAAATCAGAATCAGTAGGCACACTTGATTCAAGTACACGAAAGTTAACATTAGGCGAAGTAGGCTTAGTTATATTGGCATATGAACGACTTTGTATGTTGACTAGAAGGAGCACTACCCACAACTAGTTTGATTTACAATGTATAAGAAATAATCGGTTATACATGTCTCTTCGCCCTTTTTTTACAGTTTCGTTGTCAACATTATCATCATATTTTCCATTTCTACAAATATTTCGTTTTTCTTTCAAATTTTCGTTCTACATTCATTTCCTTAGCGGTTTATTTGGCGGAAATTAAAGCATTCTTAAAAGCAAGTTTTGATTGAAGAATGGTAATGATGAAATAAGAGAAAGCAAGAGAGCTAAAGTATGTTTGTGGGTGTGAAAAGTTAACGTCTATTCATTAATGCAGATGGTTAAATGGTTATTGATAACAATTTTCTAAGCGCATTTTAAATGAGCTTATCTTAATCTTTGCTTATTTTTACGTAGAAATGGGTCTTTTATATACTTAATATATTTGGGCTTAGATTTTTACAACTCTTAGGTTTGAAAAATAAAAAGTAAAAGCAAAAGAGTTTCATAATTTTTGATTATTTAACATATATCGGTTAACTGGGGTCTTACATAACTGGATCTCCAAAGATGACAACTATAATTCGTGTGACAAACTTTTATATATACAAATTCTTAAAAAATCGAAAAGCCTTTAAAAATTTAAGGGAAAATGGTCTAAAAAGGCATACAACTTGTCACTTTTTTCTTTTGTAGGCATCAAACTTTTAATTATCCTATTGTAGCATCTAACTTTCTTAATTTTCTTATTGTAGCATCGAACTTTCTTAATCATCTTATTGTATGCATTCAACTTCCTTAATCTTTATATTCGTAGGCATCCAACATCCTTAATTTTTCTATTGTCGCTTTTTTTGCGCTACTTGCCTACAATAGGAAAATTAATAAAGTTGGATACTACAATTGAAAAATTAAAAATTTAATGCCTACAAAAAGAAAAAGTGACAAATTAAATGACTTTTTAAACCATTTTCACAAAAATTAAAAATGTAGCTTTACTTGCTTTATCTTTAAATCAGCACTTGATATAATATGAAAATTTAATTAAAAACGGGTTGAGTTATTAGAACGGTGCCTACTTTTTTATTAAGACCCCCTCTAGTTTTTTTGTTTTTTTTTTATTTTTTTTTATGTTTATAATTTTGTTTATATCAAAAAGCTATAAACCTGAAAATGCGAAACTGTAAATATAAAGTTTAATAAGCAAAACGCTTAAAACTGCCGAAATACAAAACAGAAATGACAAAAACTGCAGATCAAAAATGAAAGGACAAAAGGAATATTCCCTATGGATGTGACTCCATAGGGAGGGTTCCAATAGTAGAAGCTTTAAAAACACCTTTGAGATGACACTACAACAAACCTATGCAAAGACTTTAATTGAATTAATTACATAGCCATAATCAATTACTCTAGTTTATAATATTTCTTTTTTGCATTAAAAAAAACTTAAAACAAAAGAAAAAATAAGAAGTGAAGTGTTGTTGTTGGGTTGTTCGGTCCATGCCATTTTTACATTAATACTACAATCAACAAAACACAAACCCCATACACTTTCTCTCACTAAAAAAACAACACACACATCCTCTCTCTAAAACCATCGATTTAGACTCCCTTGATACACGATGATCTAGCGAACCATAACCAAATTCATCACATACCCACTTCATTATTTCCAAAACCATTCTTACCCATCTCTTCAATTTCCAATCTTGTTAGATCCACAGGTACTTCTACAAATTCTTGATACATATATAAACACACGTATATATATACACATATGTTAGTTTTAAGATGTAATTGATTGTGTTTGCTGTGTTTAATGCAGGACTAGGACAAGGTGTTACGTGGGTTTAATGTGGTTTTGCTGTTGGTGTTAGCATGCACTTAATTAGCTAGTACGTGAAGGGGTACGGTAGTTTTTTTGTGTGTGTTTTTTTAGTGTGTGTGTTTAAGAGAAGAGAAGAGATGTCGTATTATGACGAGGTGGTGAAATTACCGAAGAAATTAGTGGCAGCATGCATGACATGTCCTATTTGTAACAAGCTGTATCGTGATGCTACTACTGTTGCTGAATGTCTTCATACTTGTAAGTTTTTATTTATCATATATAGTATGTATGTGTTTAAATTGAGGTTAGGATTATGTTTGTGTTATGGTGATACGGTTATGAGTGGTGGTATTTAAGTCAACGAAAGTACCCAATCCCAGTGGTGTCGACAGACAGTTGTACCGTGTAGAGAGATGCTTCTAGAAAGACATCCGGCTTATATAATGGTGGAAAAAAAAAGGTAAACAGAGAAGGACCCGTGTTCACGTATTCAGGGAAGTCGAGTCTTTTTGGCTCTGACGTGGCCTAACTGATATTGCCATGGCTGTGTTTATCCAGCGAAGTTTGAACTTGGTAATTTGATTGATGGGTATGATTTAACTGTTTTAGTTACATGTCTACTTGATATGGCCGAGTTTTTGAATTTTTGGTTACTGCTGTAACTAGACTTGTTGAAATGTGGTTATGAGTTGTTATACTGTTATATGCGTCTTTTCTAACAGAGATTGATTAAAAGGGGAATAATTTACATTTCCCCTAAATTTTTGGGTGGTAGTAGGTGACTCGTGATAAAGTTGGTCTTTGTTTAGTAAATTGTGATGAAATGTAGTGTGCAGGTGAGTTTGGGTGTTTCATGTTTGTATCCCCTTTAGGGACTCAGATGTACGTGTGATAATGATAAAGGGGGTGTCTGGATATGCGTTTTGAACAAAATTGTTTGATCATGATCTAGTGTTTGGGTAATAATGTGGTTTGGTTATGCTTATATGTAGAGGTGGCAAAACGGGCGGGCACGGGCTAGAATGGGAACGGGCTTAAACGGGCACGGGCCAAACGGGCACATGCTATACAAATTGCTTAATAAAAGACCTAAAACGACGAAATAAATTCCTTAAACGTAATATCTTATTTATATTAAAAAACTTAAATATATTATATAAAAAAAAAAAAAAAAAAATCTTTAAAACGATCGTAATGTTCTACAATTGAGAAAAAAATGTGCCCGTTAGTGCCCATTTAAGTTTTCAATGTGCTATATGTGCCCATTTCAAAAAAAGGAGGGGGCTAAATGTGCCCAAATCTTTTAAAAATTTGCCCATTTAGCCCATCTTTTTGCTTTTGGGCACATTTTGCCTCCTCTAACTTATATGATAATCTAGGATTCAAGTTATTATGTTCTTCTGTGATAATCATTATATGTATATTCCGGATTTCAGAAATTGGTATTTGCTAAGTGTGTTTTGCTTCTTGAACTTCATTCAGTCTGCAGGAAATGTATTTCTAAGAAGTTCACAGATGACGAGCTTGAATGTTGCCCCATATGCAATGCTGACCTTGGATGCGTGCCTGAAGAGAAACTAAGGTCTCTGTCTCCCTTAACCTTATGCTGTTTATCAGTGCGCTCTATGTTATTAGAGTAATTTGACTGATAAGCATTTTCCTTTAGATGGGTGTGATGCTAACTTTTTTTTAGTTAATTGCCGTATAACTAGAGTGATATGCTGTAAGCATGATACATCATTAAGTTTGATTGTAATACCTGATACCGTCAAAATAATAATTCTAGTGTTGCATAATGTGTCTGTATAGCACATTACAAGAGTTAACCTTATCTGTCATTGTGTTAACCTTTGGCAAGATTCATTTAATTTACTACTGTTACTTATACTTGAGAAAGACTCCTACTTTGTAATTTGTACATGATGTTTCATGTTTTGTCATTGATTTGGAAGTGTGCCGTTATCAAGATTCTACAAACATTTGATTTATTTGGTTGTGACTTATCCATATGGTAAGTCGAATCCTAAGTATATCTCATAGCCTTGATAATGCCCAAAGCAATCAACCACGTTCAAGTCAGTTTTATAATATTTTTTTAGGAGAGGGTAGTAATATATTAGGGATGTCATATCACATTTTACGGATGCGCAACAAGTTCAATTTCACTTAAAAGCTAGGTGGGATTATGATGATCAAGCATGATATCTACCCTTCTAACCTTAGGGGGGCAGTGTCAAAACTTGCTTTAAAACAATCTCATCACAACGTTTCTTCCTTTGTTTAGGCCATATTCATCTTACATCATATGCATGTAATAAATAAGATTTACATTTTTTTTATCGCTAAAAAACACTTGCCATCAAGATATGGAACATCATGCGCAATAGTTATTATATAAATTTTCACTTGCACATTATGTCATCTGTATATTGCATGTAGTTGCATCAGAGGTAAAACTAATGTTCAAGTCATCAGTATATCCATGGTATGAATTCTTGAACCATGATTAATGGAATCAATTGTTGAAGCGGTTTTTACTTTTGTTAACAGGTCAGACAACAACTTGCAAGATATGAGAGGGAAAATCTTCCCTTCTAAAAGGAGAAGGGTAAAGGCCCCTGAAGTTACGCCTTCAGTTGCATTACCATTAAGAAGGAAAGAGAGATCACTCTCATCACTGGTTGTCAATACCCCCAGAGTGTCACCACAAACTACTTTGACCGGTAAAAGGTCCAAAATACCTCCAAGAAAGAAACCACGCTTCTCTGCTGACAAATCTGTCAAGAAAGAGGATGACTCCGCGGATGTCCAACAAGATAGCTCGAGTTCCCGTGAGACATCAAATAGGTTCAATCACAAATTAAGGCAGGTAAATAAGTCCACCAAATGTATTCTATGCCTTCATGCATTCTTTTACTTCTTAAATATCCATACTTGTTACTAGATGGGTTATTTTGGTGCGGTTTGGGTTGACGGAAACATTCTTCGTTCAATTATTTTTAAAAATTTATTAAGACTAAACTCAAGTAGGAGGGCTGTGTGCATTCAAAATAAATCTGGGTGACTCTCAACCCCATTCAACCCATTTCCTGTCTAGATAGTTAATAAAATGTTACCCTTTTGCCTGTTTAGATAAAAGTAACCCAAAATCAACCCATAAGTAGTTAGGTTGGTTCACAATTGTCACTTCTTGTATTTACATCCAATAAATATCTTCAATCAGAAACAACACTATATTTGCAGAATTCTTCGAGTCCTGAGCCATCTAGTCCTGATAAGGAAAAAAGTAATGGGAAAGGTGACCAGTGGAACCCTTTGAATTGTTTGGTGGAAGTGGCAAATAGGAGCAAATCTTCTAACGTCAAATCAGAACCACAACGTATCCAAAAGAGCGAAGTAAATGCCCGTAAACTCAAAGGAAAAGACTTGAAACGATCTAAATTTCAAGATGAGAATGGACGGTCTGATGTGGATGCTACAGAATCTCCAAAACCTAGAAAGAAAAGAAAATATCGGAAAAAGAAAGCAGCTTCACAAGCTTTACTGGATGCTAATGCTAATTATGCTGCTCGTGAGAAAAGAATAAATCCTATATGGTTTCATTTGGTACCTTCAGAAGAGCAGTGAGTACAATTCAAACAAGTGTTAGCAACATAATAGCATTTTCGTTTCTGTATTTACTTGCTAATGTTGTTTCCTTTTTTTCAGGGAAGGGGAACCCTTGGGGCAGATACAAGGAAGTTTTGTCAGACTAAAGTGAGTTATCTTTTTGCTATTTTACTCTTTCATGTTCAAAGGTTTTGTTTACCGTGAAAAATATTTATATATGCTTTCATAGGCGTTGTTCTGATAATATGGAATTGTGAAAAATTCACACATTATGAACTTGGATTATGAAACACCAAAAAATAAATTTTCTAGAGAGAAACCAACAATGGAAAGTCGTCAAGCATCTGTTTTTATTTTGCATTTTCTCTATCTAAAGATGTGCACTATCAGATGTGAAGTTTTTGCGGGAACCTGGTAACTGCTAAGTTCTCTTTGAATTCACAGTTACAGTTTAACCTGAAGATCTGGGTCCATATTATCGAACTCCTATATATGGCTATATGTCTTTTTCTTTAAAATCAAATCTTTTGGATAAGTGGATCTTCCAAATATTTCTTTCATTTGGTTGTAGTCAATCTGCACATTTCTTTGATATGACTACTTGTTAATACTGACAGAAGCAACCCCATTCAGACTATGAATATATTTTTTTTTGGTGAAAACTTGTATTTTTATACTCATAGTTTACCTGATAAGTCCTGCCCCATGCTTCTTGTTGCTGATCGAACTCTTAGTTAAATAGCCTTCATTTTCTGGCTTCCGGTTATGTGTTTTAGGCTATTAGCTTTAGCTATATGTATGGAACAATAATGGCAAGACTGTAGCCAGTTAATCTAATCTGTAGGTCTTAATGGTTGATTATTAGACGTTATGAAGTTCAGAAGTTGGTCACATAGTCACAAACCTTTTTGTCCTCTTGGATAGTTATTATGGTTAAGACTGAAATAAAGAAAAGGGCATCTTATCTATTGGATACCTTTTGATCTTTTTATCAAGCCTGCTATATGGTGATGTAAACCAGATGTTACCCATTTTGACCCATTAGGGATTTTTGTTGGTTGACCTGTATCTTGGCTAAAGTAGTACACTAGAACTAGACATTGGTCATCTGGTCCAAGGGGTAATCCACTACACAGGTGTATTGTGAGGGTGTAGATATAAGCAGATCGCTGTACAGCTATTTTTCAGATTTGCATTCAAAATTTTTAACTGAAACCTAAAATCTCTCAAGTGTAACCGTTGCTTTTATACTTATCTAAAGTCCTACAGACTCGTACATTTCACCATATGCCTCTATATGCGTGTGTTCACATATAATGTGGTCGTATAATTTTGTTTCTGTATCTTTCCGGAAGTGTATAGTTTTGTTAGGTACGGAGTATGATTTACTGACTAACAACCTTAAGATAAATTATGTATACACACATTCTGCTATTTATAGCATGGAAGATGTGAAAGTGAGCTAAGTCTTTGTAAATAGTCTTCCCTTGCACTTTGCTCATCAGTGTATATTAATATACTGGTTTAATATGGTTTCAGGGACGTTAACGTACCAGTTGCAGTTATCCAGAAATTTGTGATGAGCAAATTGCAACTTGGAAGTGATCATGAGGTTAGTCTATTAGATTTTCATTTGGCAATTTTCGTTATGATATATGCAGGTAAAATTTTAATTATTTTACTATTTAAATGGAATGACATTGAAGATATCGATGCGTATATTCTTTAATCTTGACATTACCAAAAGTGTATTCTGTATTCCGGCATTTGACTAATGATCATACATTAAAGTAGGGCATATTTTCGATTGATATAATAACAATGCACACTTTCATTTGTCCATATTATGTACGTTTCATGTTCATCTGAGATATTATAAATATGATGTTTTTTCGTTTTGTTTGGGTCATTTTGTAACCCATAATCTTGACATTTGTATTTTACAAAGGTTAGAAAATGAGCCAAACTGGACACAAAGCCACCTGTATATGACTCGGATGTACCCAAAAAACACATGACTAAAAAAATACCCTTTCAAGAATACTCCTCTTCATAAAAAATACCATTCTATCCTTTATTTTCTAACATGTAGGTGTAAACTGTTTCGTTGCAGATTGAGCTTCGATGCATGGGTCAGCCACTTCTGTCAACGTTGCTACTAGGTACCCTGATGGAGATGTGGCTACAGACACAGCCAACATCACAAGCGGTTTCTGTCGTAATCGGATCGTCTGCAAAGGAATACATGATGGAGATATCCTATGCTAGAAAGCCTTCTAATGCTGGTTTGGGTGCGTCACAGGCTTTGGCCGCTTGACAATTATACCCTCCTTAGGTTTCGGCATAGAGAAAGGATAACATCCCGAGATGTGTAGTCATGAGTTGGCCGTGTTAATTTTAGTTATATAGTTTTATGTATGAGTCTATGAGACAATGCGAGTGGTTATAAAGTTTAAGTTGCTATACAGCTGTAGGTGTATGTTTTCTATGAGTAATCTTCCTGCATTTTATGTTGAAGTTGGTGAATTTTGGCATGTTGTTATTTTTGTACCCTCCAACTTCTTAATAGTTTACAATTAGTCCCTGTACTGCTGTTGTTGCATTTGCATATGCCGATATACTTGTTTTCTATTTTATTTTATTTTTCTTTTTTGTTATTTTACGTTGTAGGCAGACAATGTTTTCTGCTTAATGTCGTAAGTAAAGCTCATCTTTTCATTCTTTCTCATCCACGAATCATGTATTACGGTGGCAATCTTTTTGGTAATGTTCTTGGCGTGAAATAAATTAACATGTCCACGCTATATATGTCTGCTTCACCAGGGAAGATTCTTAAGAATCTGCGTAGCTCCATGGAATTTGCTGTTGTTGGTCAAATTATTGAAGCACTTTCTTGTTTTAACACGATTTCAACTTTGTTGAGATGTAGACGTGTTTCGCAAAAGTTCCAAACTGAAAAATCACTTGCTTCCTAGTTATCATTCATTTTCTTTAACAATGCAATGTTAGCAATGTAAAGAAATGATCTCTGACTGTTATATAAACCATAATAATATAGAAAGAAAGTATAGAAAATGATATACTGAGGACCAAATGAAATTGATGATACAAACTAATATGTTACTGTTGCAACATATATTACATTGATTTAATGACCACTCATGTGTCTTTAATTACAATGTACCCAGATTAAGTTTACATCTAGCATATATTTTTACAAAAGAAATACTAGTAAGAAAGAAAGAAAAAGCCTATTTGCATGCATGCACTCTTATTTCCTCTATTACAAACAATACCAAATACAGTACACAATAATATGTACGTTTAAATACCAGTAAAACCGAGCTCGTCAAGAGCCTCCTTGCACCTAGGATCAGCATCCATGACCATGAACCCGAGTGGGTTAGCATATCGTCCCCTTCCTTTAGCACCATGTTTGTTTGTCAAAGAAACCCTCACGTGGTTCTCATCGTCCATGAGTTCAGGACAATTAGGATCCGGGCTTTCACTCACAGTTATTTCACAAATCTCGTCTGCATGGTCACCAATGGCTTCAATTGAATACTTACCTTTTCTATCGCTTTCTCCTTCAACCCTGTAAGTTTCTTCACCGGTCTCCTTGTGGCACACAAGGGTGATCTTGGTTCCTGCTAAGGCATAACTAATCTTGGTAGGGAATTGGATACGGCAAGGGTCACAATAGACTTTGCCTTGAATGATAAACGATTCACCGCCTGGGGGTTCATCTTCTTTTGAATTTGGGTCCGTGCTTTTACCTTGGACAATAAATTCGCTATCTGGACCAGCAGCAGCTTCATCATCATCATCATCATCATCATTTTCCTCAGTGCTCTCATCGCTAGGTCCAGGGGAAATTTCATTTTCCTTGGTGGATTTAACGTTTGGACTAGGAGAGGGGGAGATATAGTCATCTCCTATATAATCATCTCCTGTACTAGCAGGGGGAGGGGCCCCTCCACTAATCCAGCTACAACGAGTGGTTGTAGCCATGGACAATACGATGAGGACTAAAAAGGCCTTATAATCTACCATCTTTTTTATTTTATTTTTTCTCTGTCCTAAGTTTTATTATGATATATATTGTGGCGGTGGTGCTGACCGATATTAACAAGCTTAAAGGGATATAGAGGGTGGTTTTATATTGAAAGGGTGAGGCTGAGAGGAAAAACGGAGAAAACAGTTAGGTTTCTATTTATAGAAAAATGATCACAAACACATAAACAATACACCTTTTATTCATTAAATTTAGGCCCCTACTTATCTTGATAGAACGACCAAAAAAGACGCAGAAAAGAAGTGTCAATATTTAGGTTTTTTGTTGGGTATGAATCAGCTTTGTTGTATCTGTACTATTTAGTTTACTCATTTCTACTCTTGGAACTAAGTTTGATTATGAAAACATACATATTGAAGGACGACGCTTGACCTACTTGATATTAACTTTTAAATGACGGACGACATACAGATGCATTTAATGTAAATCGGATGCCAAATTCTTTCATTTCTATCAGTTTCTGCTATAAACGGGCCCCACAAAACGAGACATCTAAAATTACATTCTTAAGGAAATCGTGTAAATGAATATACATGTTTTGAAGACTAATATCATGAATGTTGATACATAGTTTACATGTCATGAAAAAACTTGTAAGTCCTGACATCATCTGTGATGAACTTAACAGCACCAATGCAACCCATAACTGCAACAGCAGAGAACCAAGTGGCGATAAGAATGTTCAGGATCACAATCAGGCTTGAATGCTTTGGCATCTTTCCAGCTTTTAAGTGTGCTAATACAGGGAACACAAAGTCGAGTGGGGTGAACCCGATGGCTCCACATACGGACACAAAATCTCCGAAGAAAGGCATGGCTGCAGCCACAAGGGTTATCAGACCCATGTAAACAGATGTGTATATAAGGCGTAGAAGATGGTTTTGGAGAGGGAGTCGATTGGTTTGTTTGCTTGCCGCCATTGTTTCCTCAAAATAGGCATATGTTGGCCTGCAATATATCTTAACCACACCAAAAAGATCATAAGCTTTATAATATTAGTGATTAGATACTTTTTTTTTTGTTGCAAACTAATTATTGATATTGCAAAATTTCCTAAAAAAACTCTAGTATGCAAAAATAGATGATGGTATGTTTTCAGTAAAAAAGTCAAAGATGATTTGAAAGTCAATACACTGGTTTAAAAAGTCAAAGATGTCTTAAAGTCAAAGAGTTGATAATGGATTAATTGGCAAAAACACTTTCAACATTTGGCAGTTGAACCCTTAATTATTTCGTAGCATGATTTAATTCCTAAACTTGAATAAAGTTGTGGAAACGATGTCTTAAACGTCAAAGATGTCTTAAAAGATGTTGAAAGTGTTTTTGCCAAAGATGTCTTAAAAGATTTAATCCCTAAAGTTGTGGAACCCTTAATTTTAAGTCAAAGATGTCTTAAAAGTCAAAGAGTTGACAATGGATTAATGGCAAAAACACTTTCAACATTTGGCAGTTGAACCCTTACTTATTTCGTAGCATGATTTAATCCCTAGACTTGAATAAAGTTGTGGAAACGAACAGCTTCGGAAAACAGTCTAGAGATTTTTTATTTATTTTATTTATTTATTTATTTTTATTTTTATTTTAGCAAAACAGTCTAGAGATTAAACCGCTAAAATTTAGTGGTATATGTCTTTAGAGGTCAGGTACATTGGTTTAAAATATTAGTCAATAATACCTGAAAACAACCTGATATTTGTATCACTGCAAATAAATTCGCCATGACAATTATCCATTTTGGGGTACTAAGAGAAGCAACAATAAATGGCTGGACTCCCGTACCAAAGGCCCAGTAACCAAGAAACGCCAACTGCCAGTAACTCAACAATATAATTGTATATGCAGCTGCTATCCCTTTATACATAGTTTTCTTTACGGGTTCTCGGATAGTACTCTGCAGATTACATGCACCAGTTTAATTTGTGAAGCAAAGATTATTAACTAGTAGAAGATTATGTGCGTTGTTCTAAACATTGTGTGTCAATAAGTGTAATGGTAATAAGGCCAGTTACTTGTATTTCAGGAAGCATGGCATCTCCAAATGAAAATGCAATAACCCCGAGACCATTGAAGGCTTTGAACATCTTTGAGGAAGAACTTCCTTGGAGGCTATGACTTACAGTTCCTCTATCAATCTTCTTTCCTGCGACAATGTTGTTAAGTCAAAGACCCGATTTTCTTCTTATAGAAGTGTCTGAATTAAAGAAAGCATTTTTTGGCATGAGCCTTTTTTTTTTTTTTTACTATTCTTGGATGCTTTTGGTGGTCATAAGTCATGACCTTCATTGTAAGACGATATATTGTTGTGATGATTATTGTGCAGGACTGAAGTTTACCCATTGCAAAAGGTAGTGTATTGGTGGCAAAATGGGTCGCGCTAGTTGAGTTATGGGTTCGGGTCAAAACATGCAAATTATCAGGATGGGTCAGAATTGGTAGTTCTGGTGGTTTGACTAATCAACACTTTATTGTCTTTTTTTTAAAGTTAAATAGATACATTATATACTAGAGAAAAGTCCTAGTTCACGCAAATGTATATGATCTATGCTGACACATATAATAGAAAGAAAAAATAAGTAATTTTAATGTTTTACCATTGTAGATCGTTACACCGATGGTTGTGCCAGCGAATCCAATAGTACTAAAAGTGCAAACAGCGTTTAACCATCTTAATGAATGGATATTTGGAAGCTGAGAAAGAACAAGTTCAAAGATCCCAAAGAAGATAATAAAGTGTTGAAGTGTTAAACTACCATCCTCATGGTAGTATTTGTATACTGCCTGCACATAATGATATGCATATATTTATAAATTATAAAATAAAAAAAATAAAAATAATAAATAATAAAAAAAAAGCGCTTCTGATGGATGCGTTTTTTTGCATGATAATGAAATGAATGGATTGACCTTAAGGCAACTTCCCGCAGCAATTTGAATGGCAATATTGTTGCCCAAAGAAGCCACCTGCTGGAAAAATGCAATAGACCAATAACCCCAACTCCCTTGAAGACCAAGATAATAAAATATATAACATGTAAGAAACAGGTTTTAACCAAAAAAACAACCTATAAACATATTTAAACATGAAACAGCTCACAGTAGAGATCTAGAAGATAGCAAAAACTAACCATAAATGCTATAAGCAAGATGTCGATAAGTGGTGTGCTTCTTCCCATCCCATTTCCATAACGACGCAATCAGATTACTAGAGTACCATGTAGTTAAAGTTGCACCAACCAAACTAATCACCCCTTTTGGGTTCATCATGCACAAAATGAAAAACATTATAGTAGACACCTTTCATGAGCTGATGAGCATAAACTAACTCCAAGACTCCAAGTTGAATACTATTACAAATTTTAATACAATTTCTACAGCTCAAGTAGTCAAATATGACAGGGATAATATATGCCTAAGCCAATTATTCAAAAGATATCACTAAGGTCACTGGTACATATAAATTGGGCATGCTTTCGTTTATAGCAGTTCTAGAAGAAAAAAAATGGTGGCATTTTTTTTGGAGATATACGTTGCAAAGTGACAAAACTATCCTTAATCAATTCTATCTCAGGGCCTCCAAAAACTCGGGGAAGACAGCCCTGACAAAAGCTATAAAGTTATGAGCACTTGTAGTTTTCCTTTTTATCATAAGGTTTGATATTTTGATTGTTGCTCTTACTATAACAATCTATATAAGCTTTTTGTGTGGCCTGCATATATGTTATCGCGATATAGTACCTAGAGGCCAACCGAGAGAAGCAACAGCAAACGGAAGGGGAGCATAGGCAGCCGGTGTGGCTATTGTAGTGGCAACATGGAAGGCAGCATGTTTCCATGAACCTTTACCAGCTGTACTAGTCTCAGTTGTATTACTATGAATTGTATCATCAAGCGTAACGTGTGAGACTTCCTTTCCGTCGTTACCACCATCGCCAGAGTAGATCCCTTGCGTTGGTGGTAAGCGAATTGATGCCATTTTTGGTGTTATGAGTTAAATTTGGAGGGTGTTGATGAAAATGATGTTTTAAGAAATATTGGACAAAAGTAGTTAATAAGTATAGCCGTCCTTTGACACTTGGTGTCATCTTTTGACTTTAAGGATTTGTAAATCCTTGGTCAAAGAATCTTGCTCTATCATTTGCAATAGGATTTTCTAACGGATTCCTCAATGTTTGTTCATGTTGAATAAATTAATCATAGTGAAAAGTAACTAACATTACTTCTTATATTAAGAGAATCTCAATCCTTTTCTAACATATGACATTTTTATAACATGTTAAAGAAGGTCTAACAGTTTGGGTGTCATCTTTTGAATGATCAGTAAATAATTATAAGCCGATACTAAAAGATAATGCCACTCATTCAAAAGATAACACTCAAACGGAAATTCTCTTTTAACATATAAACACAAGTTAAAGTAACCTTTATCCTAAACAATTGATTACATTAAAAAATATTGTCAGGGAACTAATTATGATTAAATTTTGCAATCCACCCCCACGCTTCTAATATTTTTTCTTATGTTCTTACATCCACGGCTCCACGTTTCCAACTGTCTATGAGAATGACTTATATTTGTTTAAGTTAACATTACGGAAAATGTTAGAACATATCTCCAAAGGCTATGTTTAAAGTTTCTAGACATGCATAAATTTGTTTGTACCTTACTAATAAAGGCACTCATCTTGTGAACATAACCGCTCTCAATCGAATGCAAGATTACTAATGCGTGTTCAAGTTGTGTCAGTGGCGGACCCAGGAGAAAAGCTAAGGTGGTTCCTCATTAGGTTAAGGTCAGGCCGGCTAGTATCACATCGAATCGCATCGAATCGAGTCAAAGTCGGGTCGGACAAAACAGTGTCAAGCATAGTTTACCTAATGAAGCAAAACGTCAATTTTTATTTCAATATCACATAGATCTCTCTTTATCTAATAGGGAAAAACATATCGACGAACTTTTACAACTCAAATTATTACATTAATTATCAAACCATTTTCAATAGAAATTTGGTTAAACAAAACAAAATACAACAAAAAAAAGAAAAGAAATAATTCTTATTTCAACGAGAAACAGAGAAATTAATAAATGTGAAAATGAAATACATTTTAACAAAAAGTTTAAAAACTACACCAAAGCCTTACATTTGTGGAATTGTGGTCCCACATTGTTTGACCATATTGTGGTCTCATTATTTAAGTCAAAATATCCACCTCTATTTTGTTTCAATTCCCAACACTTCAATCTTCTTTCTTGTTTCTGATAAAAAAAAAGTCCGGCAATAATTCCAGTTGAATTTTCAGTCTTTTCTTTCTTCTTCTTCTATCTAAAAATCTTCTAAGGTGGTTCCTAGTATATTTCTAAGGTAGGTCCTAAAAATAATTTTTACATCGCCTCTATACAAATATTTTGTCTAAGGTGGTTCCCGGGCACCACCTACTAACACCATAGGTCCGCCTTTGAGTTGTGTAAAGAAATGTTTTCAAATTCGGGTCGACCTTGTTGGTTCAACCGGAAACCAGTTAGAAGATCGGGCCAGATATGACCAAGTTTTTACTTGTTTGAAAACCGGATTAAACCGGCGGTTTTTCATTGACCCGGGTCGACCCGGTTTAATAAACCCTCCGGGGTCATGACTTTTATCCTGAACAAATTATGAAATCAATCAACAAATCTTGGTTCTCAAACCAAGAACCTTTATTAATAACAATCACAAATCCAGAATCAATATCAAGAACCTCAATACACAACTTAACTGATCTCAATCAGTTACCAAAATCAAAACCAACCAAACTAACCAAACAATCTCCCACTGCTACTCAGAACCAAACAATCTCCCACTGCTACTCAGGTGGAGATCTATTATCTAAATTGATAATAGTTCTATTACAACCAACCAAGAACACAATAGTAAGAGAACTAACAGATCTTAACAAAGATCAACAAGAACAGATTTAGGGTTTGTGATATAATGAGAGAGAGAAACTTTATTTTTCTGTGATGATGAATGAATAAATCCGAGAGAAGACTTTAACTTATATACAGCTGCAACTATGACCACTTGACACTATCAGCCCTTTTACTTCCAACTTTTGTCCACAACTTCCAAAAGCTTAAAACATACTAAACTGAAAATATCAAACTAATCATAATTAGTCCCTTAAGTATAAACTCAGAAATAAGATTACATCTTTTAACACCCTCCCTTAATCTTATTCTGAAAAAGATCAATAAGATTAAGCTTAGAACATAATAAGCTATGTTGTTTTGTATCCAATCCTTTAGTAAGCACATCTGTTATTTGATTAGCAGAGCTTATTTTCTCAGTTTCAATTACCCCAGCAATAATTTTTTCTCTTACAAAATGTAAGTCTATTTCCAAATGTTTTGTTCTTTCATGAAAAATAGGATTGGCAGCAATCTTAATTGCTGAATTACTATCACAAAACACTTTCACAGGCAAAAGATTTTTACAATTTAAATCTTTCAAAATTTTTAAAATCCAAACAATTTGAGTAATGACTAAAGCTCAGTATTACCTTCATGAATGATTTAGAAATAGTGTTTTGTTTCTTGCTTTTCCAAGATACCAAGCATCCACACATAAAAACATTAACCGATTCGATTTTCTAGTAACAACACATCTAGCCCGTCGGCATCGAGAAAAACCTTTTAACTCAATAGCTGGGCTAGTACTTTTTCTATGTTTAACCCTTTACAGGGAGACCCTTACGGTATCTTATTACCTTTAAAGCAACATCGGATGAGATTTCAGAGGACTATGCATAAAAGACTAAGACAAGCTGCAGCAATATCGAGGTCTAGTAGTTGTAAGGTAAATGAGCTTACCAATAAGTTTTTGATACTCAGTAATATTTTTAAGTTTAGGATCAGTATCAGAAGCTTCACTAGTTAGAGCAAGATTAGGCTGCAAAGGAACAGAAGCAGGCTTTCCAGCAAGTAAACCAAATTCAGAAATAAGATCAAGACAATATTTTCTTTGAGACAAACACAACCCATTCTTAGTTTCTAACACTTCAATTCCAAGAAAATATTTTAGTTTGCCAAGATCTTTAATCATGAATTTGCTTTTCAAAAACTCCTTAACACTATCAATTTCATGCAAACTATTTCCAGTGATTATAATATCATCAACATAAACCAGTAAAGCAACAAAAATATTATTACTATTCTTAGTAAAAAAGGAGTAATCACTTTTACTTTTCACAAAACCATTCTCAATTAAAACAGCAATCAACTTAGCATTCCATTGCCTAGGAGCCTGCTTAAGACCATACAAACTCTTTTTTAATTTGCAAACTCTCTTATCATTAGAATCATAGTAACCAGGAGGCAATTTCATATAGACAGTTTCATCAAGATCACCATATAAGAAGGCATTATTAATATCTAATTGAAACAAGCCCCAATCATTCGAGCAGCAGGATTAATAAGGCATCTAGGTAACTATCTTAACAACAGAAGACATCAAAATCAATTCCTCCCTTTGATTGAAACCAATAGCCACAAGTCTAGCTTTAAACTTATCAACCTCACCATTAGACTTATACTCAATCTTAAACACCCACTACGCCTATAGCTTTCCTACAGTAGGAAGCTCAACAATTTCAAAAGTATTATTTCTATGTAAAGCATCCATTTCAGCATTCATAGCATCATTCCAATGTCTATGTTTAGAAGCTTCCTAAAAAGTTTTTGGTTCAGAAAGTTGATTTAAAGTAGTAGAAAAACAGTAGTTATCCTTAGATAAAAAAGAATAGTTAACATACTTTTCTAAACCAAATTTAACCTTTGAATCAACTATAAAATCATTATAATTCTTTGGAAACACTGAAGGTCTTGAAGACCTTCTAAAACCAGTATCTTGATGACTTTCTTGAGACTGAATGAGAGACTCATTACCCTCAGAATTTGGATTATTAACATTTTCCTCAAGGGCTGCAGACCTCTCATCCTCACTGGTAGAATCATCTAAGTTAGAAGAATGTCCCCCAACATCCTCACTAGGTAACTTAGAAGGACTGCCTAGACAAGGAGGTGATCTGCCATGCCTCTTAGGGCTGGGATCATTATTGTTATCATCATTGGGTAGGCCAGGTAGGTCATCAAGAGTATCATAATTGAAAAAAGTTAAGTGACCAGAATCTTGATCAGAATTAAAAGAAATAGTAACACTTTGTTTGAAAGGAAAAATATCCTTAAAAAATTTAACATCCCTAGAGAAGAAAACAAGTTTCTGATCAAGACTCCACAATTTGTAACCTTTTTTAGAATTAGAATATCCAATTAAAACACTCTTTTCAGACCTACTACCAAATTTATCATGACTATTCAGAATAGTGGCATAAGCAAGACACCCAAAAGCCCTCAAATGCAACAGAGAAGGAGCAAAATTATGTACAAGTTCAAAAGGAGAAAGCCCATTTAGCACAGAGGAAGGCAATCTGTTAATCAAGTAAGTAGCAGTTAGAATACACTCAGACCACATATTCAAGGGAAGCCCTCCCTGAAACAAAAGAGACCTAGCAACATTAAGAAGATGCCTATGCTTCCTCTCAACAATCCCATTTTGTTGAGGGGTATAAGTACAAGAAGTCTGATGAATAATCCCATTTGTTTCACAAAAGGGTAAGCTGCGATTAACAAATTCAGTCCCATTATCACTCCGAAAACTTTAACTTTTTATTAAACGAGTTTGTAGATAGTTATAAAAAACCATTAAATTTTCAAAAACTTGATCTTGTTTTTCAAAAGATAAAGCCGATCTGACTCTGGAAAAATCATCAACCACTGTAAGAAAGTATCCGTAACCATCCTTACTGATCACTTTATAAGGACCCCATAAGTCTAAGTGAACTAAATCACCCAAATTTTTAGATATATGATCACTTAAAGGAAAGGGTTCTCTTGTTTGTTTAGCCTTTTGACAAATATCACAACAAATTTTAGAATCTTTGTTAGAGAAACCCAAAACAGGTTTTAAAACATTTAAGACTTGGTCTGCAGGATGGCCAAGTCTGCAGTGCCAAGTATACTTGGATAAAAAACACACAATGTTAACAGAAAACCTCTCAAGGTCTTTACCTTTATTTCCATCAAAGTTAGTAATATAATCCACCAATCTGATTACCAGTCCCCAGAATTTTCCCTGCCCTCAAGTCCTGATTTAAAATATAGCAATGAGACTCATCAAAAGCAAAGATCAACTTACTATCCCTGGCAACCTTATGAACAGATAACAAACTAACACAATACTCTGGAACAACCAGAACATCATACAAAGTCAAATAACTAGTCAAAGGCATATTCCCAATTTTAGTTATAAAAGCTTCAGTACCATTAGGATGAGAAACCTTAATCTTAAGATGAGAAACATCAACAACATTCACAAGAAACTTATCAGTGTAGGTCATGTGCGATTAGCACGGAATCGATAATGACACCCTTATTAGCAAGATTATTATGCACTCACTATTAGAACAAAAAACTTCAAAGTTTTCATTAAACAACTTCTTTGCAATTATAAAAGTACACCATATATTGCATGTATACCATGTCGGAACCGAATTTCCTTTAATCAAGGAAATAAGAGTAGCCATTTGATCATCTATGAAGGCAGAAGAAGGACTAGAACCCACAGAATTGTTAGAAACATTTTTCCCTTTATTGTTTTGAAAATTCTTCTTTTTACCAAAATCAGCAGGATATCCAATTAGTTTAAAACGCCTATCAATGGAATGTCCATTGAACCCACAATGTTCACACACAAGTGAAGAACCCCCAGCAGTTCTTCTAGTATCATTAGGTCTAGATCCGATTACTAGGTCTAGAGAAATTCCCGAAGTTTGAGGCCTCTGAGAATTTCCTTTATTACCCATTAGAGAGAACAGAAGACCGTGAGCCCTTTGAGAGGGACCCGACACTAGAACCAACACATGACCCTATGAGACTCTTCACTTTGGATATCACGAGAAAAAGCACTTTCACATCGAGCAAGGGATCTCTAGCTAGAATATTACTTCTAATTTGCATATAAGAGTCATCCAATCCCATTAAGAATTGCATTAATTTCATAAGCTGATTATGTTTTTTAAAGTCCTCAGCTGCATGACAAGTGCACCTAGGTAACTTGACCAATGCATCAAATTGTTTCCATAAGGTACTAAGTTTGTTAAAATACTCAGCAATAGAAGTACCATTTTGACTTAAAGAGTTAATTTTATGATGCAGATTAAATGTAACTGAACCATCAAACCTATCAAAAGTTTCTTTTAATTCATCCCATACATCAAAAGCCTTTTTTGAAAATATTTGACCCAAGAACAAATCTTCTGATATGGAATTCAAAATCCATCCCAATACAACAACATTAACCCTGTCCCATTGTCTTCCTAAAACTTCATCAATATGTGACCTAGTGCAAGTGCCATCTATAAATCCAGTTTTATTTCGACCCTAAAGAGCCAACAACATAGCACAAAACCACACATTATAATTTTCAGTCCCTTTAAGTTTAATAGAAACAACAGTCAAGGTAGCAGAATCATTAGGATGCAAATGAAGATGATGACTAAGATCCAACTTACTAATCAAAGTAACAGGCTCATCAGCCTCAAATTCATCATCAGTTTAACCATGTAAACACATACTGAAAGTACACAAACAAACAGATCAAATACAAGCACTCAAAAGGCGAGAAAGAAGTTCCCAGGCTTTCCTTGCCACTCAAGGTGGTAGGTCAAGGGCGCACACAAACACAGCAAAAAACAAGCACACAAACACCAATAAAGAACACACAAAAAACAAAAAATCCTACAACAATCAAGCAAAATAGCAAGAAAGAAGCAAGAACCAAGTTAAAAGTGTAAGAGGTGTTACAGTGCTATCAAAAGCAAGTATTCGCGGAAGCACAAGAATTCGGAGTTCTTGATTCACTTAGTCAAGAACCCAAAAAATAAACCCCAGAATCACTCCAAGTCAACCCGAATTCCAAGAACCCATAAAAGATATCTGAATCAACTCCAAGATTCACCAAAACCACTCCCAGATTCCAAGAATCAACCAAAATCAGATCTACCTCCATGATCCAACCCAAAACACGAAACTATTGATTAACACTTGTTAATCAATCAAGAGAGCAAAAAACCCCCAATTTTTAGGAAACCCTAATTTTTTCAAAAATTAGGCGTTTGTAAAAAAACTTTCAGATCTGTGCAATTAATTACACAGACAAGTAATTAACACCGGTTAATTGTAGTAATTAAAACCAATTTGAAAAAAACCCAAAATTTTTTTGAAACCCTAAAATTTTTTTCCGATCAGATATAGAGCAGATGAAGTGCCTGCTCTGATACCATGAACAAATTATGAAATCAATCAACAAATCTTGGTTCTCAAACCAAGAACCTTTATTAATAACAATCACAAACCCATAATCAATATCAAGAACCTCAATACACAACTTAACTGATCTCAATCAGTTACCAGAATCAAAACCAACCAAACAATCTCCCACTGCTACTCAGGTGGAGATCTATTATCTAAATTGATAATAGTTCTATTACAACCAACCAAGAACACAATAGTAAGAGAACTAACAGATCTTAACAAAGATCAACAAGAACAGATTTAGGGTTTGTGATATAATGAGAGGGAGAAACTTTATTTTTCTGTGATGATGAATGAATAAATCCGAGAGAAGATTTTAGCTTATATACAGCTGCAACTATGACCACTTGACACTATCAGCCCTTTTACTTCCAGCTTTTGTCCACAACTTCCAAAAGCTTAAAACATACTAAACTGAAAATATCAAACTAATCATAATTAGTCCCTCAAGTATAAACTCAGAAATAAGATTACATCTTTTAACATATCCCTTTTGTTTTCGCTGCTTTAAACAACAAAAACATTTTCTTTTCTCCAAAACAAACGAACCCCATTTGTCATTAAATTTTCGCTACACTCAAAATTTGTGTTAGATTAAGTTCTATATTTGTTGTACAAATATATTGTGATTTGAAAAGTTTTAAGTTTAATTGAAAAGTTAAAGTAGTGTGACCGATGTAGTTTTAGTAAAACAACAAATTAGAGTTATAAACTACTGTTAGTGTTATATTGCTTGATTTAAAAAGTGAATTAATAAAGATAGAATCCTAAAGCACTACAATATAATCAGTTGTAAACTAGAGTTATAAATATGTTGTAAACCACAATTTGGGGTTGTTGGTTAAAAAATAGCAACGTACTTTTTCAAATGTATCATTTTGGTATGTGTATATTGTTCCACTTAATATTGTGTACTTTTATGTTTTGTTCAATTTTGCACATTTTGATGACGTGTCATAGTTGAAAGTTTGACACGTGTCACCATTTATAATGTGACACGTCATCAAAATGTGCAAAATGAAACAAAACATAAAAGTACACAACATTAAATGAAACAATAAATAATACACGTACCAAATCGATACATTTAAAAAAATACGTTGCAATTTTATAACCAAAACCCTTTTAACAATTATTGGGCTTGTAATATCTTTGTTCACTCTTTTTATTACATTTATAAGGCCAAAACATGTATGGTAGGTACTTCTAGGGCCAATTGATACTCCGTATGAGCCCAATTAGCCGTTATCGAACAAGAACTAATAGAAAGTCAAAATGAAAAATATTGATACATTTTGGAGGTTAAAACTTTAGTTATGAACAAGAACCAATGGAAAGTTTTTATTTACTTTTTTTTATCTCATAACCAACTTTCAAGCATTTCAGCATTCTCATGTCACGTCCCTTGAGTAGGAAAAAAAATGATTTGCTTCTTAAATATGATCGCGTATTAAAAGATTTTTTAGGTTAGGTTCTCTTTATCTCATTCAAACCTTATAAAATTTCTTGGTTAGATTCAGTATTAATAGCATAATCTTCAATCTTTAGATCTTTTGGAGTTTTCGGCCAAATATCATGTTGACAATATATCTTGTTGCCCGTTTTGTGCTTTAAAATCGTCGGCTATCTTGTGGACTTTCTCTACGTTCATATTGTTGCTAATGTACATCATGGTCTCAGTAACACCCTTGATTGCGTCAACCATAAGTGAGTCTGATTTAGTTACAAGAATTATCAACTATATATATTGAAAAAGAGATTTAGATGTGATGTTTTGTTAGTATCTACCATGCCTCCTTACGAAGCAAACCTTTTTAATAGCCGTTTCCAGAATTCTTTCCGCTGCATCATATTTTTAAAGCTTTACCCCGATTTGATTCTCATGAGGTCTGTCGCATTACTATTATGAAACTAACAACATGTTGACTGTAATTATACTTGCAACTACCTATAAATATCTTAACAAACAATGTATTATTTGTTCTGTTCGTGCTCGAAATACCACCTTGCCATTTTGTAGCTCCATCTATGATATAATTATGTTAAGGCAAAAAATGTTGTGTTATAATGTGTTGCCCTTTCTAGCCCTGTTGACAGTTTTTACATTTCTCCGATTGGCTCATTGGTTTATGTATTACGGGAAGCCAAATAGCTAATCTCAGTATCTCATCAAAAGACGGAACCTAACACTTCTATAGCTCTATTGTTCATCAAGATGTACGAAAAATGAACTTAACAACTGTCTATTACCTTTTCATCAATTATCTGTCAAGATTTTTATGCATTGATGATAAAATATCATCTTGCCGATTAAATTTACCCTGTCTGTATATGTAAGAAATATTAGTGAGTTTTTTAAGCGTGTTACCATTCGAACGAAATGTGTGAGAAATGAGATTAACAACTATCTATATATTTCTTTTCCACTTACTGTCCGTTTTTACTTGTCTATGTATCCTTGTTGTGTTAAGTGTGTGTATTTGTGTGTACACGGCTTATTTTCTTTTCGGATTGCATTCCGATTTTGCTGTTTGTTTGCTGGTGGATGGATTTCTCTTGAAACGGGTCCGGTTGACCTTAAACACTATCTATACAAGAATTAATCAATGTTTACTTTATAAATATGATTAGAATATTACATCATTTCAATTTCAATAATAGTATACCTAACTGAATTCAATGATTTAGGAAGTTTTAATGCAGCACAATTAAAATCACACTTTGGGCTACTTTCGACCCGTTTCCTTTTAAGCTGATTTTTAATGTTACCCGTTAGATAAAAAAACATAATACAAATCAAGCCATTCAATAGCAACAATTTAAAACAGGATAAGCATGATTTGCAATGCTGAATTGGTTTAGGTTTCCAATGTGTTACGTGTGCCAGAGAAGATATACAATATATAAACTTACACTAGCCATCTGATAGACTTACACTAAAACTTCAAACTAAGCTAAAATTAAACTTACACTAATGAAATATATTTAATATCAGGTCCGGCCTGTAAATAGATAAAGAAAATTACTCTATAAGTAATATTCGTTTGCCTGTTCTAGCCAGACAGTTGAAATATCCTGATTTTGCATCTTGCTTTTTTATTACATACATTGCTTTTACAAAAGCGATCATGGATGTGAAGTCAAATGTATTCATCTTTACCACTTGGAAAGCTTATACTTTAACTGAAAGTGTGTGTGAACCTCTTTAAGAGTAATATGTGTGCATGGGATATCTTTAGATCTCACCTCGACAGTCGACACTACTGGCAGATTCTGGTATCATAAGAATAATGCTCCATCCCTAATAGAGGGGTCCAGTCTTTATCCCAAATGTGGCTTTACAGTAGGGATGGCAAAACGAGCGGACTGTGTAACTGAAAATGCGGGTTTGGGTAAAAGTGGGCCATTATTTTGTATGGACCAAAATGTGTGTCGTTGGATCAAAGCACAGTTTAACGGCTTAGAAGGTTTTATGCATTTGAATACATTTCAGATGACTTTTAACCCGCTTGAAGCATCTGATCTTTTACTTTTTAGTTCAAATTTGTAGCTTAACCAGACCGAACAATAACATAAACCAAATCGACCCATTTGTATATAAATGGATCAGTATTGCCACATCTGCTAAGCATTCTTGAACCACACCGCGCCTAGGTTTTAAGCTTGATGCTCTCACGTTCCTTTATGGTTGATTGATATTAAGTGCTCGCAAAACCTTTGTGATCAGAAGACAACATACACTTGTTGACTTCTGACATATGGACCATTTTCTGGGTTGGTAAGCTTGGACATGTTGATTTTTATTTAACATCTCAGCCAGAATACGAGCTATGTACTGGTAAGATTCCATATTACAGTGCATAGAAATTATTAAAAGTTAGTCTAATGGGTGCAGTCAAGGATGGTTAGACCAAAGTTTGTTACGTTTGATGCTGTAACTCCAAAGATAAACAAATAACTGTTTCATCACTTTCGTTCATCTGGATTTGCTTCAAAATTATAACTAAGAACCATTAATCTTTTCTTGTGCAGCGAATACATCCAAAGTCACTGGGAAAGAACAAACCGTAGTACAACCAGGCAGGAACGGAAGGGTAAGGAAGCAATAGCTAAATAATTCATGTATGGCCATTTCTCTTGCACGCAAGTATCTTATAATTTGTATAAAACTACAAAATAGTACAGTATTTCACGGCAAAATCATGCAGATGTTATCTACCCAACCCCACATTTCTGCTTATAATGTTCCCGTGTTACAAAACTCTAGAATCTTATTCCTTCACCTGCCTATCAACCGGCCAGAATCTGTCTATTAAATTCTTAGCATTATAAAGGGAACATACAACCTAGCGAACGCAAGGTACACTTGTGTCTATATTCCCTTAAAAAGATTGATTTTGATTTTTGAATGAGAATCAGGTTCACAAGACCCTTCAACAACACATATTACTTGTACACTAGTACTGTACAATTTACAAATTTATTTTCTATCTTGTTGATGAGTTCTTTTGTATCAATTCTAGCTAGCAGAAACATTACCAAGATTCTCTAAGGCAATTATTGGAGAGCCTCTGATCCCTAGGAAAGTATTTTCCTTTTAGTTGATTTGTATCCCTCATATTAGCAAGGAAAAAAAAAAGTAATGTTTGCTTCAATGCTTTAACAAAAGTATCTTTAACTTGCTTGCTTTCCCAGTTTTCAACAAAGGGATCAATGTTTGTGTATGGCTTTAGATTTTCAAATTTAGATTGCAAAAATCTTATAAGAACCATTTACTTGGAAATATTGAACATTTGTAACCATGATTAATTGGACCTAAACGGTTCATTGGATATTCACGCGCATACCTTGTAGTAAAGAAAAAAAAAAGTTTACCGGCACACAAACTTAAACCAAGTAAGTCTAACGATTTTGAGATTTATTTGCACTAAACAATATTTGAAATTGTAATATCTCACATTTTGACGATAATAGCCTAGAACAAATGCCAACTTATTTTTATAAAATAGAGCAAATGATTCAAAAAAGTATGCTTTTGTGGATACTTTTTTTTCAAATTTATCCTTTTTAGGGTATTTTGCGAAACTTTTGGACATTTTTGCCCCTCTTAGCTAATAGATTTTTTTTTTTCTCGAAGGACAAAAATGTCACATATTACCCTAAAAAGAAAGAATTTGAAAAAGAGTCTCATAAGCAAAAAAAATTTGTTCGCTACTCACAAAAAAAAATGATAGCAAGTATGATACTTTTTTCAATCATTTGGCCTATAAAATAATAAGTAAAATGTGTAAACCAAGGGTATTTATTAATAATTATTTTAGAGGGAAGGAATATTAGTTCCTAAAAAGTGTTTTAGTTTACAACCCCTAAACATTTTTAGTGTGGTTCCAAATGCCTTGGGAGTTGTACAAATGGTTTGAATATTTGTACTATTGGATAATATGATAATGTACATATTTACTATAAAGTAACCACTGGTTTTAAGGTGTATCCAGTGAGTGAATACTTTTTCACTTTAATGACCATAAAATCCAAAATGCAAGCTCCAATGTGATTACAAAGTAAAAGAATTTCAATGATATGATTGTGTCAAATGGTACAATACACCAATGTAAATGGATAATTGGAAGTCCCACTTTATTCCATTTGTCTTTGTTTTTTCATACTAGTAAAGTTAAAATATACTTTAAATTGGTAAATAGAGTCATTGCTTTGGTTCTTGTTTTGTAGTATGTATTTATGATAAGATTGTATCCATAAACACTGTTGATGTTTATACATGATCTATTATTTCTCTATATGTCAACTAAAAGACATCTTATCTTAGTTCCATATGCATGTATTAGTAATGTTGTAGCAAATAAAGGAAAGAAAAAAAAATCATTTCTTCACATCACTAAAGTATGTTGCAACTTGCCAATGTCGAATTATGTCTATAATGAACTCTTATGATATAATACTAGAAGGGTACCCGCGCAATGCGGCGGCTGGTACCCGATGACTATAATATGATTGTAATAAATGAAATAAAGGTTAAAGTTGTAAAAATTTGAATTAAAATAAAATAAACCCACTAAAAATATAAAAACTAAAAACTCATAAAAATATATTAAAATGAATGTTGAATTAAAGAGCATAAAATTTTAAAAAATATGGTGAAATTAGATTATAATATAAATAAGTAGATAAAAAGATATTTTAATTTAAAAATAAAGATGAATTTTTAGTTGAGAATTGACACATGTCATTTTATAATTGGAGCTTCTTATTTTAATTTTTGGTGGTTAGGAGTTAGGCTTGGAGTTTGTTAGAAGTTAGGCTTGGAGTTTGTTAAGAAGTGACACATGTCATCTCATGATTGGAGCTCATTATCTTAATTTTAAGCCTTCTAAAATTAGAAGGCTTAATTTTTAAGCCTTCTAATTTTAGAAGGCCTAAATGCATTATAAAGTAGTATAGATTATACAGACATAAAATGTTGGATTAGTATAATCAGGGAAAATACTGATTTGAATGCATGTGAGTTGTGACCATTGTATTAGATGGCAGAAATACTTGTATATTTGGTGCTGTACTTGCGAAAACTAGACATGGAGCTTTGAGGAATCATTTTTATTGTATAATATAAGTAATATCAGTGAGAGTGGTTAATGTCTTAAGTTATTGACTCAATGAGTTAAAGATTTTTTAGTCTACCTTTAGAAATAGTCATTGATCTAATTAGAAAAAGTGATTGGTGACTTTTTTTCAGGAAAAAAGTCATTTTGTACCTCTCATTAGAAATGCTCCGAGAGTTTGAGACCACTCCAAACAGCTTTGTCGGTTTACAAACCGATGCACGTCGGTTTTGTGACACCGATGGCACCACCTCGTCGATGTTGCGTCGGTTTGGCTTGCTTCAGTTTGGCGACGAGGAAGCAGGGCTCATTTTGACTGTTTGTATGTAATGTTTTTATTAATGTAATGTTTTTGTTAAAGTGCATAGAAAGATACGCACCACCATTAGCAGAGGTGTGTTAGTTTGTGTTTCAATTTGGAAAATGCTGATATGGCGTTGAGGTGTCACAACTAACACAGAAAGAGACGCGTTACAGTTGGAAGCGGTGTAAAGTCTTAAATTGAGGTTATTGTAGTTTGCAATAAGCCAGGCTAATTTGACATGGTCAAGTGTTGATCAATTAGTTAATTCTCTTCTATCATCATATCTCATGTAATGGATTAGCCCAGTCTTTGTTTACTCGTATTACGACCAAACCAAATGTGACACACGTAAAGTATGAAAGGTAGAATAACAAGTTCAGGTCAGTATAAGGTTGGATATAGTTGTGTTGACTCGTAAATTTTTTTTTTATATGATTACATAGGTGTCAGGTGTGGCACGGGCTACACTCGATTTTAACTCATGAAGTGTAAAAAAGTTTCAAAATTGTCGTTTTTTGTATGTGCAACCTCCAATAAATTTTTTTTACTACTTTATTTCTTACGATGTAACTTAAGTTAGCCCCTATTCAAGTGAAATATGGTCAGACTTAAAGATCAAGTCTAATCGGAGAATGTCACGATAAGTGGGAAGATATTGTGAGATATATGGTTAACCTGAAGTTCAACAGATCAATTAAAAGTGTATTGAGAAGAATAGTGCTTGCAACATGTGTCTACTACATCTGGAATGAGAGGAATAAAAGGCTATTTACTACTGAAAAAAAGGAGTACTAAAGAACTTCTCTCAACAGTGATTCACTACATTTGGCTGAAGCTAGCCAGTTTGCAAGTCAAAAATTCTTCTCAAGTTGTGGAGATTGGCAAGAAGTGGAAAGTTGTGATGAATATTAAGAGAAATGAATGTGATCTTTTGGAAGTAATCTGAACTAAGATTGCTTCTAAGGTAGAATTCAGTATGCTTATATCAGATCATTGCAATTGTGAAGTTTCTTGTACCTTGGAGTCCTAAGCGTGTGTGGTGTACCTCTTGTTGCCTCTTAGTATCTTCTAGCTTGGCCTTGGGAGGAAGCTAGAAAGCTAAGTTTGGCTGATGTAGGAGGTCTATCATGGTATGGATGTACCATAAAGTAGGGCTTCCTTTGTGGAGGGTAAATGATCTTGGAGGGGAATTCAAGTAGTGTGGAATTGAGAGTGGTGAAAGATGACACTTCATGGTCCATTCTTTGCATTCCCCGAGGAGGTAATGGTGGTCATCATGGAGGGAGAGTGTTTCCATACACCTGAAGCCTTCCTAAGAGAGGGAAATGTAGGGTGTTTTGGAAGAGCCCCCCTATGGATGGGTAATGGTTCCTAGTGAAGCCATCCTCTATTTCTGCTATGGCTACTGTGGTGGAAGGTTGAGTGGTATAGTAGAATAGAGAGATGGAAATGTAGCTAGATGGTAGGTGCAACTCACGATTACACCTTACTCATAAAAAGTGTAACTCACGATTAAACTAAGCTCATGTGCCATGGTCACATAATCACATAATCACATAATCACATTTATATTAGTGACATATAATTAGCTTTAATTATATTAATGTCACTCATATACATTCATATGATACAATCAAATGATCATATGATTATCCTTTGCATTAATGTGATTATAACCCAATGTCATTTATCCTTTTCCTTCCAAATGCCTCAATATGAGACTCGATATCTCATTCACACAATCAAAATTTCCAACAGAGTGTTTATCCCAATACACTTGGTCTCGACATGCTATATGTTTCGCCTTGACCCAAGTGGGGTCAACCGAACAGTCAGCGATAGATCTATTTATAACATTCGGCTTCAGAATTGTGGTTCATGAAGAGGGTAATTTGGGATCTAAGAACTTAGGCTAAGCTGCGTAATATTCTAAGTCAAACATTTTGGTATGGTTCATAAAACATCTATGTATGATGTAACTTTAAACATATCAATCATAAAAGCATAGTATGCATAAAATGCACAATTTCAGTAATCAAATCATTTAAGTAAAATGAGCATGTATCTTCCCCCAATAGATCTATTTATAACATTGGCTTCCCAGGAATTGACGGTTCATGAAGAGGGCAATTTGGGATCTAAGGACTTAGGCTAAGCTGCGTAATATTCTAAGTCAAACATTTTGGTATGGTCCATAAAACATCTATGTATGATGTAACTTTAAACATATCAATCATAAAAGCATAGTATGCATAGAATGCACAATTTCAGTAATCAAATCATTTAAGTAAAATGAGCATGTATCTTCCCCCAAAACAAGTATAAAACAGATTAAAAGTAGGGGCTATGAAACTCACCTTGGCAATTAGAAGTCTAAAGAGAATTAAATCAATTATTGGTAGTGCACGGCCCCGACACGCAACCTAATTAATATGGCAATTTAGTCTTTATGTTTAAGACTCGATAAAGTTTAACTAACCATATGAATTTTTCAATTGTTAACTTGTTTTATTTATCAATGTTGGCTTGAGTAGTATGTCGACTTACTTATGTTTGTGATGGAAATGGAAAACAAGTCGTGCTAGTTGTGACGAGTGAGAAATGATTACTCGACTTGATGCCAATAACGCGCCAGACTTCGGAAGGAATTAATGCGGTGTGGGCTGCGACCAAAACCAAGCGGATTAGTGGTTGGGTTGTGGCCCAACAGAAAAATAACCAAGTGAGTCTTTGTATAACTTGGGCTTCAACCCTTCATAAGAATGGCCAAACGGACTGGAAATCGATCGGGCTTGGGCCCATATACGAAAATACTAGATGGAATTTCAACAGACAATGAGCTTCAGTCCATTACCAAGTACCATACGAAACCTTAGAATGGTTTTGTAAAAATTCACATTTGCCAGGGAACATATTTAACCACATGAAGCTAAACACAGTGGATTGTTTTAATGAAAACATCAAGGTTCGGAATGGGTACTAACGAGACAAATCGTACTCGCCTTGTGTTCCCCATTGATCACTACCGAGTATACCCCTTTGGGTGCCTCGGTATCGATCCACTCACACAATAGGGATTCAAAGAATGTGACTCAAAATATAACGTGACTAACTTATCCGAGACCCTCAACTAGGCCTTACGATCACTAAGCAAACTGGTCAAATGACTTTAGACAAGATGAACCAAGGGATCTAAGCTGAGATTAATTCTTCACGCAAAAAGGACCTAGTCGAGCTAAGAGGTAATTATACACGGAACATAACCGAACAAATAAGTTGTCAATCTTTTCTAGATGGGTCGAAAAGGGAGAATAGCTAATAAGTAGTTAACTTATTATCCGAATATAAGCCAAAAAGGGTATGCCAAATCAAAACTTAAAATGTTTCTGTTTTTCCTTGGTTCTCGACAGCAACAACAACAACAATTAAAGGATCATTTTAACTTAATCAAATCAACATTAACCAATATCACTTCCGATTTATTTATGATATTCGGTATGAACAACAAGGATATAATTCGAATCATTAATAAAATTAACAACTGATTATCAATAACAGATTTTAATTCTTACAAAGGAGACAATGGAGTCGTGGGCTAGACCGAACACAAGAGCTTCTCTCGGTAACAATTTGACCCGAATTCGTGTAATTGAACCCTGATTAGAATTTCCCAAGCTCCATCTAGCAAAACCCCCTTATCAATTTCAAAAACCCCTTTGATTGGAAGAACCCTAATTTTTGTGATTGTTGTGTGAAAGTGAGGAAAACCTGTAAGAAGCCTTCCTATGTATAGATGATTAAAGAGGATGATGTATTCTTGCTTTCTTGACCTAGTTTGTAGGGAGGCCTTACATTCTTGGCTCACGTTTCTGTCCACAGCCGCAACTTGTGACCCCTAGGGTAGTAGGAAGACGAATTTGGCATGGGATGGTGATGGATTTTTGGTCTTGATTTTCAAAAGAAGAAGAAGTATCCATTTTTATGTTTGTTTTTCTGGTTTGTGTCGACAAAGGAGAGAGAGAGGGAACATGTAAGGTAAAACGTGGGAGAGAGAGTGGTAGATCTTTTATCTCTTTTGTTTTATTATAACACACTATAAATTGTACCCCGTGTTTTGTCGAATCCTCGAGTAAACGTACCTTCCCGGTACCCGAAAAATGTAAAAATTATATTTCTCGAAACGTTTTAATGAGCGTAATAGTATAGCATTATTATTACGTGAGATTTAGATTATAACTGATTGCCGTTACTAATTTGGTGTCGGTATGCGTGCGGTGCCGTGACCTTCTAAATTCACGAGATAACCTCTCGTTTTCTTCAGTAAATTATCCTTGAATGATAAAATGTATATATTTCACTTATCTCATTATTTATTTTTAGTCTTGTATGCTATTGCGCTGCAGTATGCGGAATAACTTTCCGAAACGATGGATTAAGCTTATGTATGCTTAAATTTTAACTTGGACAATAATAAATTCCACATTTATTATACGGATACTTAGTGGACAAGTATCGTGCGTGCGGTGTCGGGTTTTTAAGGAAACGAAATGACCTCTTATTTTTAAATATAAATATTGACAACTGTCAGAAAATAACCGATTTGAATTTTCTGACGTAATAAATATTATTATAATAATCCAAAATTTTACGGGTTGTTATAGATAAGCATGTGAATTTGTGACAACTTCATAAATTCATTACCAATGGCACGTAGTGCGCAATTAATGGCTGAAAAGACAATGCTAGCTTTGTTATGCTGAAACCTAATGTTATAGCTCAATTGTGTAACCTAATGAGATATCTCTTTATCCATAAGCCCTAGGGATCCAAAAGAATACATAAGCCTAGGCAACCTAAAGAGAATTTGTTAGTGGAGATAGGAAATGAGTGAGTGTGTGTATTGAAGAATGACTTTTCGAACGTTGGTTCGCCTATAATCATAATTGAGTATATGTTCGATCTTTCGTATCAGGGCTACATATCTTGGATGGTTTTAATACGGTTTTAACATGGCCTATGGAACTTTGTGGCTTCAACTCAAAGATTTAGAGTCATGTGACTTATTTAGAGAACAACCACACAGTTTAACACATGTCAAGTATGTCATTTACAAGCAAGTCAAAACTGTAACCGTGGACGGAGCTTGAACCATTTCTTTAGAAAGGCCAAAGTGTCATTAACTTGTTTTAGGGGGCCAAATGATCAAATAATTAATTTTTGCACTAGTTTTTTGAACAAATTACATTAAATACAAAATATTTTAGAGGGGCCAGGGCCCACCCCTACCATTAGCATCCTCTGTCCATGATTGTAACTAGAGTAAATTACACCGTTCGTCCCTGTGGTTTGCCCAAAATAATACCGCAAGTCCCTTTGTTTTTATTTTTGCGTCATGAGTCCTTATAATGAAGTTTGGTAACACCATCAGTACCTATCTCTAACGATCGTTAGCTTTCTCCGTTAATGTCACACCCCCAAAATACCTGTTTTGCAGTGGAATGGAATTCACGGGGATGACGGCCATAGCATCCGCGATTCTGATTATATTGAACGACCTAAAGTGTCGTTTGGAAAATACATCATTTGATTTAGTAAAATAATCAGAGTTTACAAAGCATAGGTCCAAAAAGATTTCCAAAGTACCAAAAATGAATTTGTTACAATCAAACGATAGTTAAGTGCATAAAATATATGTGAGACGCGTCAGCTCAGTGACTCCATGCAAGACATGATGATATGCTAATACACGAGATAAAACATGCTTAAAAGCATCAACATAAAGGTTGAGTGAAATCCATAGGTTTAATTAATTCGTTTGAACACAATATTAGTAGTGTGAGTTACGTTGTTTCACACTCATCGTTGAAAACAAAACAGCGTTTATTTCACTAAGTTCATGACAACCAAAGCGTAAACCTCGTACCAATAGAAATTGATAAAAATCGTTTCATCATGACCCTAGAAGGTAAACTTGCCAATTTACCTTATTGATTCAAATATAGTCGTTCGATTTCCCTAATGGGTCAATAAGAAGCGGAGTGTTAATTTCAATAGGCCTATTCACAATATTAGCTCACTGCAAGTGACTAATGGTGCATGATGTAGGGACTTCAAACATGGCAATAGAATACTTAGTGACAATAAAGCATTTGGATATAACATAAAGTTCAAAGCATTTGTGTTCGATTAAAAATATAGCATGTATCTCCCCCAAGAGTTTGTAAAAAAATTAAGTAATAGAAAGTGGGGATATGAACTCACCTGATGCAATGATTATGATGACAAAAGTGGATACATTGAAATGAGGTGCAATCTCTAGCGCAACATATTATGAATGATATGATCTAATATAAGTCATGAAATAATGTTGTGCATGCAAACTCATATGATATCCATACCACTTGTGCATTTTGAAAATAAAGTTTATCGTCGAAAAATAAGTTTATAATGTATTGTCAAGTTATAAATTACTTTACAAGTACTTACGTTGAAATGATATCCTACGATAGTCATTTAGTGAATTATTAAGAAATTATAGTTTTTCGTCGTAAAATAATACACTTTGAAAATTTATGAAAATGACTAATTTTGAGTGATCGTATATTATTCGTTATACCTTCGTTTGACAAACAGTTGAACATTTTGGAAAATAGGCTAGGTGAACTCACTTTTACTTGAAGACATCGTTTTCCCAAAAATATTCTATCGATATTAAAAATGACTCCAAACATGGTCACTTGCGACAACCATTTTGGTCTAGTAAAAATAGGTAAGTGTTATTACTTGTGAAAAATAGTTACGACAACCTTATTTAAAACGCGTATAACTTAATCGTTATAAGTCCGTTTTCTACGTTTAATATATCCTTGGTTTCGTGTTAATACATACTAATATATTTTTGATAAATCGACTCATTTAGAAAATGTATAAAACTCATTTTTGCCCTTAAAATAATTACGGGCGCATGTATTTTTAGAAAGTATAGTTTTCGTGGTTAAACTTAAAAATAGCGTAACTTCCTCGTTATAAATCCGTTTTAACTCGTTCAAGCGACCACGGTTTCGTTTTAAAATATATTTTCTGAATATCTAGCCCAAAATAATCCATGACCTGTCGAAATTTCCAAATTTTGTAAAAACGATCGGACCAAATCTAGTGTTGTGAAAATGGTTTTCTAGCGTAATACTTGTTTCAATCACTTCAAATCAACACCAAATCTATTCTAAACCTACCATACACCTTCTTAGAGCACTGGGTACAGTGGTGCCAAAGTGTGGTGCCAAGCTCGTGCCAAGCTGCGTCGGCCAGTTTTGAGTTTGGCACCGAAGCGCTTGGCACCACATTTACAGAGGTATCCGTTGGCACGAATTTACGGTGCCAAACTCAATTTTTTATTTTTATTTTTATAAAATTTAAAACAATATATCCTAAAATTACTTTATTCATAAAAAAACATTACAAGAAATAAAAACAATAAACTTAAAAAACATAACATAATTATTCTTGTGAATATTTTGCCTGGATCCGTGCTTGTTGGGCCCTCACGATTGACGCGTTCATCGGATCGGCGTGCTTGTGTCCATAGATAGCACCCGCATATCTTCGGCTATCCTTTGAGTTTCGCTTAAATCGACCCTCGCCGAGACTCCACTCAAGAACATCTTGCTTCATTTTTCGCTCCAACTCGTATTGTTTTTCCACCATTTGTGAAAACATTTCGGGTTTGAACGGAACTTGCGGTCGAGTTAGGCGAGCGTTGGCTCTTTATGCGATCCGGTACACCGTCCGGCCTTGGCAATCGCGTCGGGTCCAAAATGCTCGGGATCCTCTTCAGTAACCCGAAGGCGATTACGTCTTGCATTTGTTGAGTTCGGATTTTTCCACTTATGCTTGTCCTTCAAAAACTTCCAAGCCGGCGAATGTTTAAAATCGCCATGATATCGTTTGTACAAAGTGTGGCAACGTTCCATGAAATCCATATCTTTCTCCCCACTCATACTTGGTAGTTTCATTCACAATCGAATTAAACTTCCCGACACAACGATTCATCGGAGTCCACTTTCCGGTAAGCATGTTCTTGGTACGAGTTACAAACTTTTGTTTTTTTGCTTCCTTGTTGTAAGCTTCCAAAACTTTATACCAAAACGTTTCATTACCTTGATCCGCACCGACTTTTGGATCCTCGGATACTTGAATGTAAGTTTGCTCCAAAAGTAGTTCTTCTTCGTCGGTCCATGCGTTCGCGATCGTTCTTTGGGTCTCGGCTTCCTCTTGGTTGTTGGTTGCTTTTTTCGTTTCTTTGCCTTCGTCGGTTCCTTCATTTTGTTTTTGGGCGTGGGGGTCGGGATGACCGCGTCCTCTTCGATCGTCTTCGTCAACAAGGTGGAGCGATTGTTGGGGCGATCTTGGTTGTGATTCGTTTTGTTGTTGTTGTTGTTGCATTTTCCATTGAGAAAACAAAGCGTATTCGTCGGGATTGGCGCATGAGTTTTGTTGAAAGCGAAGGAAAGTAGTGTTGTTGGGTGTTCGGATTTGGATTCGAAGACGAACCGATCATTTGGTTCGATGGATCGTTAAGCATTCGATTGATCCAAGGGGTGTTGTTGGGATTCATTTTCTTGGAAAAATATTGAAGTTGAGATGTATTTGAAGTGTGTGTGAAGTGGTATAAGTGATAAGGTTTATATAGGATTTGAAAGTGGGTAAAAGTGGTAAAAAAGAGGTCAAAAATTCAAAAAAAAACCCAAAACTAGCCGTTTGGTTTAAATTCCAACGGCTATTTTTTTTTAAAAAAAAAAGAAAAAAAAAAAGTTGGTTTGTTAGTTTTGGCGCTGAGGCCTCTTGGCGACAGAGGTAACAGTGCTTAAACTTGGCGTCGCGCCAAACTCGTTGGCACCAAGTTTGGCACCACCGTACCTCCTGCTCTTAGGGTGTCACGGGTTCCTAAAAATCATCATCAATGATATGTTTCAAGGGATTAATTATAGGATGATTAAAACTCAAAATAAGTACTAAAAACAATTAAAAGTGGTATGAATCACATAATACTTGCATGTTTTTCTACTAGGATAATAAAAATAACTCAAGTAAGATTATGAAAGAGTTATAAAAGTTATGAAAAGCTTGCTAGTTGAATGATGAGGTTTAAGTAACTAGGTTTCCTAAATACTCATAGGTTTTTATTGCAAAACCTTAAAAGAGAAGTTACTAGTGTTTATATATCACTTGATCTTAAAAAACTATGATTTTCTTGCTTGGTTCTTGCCTTGGCCGATTAATGGAGATGAAATGGAAGAGTTTCTTTTACTTTTCACCTTTGAGTAAGTGTTTCTATGTGTTTTAGATATAGTAAAATAAGAGTATAATGCAAAATATCTATCAAATGTGTATGTGTACATATTTCTACAAGATATTTACAAAATTATAGTGAGTCATGGGGGGAAAGGTCGGCCAAGGGTATATGGGGAAAGATTTGATGAGTTTTGATTAGTTAAATGTATTATTTGATAGGTGTTGTATGTATTTGATACATATAAGTAGTTATTTAGGGTAGCGTTAGCTAAAAATCGATTTTAACGGAACAAGATGAAATATATCGAAGTCATAAAAATTATAAAAATACATTTCTCGCAAGAATTGAGTGAATAAATAATTATCGAGTTGAATTTACGAAAACCGTCGTAAATATTTATATATAACAATTTATATACACAATAAATTTAAAACATCGGGTAAACTAATAATATAATTTTTATAGTCTTAAAATGAGTATAAAAATATATTAGGATAATTTTTGGAAGTGTCGGTTCAATTATTCAAAATAAATGATTATGCGATAGCGTTTATTTAATAGGAAAATATACGTTTATGAAATATGCAAACCCATGTATGAACTAATATAAGAATGATATTACTAATGATATGTAGACTAAATCTAGTCTATATGAAATGTCATCAATGATGTTTCATGAATACGCAGCTAAACCATCAAGGTTACGCGTATTTGATACTCGTAAACCTAGTTTACGAAAAATGATGAATAGTGAATCATGAATAGTGATTTTTTCCGGAATGAATAGTGTTTGTGAATAGTGAAAATTTAAAATAACCTCTCAAAGTCGTAAACTGACTTCAAAAACGATGAATAGTAAAATGATAAATAGTAACCGATGAATAGTAAATTCCCGAGATGAATAGTAAAATTTTCAAAGTTTGTAAAATGACCTGAAATTACGATTTGTCATAGTTAACTCGTCCGTTTTCTTACATTTTTATCCGTTTTCGTCCTTCTTATACGTTTTTGTCCATTTTCGTCCGTTTTTATACGTTTTTGTCCGTTTTCTTATGTTTTGTTCGTTTTCGTCTGTTTTTATACGTTTTCGTTCGTTTTCTTACGTTTTTATCCGTTTTCGTCTGTTTTTATACGTTTTCATCCATTTTTACAGGTCTTCATATGTTTTTATATGTTTTCGTTCGTTCTTTTACGTTTTTATCCATTTTCATTTGTTTTTATACGTTTTCGTCCAATTTTATAGGTATTCATGTGTTTTTATACATTAACTCCCCACATATGCCTTGCACACGAGGGTAGAACAATTGTTTTCGTCCGTTCTTATAAGTTTTTGTCCGTTCTTATATGTTTTTGTCCGTTTTCATTCGTTTTTATATGCTTTTGCCTATTTTTGTCTTTTTATACGTTTTCGTTCATTTTTATAAGTTTTCTAACGTTTTCATACGTTTTCGTTCGTTTTTATACGTTTTCATCATTATTCTTACATTTTTATCCGTTTTCGTTCGTTTTTATACGTTTTCGTCCGTGTTCATCAGTTTTTATATATTTTCTTACGTTTTCATACGTTTTTATACATTTTTATCCGTTTTCGTCTGTTTTTATACGTTTTCGTCCGTTTTCATACATTATTATCCGTTTTCGTAGGTTTTTATACGTTTTCATCCGTTTTGTTACGGTTTTATCCGTTTTTGTCCCTTTTTATACGTTTTTACCTGTTTTTTTACATTTACATACATTTTTATCCGTTTTTGTCTGGTTTTATACGTTTTCGTCCATTTTTACAGGTTTTCATCTGTTTTATATGTTTTCGTCCCTTTTTTTTACGTTTTATCCATTTTCATCTGTTTTTATACGTTTGCGTTCATTTTTATAGGTTTCATACACTTTTATACGTTTTTGTCTATTTTCAAAAACAGACGAAAACAGATAAAATGTAAGAAAATGGATGAAAACGTATAAAAATAAAGAAACAACATGTGGTATAAATGGCTTTTTTGAGGTACTGATAACCACACCCTTATTTAAATACCTCTTGTTTCTTCATTTTATACGTTTTCATCCATTTTCTTAAGTTTTTATCTGTTTTTGAAAATGGTAAAAAAAAAGCGTATAAAAGCATATGAAAACCTATAAAAATAGATAAAAACGTATAAAAACAGACGAGAACGGATAAAAACGTAAAAAACGGACGAAAACATATAAAACAGATGAAACCTATAAAAATGGACGAAAACGGATAAAAACGGACGAAAACGTATAAAAACGGACGAAAACATATAAAAATATAAGAAAATGGGCAGCGATATAAAATGGACAGCGTATAAAAGCAGATAAAAAGCGTATGAAAGCGTTAAAACATATATAAACGGACGAAAGCGTAAAACCGAACAAAGCAAAAGCGTATAAAAAGCGAATGACAATGCAGCGATGTTCTACCCTCATGTGCATTGCGCATGTAGGGAGTGCGTATAAAGCAGATGAAAACCTATAAAATGGGCCAGCGCAAAAAGTGGCGAAAATGGATGAAAGCGTAAAACATGCGAAAACATATAAAACATATGACAATAAAATGGGCCAGCGTATAAAGCAAAACGGATAAAAGCGTAAAAAGCGGTAGCGGATCAAAAGCGTAAACGGATAAAAACGTATAAAAACGGATGAAAACGTATAAAAATGGACGAAAACGGATAAAAACGTAAGAGATCGGACGAGTGAACGGACAAAGCTAACGATCGTTGGAGATAGGGACAGATGGTGTTACCAAACTTCATTATAAGGACTCATGACGCAAAAATGAAAACAAATGGACTTGCGGTGTTATTTTGGGCAAACCATAGAGACAAACAGTGTAATTTACTCTTGTAACTATTTAGAAATCAAATATAATTTTTTTGCGTAAACGTTTTCAATAATGTACTATTGATAGGCTGACATATCTTGCTTCAAATACAACATGTGTAAGACAAAGTTTACTCATGTATCCAGTAAAGCGTCCATTGCTTTGAAAAACATAACCATTCTCTTGCAATGTTCTTTAATTCAAAACCAACTAAGCTTTGCTTAACAAAAAAACTTATTACCCGTGTGATTTGGAACTTGAATTTTGACAAACCCACACTATTAAAGTTCAAAATACCAAAGCTAACAACCATTAGAGCATTGTTTAATAGTATCACTCTTTCATCGCAAATGTACAGTTAACAAGTCAAAGAGAGCTTTGCATAAATATGTGATGAGTTCAATCCCAACTCTTAGCTAAAAAGTCATTAGAACATGTACTCATTATCTCGGATTTGATCCTTAAAGAAAAATTTAGTCAATACCTAAAAAAGTATACGGAGCCAAGATTTTCTCACCGATTTAAACTCTTTTAAAAAAAAAGTACTAAGCTAACAAAAGTTCCAACCAAGGCTGTCAAGATCGCGATCCTGTGCAGGATCGTTTTTGTCTTTGCAAGATCGATATCGTAGGATCTAATCGCGATCCTATGATCCTACCAATTTGTCATATTTTGTAAACAAATGATATACGAGTCAAAATGTTTTAAATTTCTACTCAACGTCAAAGATAAATTCATATAAGATCCTCTTGAAAATGACAAAGTTCAAAATTTAAACACCAAAGTAATAGTAAAACAAAAAAAAAGTCAAGTTTCAATCGTTACATTAACGATTTAGTGGAATAATATTACATAACATAAGTCCTAATGTCCAAAGCATCTGGAATCTACATGATTTCAAGAAAACAAATGTTTCATAAGAGCAAACGGTATGATAACGCCCCACTCGGAGTTATGCTGATGTGGACGGCGTTATCCCCGCGTTACCACATCATCGATTACGTTAACCTTGGGCGTTATAACGCAAGTTACCATGGTAACTTGCATTAAAGTTGATTTTTTTTCCTTTTTTTTTTTGCTTTTAAAATGGGTTTGGGTGTGTGCGTGTGTGTGTTTTCAGTGTGTGTTTGTAATGATTTGTGTGTGTGTGTGTGTGTGCAGAAGGAGGAAGGAGAGAGAGGAAGGAGGCGTATCTTAAAACCCTATTTTTTATTTTATTTTTTGGCTGGGCACTGTGATTTGTTAAAAAAACTTACTTTTAAATTTATAAATGTTATTTGTATTTTTTTAAAGTGTTCTATTGTTTATTAAAATAAGTAGTATTAGTTTAGAGGTTTAATTTGTAAATTTTATTTTTTAAATAAAAGTAGGGCCCAAAATGGTTGAGTTATGGTAAGTTATAAGGGTGAGCATCGGTCCGGGACCGGACCGGACCGACAAGACCGAAGACCGAACTAAGGTAAAAACCGGGACCGAGACCGAATGTGGTCGGTCCGGTCCGGTCTTGGTCGGTCTGTCGGTCGGACCGGACCGTTTGGAGTCTACTAAGGCCAAAATAGTTGGTTTGTGGTCCGGACCGGACCGGACCGAGGACCCAATTAACCCAAATGCATAGACCTAGGACCGGACCGAATGTGGTCGGTCCGGTCTCGGTCGGTCCGTCGATCGGTCCGGTCCGTTCGGGTCGTTTGCTCACCCCTAGTAAATTATGATAGTGGGTGTTTTTTGAGTGAGTTAAGCTGAAATGTTAAAGCTGATGTGGCGCTGACGTGAAATGCTCTTAGTAGCATTCCAAAACATACCATTTGACTAGTTTAATCACACTGAACTAAAGTAAATTAAACTATTAAACACTTTTATACTATAAACTATTTAAAAAAGTAGAAAACTATGTATAAACTATAATCTATTTAGAAAATAAAACAACGATCTTTACTTATTAGGCATTAGTAAAATACTGGCGTTTGTTTGTTTCACTGTGAGTGGGATGGACTTAAAGGATTAAAAATAATTAAAAAAAGTAAGAAAAATTAAAAAAAAAATGAACTCGGATCACGTGTCAATCTTACACAATTTTAAGCGATGTGCGTAAAATCATCGATCTTACCTGTAAACTCACGAGTTTAACAACCTTGGTTCCAACAACACTTTATAAATATCCTCTTTACTCATCCATTTATCTACTCTTCAAATAACAAAACAACAACACTTCTTCATAAATTCAATGAAAAAAAAATACAAGGAATTGATCAAGTCAACTCTTTGGTCATGGACAATGACAAGGAGATGGTCCACACGGCGTAGATTAGCAACGGGCCTTGGCTCAGTCAAAAGAACCAAACGTTACACCTTTTAATTCGTTCCTTTGTAACGGCTACTACATAGGATTCTCCTTTGTATACGTGTCATGCTCATGGGCCCACACGTAGATATTATTTTCAAACGCCGTTGTAAAAGTTGAAAAAGTCTGCAGTGGACTTGAATAATAACGTATAATAAAAGGTTTTGGTTTGAATTTATGTTGGTATATGTTCAAAAAAAAAAAAAAAATTATGTTGGTAACCTACGTAAACGCCACACATTGTCACAAGTAATTGAGTAAACTACGTAAAAGTTTGTTTCTTTATCAAAAGTCATTGTCAAGAATATAAGTTCTATTTTTTTCCAATGGTATTCAATTTTATAAAAGAAGTTGTTTTGACGAAAGAAATAACAATAATAATAATAATATATTTCACACGTGTTAACCAAATGGCTGAATCCACATTTTGCATATCTCCCTGACAAATGGCACTTTGGAGATCACAAAAAGAGGACTACACTTCAGACTGGCTTAGGGTGCATCCGATATCTGGGTTGCGACAGCCTATGAATGCCAGAACCTACAAGTGCGTATTATGTTATCGGCTAGACGTTCCCCTTTTCTCTGTTCAGATGTCGTGCTCAGCTTGCTCCAAGGTTTTCACTGGGGATATTTATGGGGACCATGTTGTATCGTGTACTGGCACTATTGGTATTAAACACCGACACAACATGGTGCGTGACACTTTGGTTGATATCTGTTCTCGATCTGGGATCTCGGCTCGTAAAGAGGTCGATATCAGGTTGGGTGGAGAAAGGGAGCAAGTCTTACGGCCAGCAGATATCTTGCTCTTGTGCCAGGGTCGTGTGGTGATCGATGCCGCAAAAACGTATTCACGTCAAGTACGGAGCTGAATGTGCGGATATTGGATATGGGTTCACCCCTTTCTCGTTTTTCTCATTGGGGGAACTTGAGGCAGATGCGGTGACCTTACTTAAGCGGATCCGGAAGTTCTCGATAACTCAAGACATTGGGGCGTCATTTCATATCTTTAATAGGATTAGTTTCTTTATTCTTAAAGGTGTGGGGCAGGATTGTTTGAGGCTCCCACTAATATCTTGTAATCCTATGGTTTTTGTTTCTAATGAAAATGATGTAATAATAATAATAATAATAATAATAATAATAATAATAATAATAATAATAATAATAAAAGTGTGTTTTATAGTAAAAAAAAATAAAAATAAATAATAATAATAATAATAATAATAATAATAATAATAATAATAATAATAATGGAACAAACATATTAATAGTTGAATAACTTATAAACCATAGTTGTCAGGATCCTGATCCTGATCTTAGGATCTTACGATTTTACGATACTACAAGCAAAAAGCGATCCGGATCCTATGTAGGATCTTAGCACGCTTAAGATCTTATAAGATCCCGATCTTGACAATATGATATTAAGATTTAATCCGATCCGATCTTACTTTTCTCGAATTGTAAACTAAAAAGTTATGAATCATATTTTATATAATTTAAAAAACAACATGTTAATCTTTTTAAACATTCTATATTCATAATTTAAAACAATATTTTCATGAAACATTCATATAATTTTGTGTTGATACTATATAATAATTTGTTGATTCGAATGATTTTACAAATACTATTAAGAAAATGACATTATAGTAGAATCTTAAGATTTCGATCCAATTTTATGATTATGATCTTGCAAAAATGAAAATAATCCTTAGTAGGATCCCAATTTTAAAAACTTTGCTATAAACTATGGAGTAATAAGTTTTCATCGGATACTATAATAAGATGGTAAAAAAACCACACCTCGTGAATTGGGTGACAATTGACATCCGATATATTGAATATCCATCCGATTCGATCCATCGACGGTGGATATGGATGAACGAAATTGATCATTAATGGATATAATCATATACACATGGATGTTGATATGTACAATTAGTAACGTATCGGATATGAATCAATGACGAAACTACTTAAGTAGTTGGATATGTGTTCCAATTGGGATGCAACATGGCTAGGTGTTCCAATTGGTATGCATCTTGGTATTCCGGTCGGTTGCAACATGGCTAGGTGTTCCAATTGGGAGGCAATTGTTCATTAGTTTTCTTCCAAGCTTTCGCAATGGAATGCTAGATTACTAACTGTTGGTGGTCGTCTTTCATTAATAAAGGCGATTCTTGGAAGTTTACCTACTTATTTTATGTCGCATTACAAGATGCCAGTTGCGGTTTGTAACAAATTGGAGTCGCTGCGGAATAAATTCTTCATATGGGGTAATTTGAGTGAGAAGAAGATGACTTGGGTGAGCTGGAAAAAAATGCTTAACTAGCAAGGATAAAGGCGGCCTCGGCATTGGTAGCTTGCATGCGCTCAATGCAGGTCTGCTCTTCAAATGGCTTTGGCGGTTTCTTAGCCAGACCTAATGATCTCGGGCTAATGTTATCAAGGAGATTCATGGTCAAAATGGAGGTATCTTCAACCCTCCTTCGTACCGTTCTAGCCTTAGTCCATGGTGTGGCTTTCTTTCTTCGGTAAAATCTCTTAATAAAATAGGCATCGACCTCCTTGCTTTGTGCTCTAGAAACATTGGTAATGGCGCTCTGTCCGCTTTTGGGATGATGTTTGGTGCGGTAATCAACCTCTAAAGGATCAATTTCATCGCATATTAATGCTTGACAATGATAAACGTTGTAGTGTGGCAAATCGGTTAGCTCTTCAAGATTGGGATTACGTCTTTAGAAGGGCCGAGAGGGGTATAGAGTCCTCGCAATTTGAAGGCCTGAAAAGGAGTATTGGGTTAGTTTCTCTTTCAGATAGCACCGACTTGTGCCATTGGTCTCCTGGTGATTCTAAAGGGTTTCCTGTTGCATCGGTTCGCTCTTTAATTGATTCACATACTCTTGTTGTGAGTGCTGCCACTCGTTGGAATAGAAATGTTCCCATTGAAATCAATGTTTTCTTATGGAATCTTATGCTTAATAAGCTTCCCTCGAGGATGAACTTGGATAGGAAATGTGTTGATGTTGACTCCCTTCTTTGCCCCATATGTAATGAAGACGTGGAGACGGTAAATCACTTATTTTTCTCTTGCGAGTTAGCTAAGAACTTGTGGTCTTTACTTGCTAGTTGGTGGGATCTTGATTTTCCTTTTTGCGAAAACATTCGGAGTGGCTTAGTTGGTTAGATTCCTCTCCCATTTCATGTAAAGGTCGTTTGTTCCTTGATGGAGTTGGAGCGTCTCTCTTGTGGTCCATTTGGAGTTTTCGTAACCGTTTACTTTTTCTACTTCTCTGCCTAAGAAAAAGGAGCTTTAGGATAGTGTTGTTTTGGATTCGTTCTTATGGATTTCATCTAGGAATCCTAAGCTTAAGATTAGTTGGGTAGGTTGGTTGAAAAACCCTTTTGTAACTATAGACTCTTTGTAATTTGTTTTTAGCTTTTGCTAATTTTTATCAAAGCCACCGATCAAATATATATATATATATATATATATATATATATATATATATATATATATATATATATATATATATATATAGTTGGATATGTCATGGCCAACCCAAACTTTTGAGCAAAAACTTATGTATTTCTTAGATTTATATTACAATGTTCCTTTAGAACTATTTTGTTAATACAAATAAGCCGTAAAAACATTTATTTATATTTTACGATCTTCTAATGTTTTGACGATAACATACGTAGAATCATTTTAACGAAACAAATAAAATACGTAAACTGTTTTAGCCAATAGTTTTCTAACACACTTACGTTTCCACATAAAACACTAAAACAAGTATAAGTGATTTTATGATTTAGTAATACATATGTACAACAACTAGTGTTTACATATATGGGTAAATATATACTTAAACTAAGTATATACTAAAATGGGTAAAAACTAACAAATGGTATTGACCCATAACCCATGGTTTCATCAAACCATTTGACTAGGTACATTGAACTCATGAGATACATTGTATCTAATAAGAAACCCATGGATCAACCCATAACCCATGACCCATGACCCATAACCAAAATACCCATGGGTAAAGAGGAGAGTCCCACGGATCCCTAGCTTTACGCTAGCCGGATCCCTTGTGGGAGGGATCCGTGGGATCCGGGGAACAGTAAACTTTGTCCTCTATAAATAGTGAGCCATTTTTTCCTTTTTGGCTCACCACTTTCACACATACTTTCTCCAAGTATTATACCTCTCTAACCACTGATCCTAAGGGATCTTTCTATGTAGTTTGTCTTTTGTTTTTGTGTGATTCTCTAGGTTCCTCTTAAAGCGAGATCACCACTTCTTGAAGTCAAGCAAGCTCAAGTCCATGAGTTGCCATGCTTAGTCATCATCAAGACAACTAAGGTTCTCTTGTTGATAGTTCTTTCTTCCTCCGTAGATGTTGTGTTGAAAGCATTAGTGAAGGATGCCAAAAGAGTCAAGACGAAAGCATTAGTGAAAGGTGCTTCACGTCCGAGTCAAAAGCATTAGTAAAGAATGCTAAAGGTGTCAAGACGAAGGCATTAGTGAAAGGTGCCAAGCGTTGTGTCAAAGACATTAGTGAATGATGCCTAAGAATCAAATCAAGTGACATTAGGGAAGAACGCCTAGGTCGTATAATCGATGAGGTGCATCGTTATACATATAAGTCTTTGTTTATTTCCAAGGATGGTGATATCCTTGATGATGTTGTAACAAGGAGTGGATCTCTTTGAGATTAGGTGTTGTGTTGTGATGGGTAGTAGTTCCTCCATAGTAATGGAACTAGGTGCTTAGCCTAGTACCTATTAAATGGTGGCGGCGTTGTGGTAGGTGTGGTTCACCTTGGTGAAAAGAACCCGGTGGTTAGCCTAGTACCGGAAAAAGAGTAGGCGGCGTTGTGAAGGCTTCTCCGCCATAAGGAGATTGGTGTCGTGTAGTGTTTACGAACTCTCGAGTAGGTGACTCGGGGAGTGGAGTAGGGCAAGGAATGTGTCCTTGTAGCCGAACCACTATAAATACTCGTGTCGTGGTTATGTGCTTCTTACTCTTTATCTTTCATTACACGTTTATATATCTATCTATCAACGTCCAACATAAACAATCAAATAGATTGACATAAGTCGATCTAAATATTTTAAAACGAAGTTTTAATTGGTAAAACTATTCAACCCCCTTTATATTTTTCCACGTATTTGGTCCTTTTTTGGACTTTTATATTTCATGCATTTTATAGCATTTTTCAGCTAGATTAGTTTATTTACCATCCATTTATTTTTGCTTTATATATTTAACCTTTAGATATGTTCAATTATGTAGTGTTCACTAACTAAAGTTTCTGGTTAATTCATGATTTAACCTTAAAACATGTTATATTATGCGGTATGTGGTCTATTCACAGTGGCAGAGCCAGCCTAATTTTTTTAGGAGAGCCAAAATGTAAATCATGAAACTTGAGAGGGCTAATTTATCATTTATCTTTAAAAATTAAGATTTGTAATATAAATTGTTTATTAGTATAAGGGTATTTTATGTAAAAATGACAAACTTTAAGAGAGGCTATAGTCCTCTTCTATCCTAATGACCCTCTCCCCTTGTCTATTCATGATTTTTTTTAATGAGTTTGATATGTAGTTTTCTTAATATATATATTTTCTTCCTATAGAAATATTAGTTTGTAGCAAAAATGCAATTTGTTATTTGGCCTACCGGTAACTGAATTTTTGGCTTTGTCACTGATTTGAATGATTTTTTTTTTTTTCTTAACTTAACATGCTTAATTGGTAATATAACTTTCATGGATTAAAAGTTTACTGAAGTTATACAATACTTACTTTCAAGGTTAGTTAAAGTTTAGTGACTTTTTGGTTTTCATATAAGATAGTCATTAAAAAGTACAAAATTAACTCATAATGCACAAATTAGCATTAAATCATAAGAAATAAATATTTAGGGGATAAGCTTTTTATAATTTTTGTAGCCAATTGGCTACAATCCTTCATAAAAAATACACTAGCGTTGATCAGGGACCGAAAAGAATCGGGGCCACAAAAATAATCGAGGGCCGCATTTTTAGTTCAAAATTGTAGCCAATTGTCTACAATTAATTGTAGCTAATATATTCCCTTATTACTATTTATTATTTACTGTAGCATTTGTACATGTATTGTAACAAGCCATGTTTTAATTTCAATTAAGAATCAATATGGATACTTTTGTTTGATATGAAATGGATATCCATTTATCCGTTTCATCCATCGGATTTTAAATAAACATGGATGTAAGTATGAATATGAATGATGAAAATTAAATGAATATAAACATGAATACAACTTCATCTAATTCAAGCCATTGCCATCTCAACTCGTGAGCCTTGTGCATGTAACCAAACAAAATGAATCGCATTTTTTAGATATTGATCTTTTTCATTTCAATGAGGGGACAATTATAACTTGGGTTTCGATACTAATATTATTAGGGTTGTTATTGAGATCCTTTCAAGTTTATATAAAAATAACTTGTAATATTTATTGTTTTGTCGTGAGACAATATTCGATAATGTTCATATGAAATTGAGAAGATCGTAATCCTTGTTAATATTATAGCTTTATACATTAATTTTGTACATAAATTTGGTTGATAAATATAAGTTGAGAAAATGAGTGATTATTATAAAATGAACAAGTAAAGAATGCATTTTTTTAATATGACAACCCTAAAGTTCCATGTGGGTGTTATTTGCATTGATTAAAACCAAACCGCAACTTTAAACTCTCAAAGATTGTAAATGCAGTTTTTGCCAAACCACATAAACCATTTACATAATTTACTCTTATTATTTTTTCCTTATTATTAGTTGCATACTTGCATAAAGATTATGACACAAATGGTTAATTTCCTCTTTTGTTTCGTGATTTCTGCCTTATATCAAATGATTACGACAAATTTTCGTCACAATTGTACTTATTTCGATATTAAAGATTCACTTACAAAAGTACCCCGACGAGTTAGAATCCTACGATTTGTATTACATGACTATTAATGAGCACAAATATATGACGATCATTTGAGATGTCGTTTACTAGACTTATGACAAACTCTAGTAAATGATACAAGTGATAGCAAAATGGACAGATAATGTGTATTAAATATGATTGCAAAGATTATATAATAGCTAAAATCTTCAAATAAAATATATTTAATGTGATTGCACGCTTGTGTCATGTTTATCCCATAAGAATTGTTTCTTTTTAGACTTTACAGCAATATTTTTTCCATAGTTATTTATTTTACTAATTATTTTAATTATGGGAATTGATATGTACACATATCAATTTGATTCATACACATAAAATACAAATGTAAATAGACTCGTATGCCCTTATCTAGTTTTAACCCCTTTTTATATACTGTAGTTTGAGAAAAAATTAATTGTGCCTCCTCTCACGTCCACATTGAAGCCATCACAGGTAAATGAGCACAATTGATTGATTATCTTCTAATAAATGAATTGATCATTATATTTTACTGTCATAATCAATCGGAAGTATACATCATGCCATTGGTTTTCATGTTTTCCATAAGATCTTATTATTCCAAGAGCTTTTTATATGTTTACATGATTGTTTATGTCTTGATTTTTGAACGTAGTCTACTAATTTTCATGCATAACACCATTATCTTCCTCTATATTTAGGCAACAAATGAACTCTTCAAGTCCAATATTTCAAGATGAAGAACTTTATCTTAATAGCTCTACATTCAAGTCGGTTGATGATTTACTAAAAAGCGTGAGCTATCTATTCGTGATTCGAAAAAAGACGGAGCACAGCATCTTGTTTGATCAAATGCCCCTTCCACATAAAAAGGGAGGTGCTTATTTTTTGGATGAATGCTTCTTTGTGTTCAAGATCAGAACTGTCGCATTGTTTAAATTCTTGTGTTCGCAATTGTATCAGTTATGTGTACGTACCCGAGTCTTTTTTATTTTTTTGGGTTTATTGTTTTAGTTTGAATATATTAATTGCTTATATACTGTAGTTAGTCATCCAGGTTATGATCCTAAACTGGAACTTACTTGATGTTGTGACATTAAGATTTCATGTTTTGTACTTAAGTTTGTGTGTGTAACAGTATCTGTGTTTGCACATGCATGGCAAGGAGTTCTTATCGAATAAGCTTTTTGTTACCTATATCCTTATAAGTGGTGCTATATATGATGTATTCTCAAATTAATTTACTTCAAATTGCCTTCTATGTATCTTGTGTGAACAGCTGACTTTGCCTTAATGTGTTTTGAGGGACAGGTTGAATGTTTTCTTGATGTTGGTATCTAAGCATGCATTGGTGATCATTTTTATTTATTAAATATGAACTGACATAAAAAATGACAGAAGGAAGCGAGGAAATCAAAGAATTGGTTTCTTTGGAAGTCTTAAGAAAAGTCAAATAATGACTACTCGTAAAATATAAAAGAGGGCATAGTGGTCTATTTACAATTATATTTATGTGTATCAATCAAATTAGTATGTGTACATATCAATTCCCTTTAATTATAGTCCGGGAAATGATCCTCGTATTAAAATATGAGTAACTTGCATAATGTTATAGGTAAGGATTAGGGGTAAGTAGTTCGCCCTTAATCGTGCCTTATTTTTTAAATGGATTTGGAGATTTTATTTCACTCATTCTGGTCTTTGGCTCAATGTTATTAAAGCTATCTATGGTTCAAACAGTTGTCTTGATCACCGTTCCCCTAATCACACAGGTTGCTCGGTTTGGATCATGGTTCGTAAAGCTATTACCAATCTTAAATCTAAGAGAGTTGATCTTATGGAGTTTTGTATAAAGGTGATCGGGAATGGTAATAACTCAAGCTTTTGGCATGAGAAATGGATTGGTGAATGCTTTAAGGTTAGATTCAACACATTGTTTAACTTGAAGCTTCAAAAGCAATTTTTGGTTGTGCAAAAGCTCCAGAATTCTGATTATGCTTTCTCTTTTTGAAGGCGTCCAAGAGGGGGTGTTGAAGAGTGCCAATGGCAGGAGCTTTCCCAATTGTTGTCCTCGGTGGTTTTATCTTCTGCTAGCGACCGTTGGTCCTGGTCGCTGAATGGAACGATGTTTTCTCAGTGAAGTCGGCTAGGGAAGAGAGTGATAAGCACTTGCTCATTATCTCTTCCTCCTCTGTGAGATGGTCCAAATTGCACCCTATTAAGCTTTAATGTCTTTGCTTGATGTATGTTTCTAGATAAGCTCCCGACAAGAATCAACTTATCTAATAGAGGTATGGATATTTCTTGTGCGTTGTGTCCTCTTTGTGGGAACGAGGTAGAATCTCGTAACCATCTATTCTTTGGTTGTTCATTGGCTTTGGATTTATTCCAGTTAAGAGGGCGATGGTGGAATATCCACATTCCCATTTTGCTCGATCCTATAGCTTGGGAGGTTTGGTTCAATGGGTTGCGGCTCTATAGCTTTCAAAGGTCGGTGCTAGAAGCTAGTTTCTTTTTCTTGTGGTGGCATATTTGAAATTACAGGAATGCGGTCTTGTTTTCAGTGAAGAAGCCTAAGAAAAGTTTGATCTTCGACAATATTTTTTCTCAAACTTAGTTTCGGGTGAATAATAGATGTAGGAAGGTGAATGTTTTTTATAGACCCATCAAACGTCATCTCTTCTATATAATCCTTTTTATCTAGCATCTTGTTAGCTTTTTCAATAAAATTTTGCCGTTTAATAAAAAATGGAGAGGTAATTATGCAAATACAAAAAAGTTAGAATAATAATGATCATAGTAGTCATTTTCTCATGGGAGTGTTAGTTAAAGAAGCATAAAGATGATTTAAAATGAATAATTTTAGCATATGTACTTGACCGAAAGTGGAATCGCGTTATATTTTCTCGTGAATAGAGATTTTTTTTTATTGATGAAGTGGTATCTTCTAAATATCCAATTACTTTAATTGATTCGCATAGAATAAAACTATAATTAAGTCAGAAACAAAATTAGTTTGGTAGAAGGATAAATTTTGGATCTGCATGTAAAGAACAATTATTGAAAACAATAATTTAAGTCAAAATGATGGAATCTCTTGAACACTACACATGAAGTTTATGTCAACAAGAAAAGATTTGTCAATAGTAGAATGATGATAGTTGTATCAACTAATTGAAATAATCCAAATTAATTGAAATTAATACTTGGTGCAATACAATTTTTTGCAATAATGGAGATCGTGTCTTAAGCAAATCTTCTAATGTGTTTGCTGAATCATTATTATGTTTCTTTAACATAAATGAAATAATTTTTGTGAACGTACAAGATCAAACTAATAACAAGTAGTAAATGATAACATGAACTTATTTCAAACCGTTGAATTTTAATACTATTACATATGAATTATTTTGCAGTCTTTTAATTATATGTTCAAATTTCTATAGAATATGAAGTTACAAATCTTTATATATTGAACAATAACAATAACATAAGAATGTATTATTTAAAACTCTCAAAGTGAGAAAAGTTTAATTACTAATATATCCTCAATCTCAATTAGTATTATCTCTATCTCTACTATATATAAAAAGAAAATGTTGAATTACTAACATGCCCCATATTTCTTGCCGCAAATGTTGTCCCATAATATTGTTTATAAAATTAATGTTTGTTTTTTAAAATCAACTAGTTTTTACAATTTTTTTTTTCTTTTTTACAAGTTCATCATAGTGTCGATTTATATTTTAATCCCAATTTATTAAACTGTAACTCGTATGATGTTGATGTCATCTCGGCTGATGATCAAGACTTGCAAACGTCAATTCTAAGCGTTACACGAAACACTTAACCACAAATATCACTATAACTATTTGCCGCCAATCTCATCTCCATGCACCCTAGTACTAATAAATGAAAAACTTTTCATACGTATTTAATTATATCACACCATGGACAGAAATAAATTTAACACATATAGATAAACTATTTTTAGCGTTTGTGCAAGTACGGTGTTATACTATAAGTACGACTTATAATGATATTGAAAGTATCTTTGTTCGGTGTGAATTTATAAATTTTGTTATTATTATTTAATAAACCGTTATAATTATTTAAGAAACATATATTTAAATATATAAATTGTATTTTTAATCAAATTACTTTAGACTTTTAATATACGTGACTAATAATAGATTGACTAATAATAGATTTAGTCGTGTTTTATTTAATAACCTGTGTATGCATAAGGATTATTAAACATAGGGTGTAAATTTAATAATTTACCGGATATCCTTACGTAAATATTAAAGAAGAATGACATGAATCGTTGTTATATTTAAGATATTGTGTTTTATTTACATATCACAATAACATATGTTTTTATTTTTATATTTATATTTTAGTGAATTCATGGATTTGGTATCACAATTTTATCTTATAATACAATAATATTTATATATAACGACAACAATTATAATAAATATAATTTTTAAAAGCAAATATAAAGTAAAGGAGTATTTATTAAATTTATAAATTTGTTAAACATTATAAAAGTTGAAATTTTTAAATTTGAGTTCATAATATATTTTAGCCATTAACAAATTATATATTTAGTTATTTAGCATCAAACTTCACTTGCGTAGTGTTTGATATTCAGAAATGAGAGTCGTATGAAACAACTCACTATAATGGAATAAAATTTATTGTTTGTTGTATAATGAATAAAAACTATTGTTTGTTTCGAGTTCAAGAGTGAAATAACTTACTACTTGATTCATTATATTATGTCTCTAATTGCCATTTTCATTTCACAACGAGCCCTACTCTTTTTTATAGAGGTGAGCACGGTTCAATTCGATTCGGTTGTAGGCTAAAATCGAAACGAACAAAAATTTGGTTTTGTTTTTTTGAAACCGTTGGTTTTGGTTTTATCTAGGTTTGGTTCCTTTTTAGTTTTCGTTTGGTTTTGTCGAGGTGTAGTCTTTCAAAGGTATAATTTTTAATACATCACAAATTAACACTTTCAGGTTACAACAATGAAGAAACACACTATAATGACATAAGAAACTAATGACAATAGAAAAATACTATAAGATAATTGTTTATGTTTTATAAATTGACACAATAATAACAATATAAAACTACTTACCACGAAAAATCTTATAAAAATTATTTATGCGTCTTAAATGACATCTTCAAAAAGCAATATTTATATAAGAGTGTCTTAGGATTATATGTATTTTCAGCCATGCCAACCTCCCGAAAAGGAAGGGCTTTAATCGAGTTGAGTCTGTGTGATGGTGAGTTCAAACCCCGTCGATTAGTCGGCTAAAAGGTCAAAAACCATTGTTACAAAAAAAAAAAACGATTATTTGTATTTTATTGCTTCGGTTTTTTCGGTTTGGTTTTTATACTGAAACGGTGAAACCAAACCGAATTGTAAATTTTGGTTTCTCCAAAGTACAGAAACCGAACCATCAATTTTTCAATCGGTTTTGATTTTTGGATTTTTGTTTTTCGATTTTGTTCGATTTTTCAGTTTTCTGCACACCCGTACTCTTTAACATTCCATTTTGCACAAATTGACACTTTTGATATATTTCATTTATTTTCATTGGTTTTCTACGTGCATTAATCATATTTCACCATGACAACTAAACAAGACAATATAAGGTTTGTTTGTCAAAATTAGTAGTAGCAGTTAGCAGTAAGCATTTAGTAGTAGCAGTTCGCAGTAGTAGTTTATTTTATAAAAGTGTTTGATAAAATAGTTGTAGTTATAATAATAATGTGTAAAATAACATAAAAGGACATACATATTCAAATATAAACTCTTTAGTTATTATGTTTATTTTATGATATCGCCTATTTTGTTCCTTTTTTATTTCATCACATCTAAGATTACTTATTATGGGAATGGCAGAATTTTGCAATGGTTTGGTGGTGCAGATCACCAAACAGTTTCCCATTTTTTTGTGTGTGTGGGTGTTTGTCGGGTATATTGTGCGGTATGTTTCTATAAAGTTAGGTATTTTTATATTTTTTGTTTGGTGATGATCATGACACCTGTTTGATGGTGAGTTTTATAGTGTGTTGAATTATAATGTGATGCTAATGTAAAAATGATGAGTTTAATGACCATAACACCCAGTCTAACCAAGCAGTGTTCAAAATTCATTTCTACATTAAAAAAGTGAAAAAAAAGCTAAAAGTAACTAAGTAAGTTGTGTCTATTATGCTACATGTAATGTTCACCTTCCTTTTACTCTATAAGATGTTGTAACATTAGTTTTTTAACCCTCCCTGACCCATCTTATCTTCAATTTTTAGCTGTAATGGTCGTCAAGTAACCAACCAAATAAAAATAGCTCGTTTTATATTAACATGCCGCACGATATACTTCACACACACTCACAAATAAGAATAATAATAATAAAAAAAATACCACGCACACGTTTTCCTCTTTTTTTCGTTAGGTGAAGTCCCTCACTGAAACGACTTTTCCACATTCGCGTGCCAAGCAAACATCCCCGTCATGGGGTTCACGTGCCAACAAAGGCCCTTCATGTATGATCACCTTCACCATAACACGCCGCTTTAGTTAACTGAATTGAATAGTTAAACTATATATATATTTTTTATCTGTTCCTTTATAAATCGTTAAATATAACTTGAAGGTGAGAGACTATACAATGTAAGAGGAATTTTCAAATGCTTACTCTTATTTTAGTGCTTACCAAGGGACAAATCCTCACTATCCATCTAGTTTAATCTAATGGTGGGGATAAACCTATGATTTAATATGGAAACCTAAGTCCATGTTTTTTCTCTCATTTTTCTTTGTCTTTTTATCTTTTTTATTTATTAACATTTTTTTTATTCAAGTTTTTTTTTCGCTTTCATACGTTTTCATTTGTATTCATACGTTTTCGTTCGTTTTAATACGTTTTCGTCCGTGTTCATATGTTTTTGTCATTTTTTTTACGTTTTCGTCTGATTTCAAACGTTTTCGTACGTTTACATCCGTTTTAAATGCGTTTACATCCGTTTTAAATGCGTTTACATCCGTTTTCGGCGTTTTAGATCGTTTTACGATGTTTCCGTGCGTTTTGTCGTTTACATACGTTTATATACGTTTTTACGTTTTAGGCGTTTTGTCCGTTTTACGTTTTCGTCCATTTTTAGACATTTTCGATACGTTTTGATTTTTAGATATTTTATACGTTTTCATCTGTTTTCTTATGTTTTACCGTTTTCAAACGTTTTCGTCTGGTTTCTTACGTTTTCATTTGATTTCAAACGTTTTTGTCCATTTTCTTACGTTTTCGTCCGTTTTCTTTCGTTTTCGTCCATTTTACATACGTTTTCAGACGTGTTTTTATGCTTTCATACGTTTTCGTCTGTTTTCATACATTTTCGTCCGTTTTCTTACGTTTTCGGCCATTTTCATACGTTTTTGTCTGTGTTTTTAGCTTTTCATGTATTTTCGTCCGTTTTTAGACGTTTTCGTCTGTATTTTTACGTTTTCATGTATTTTCGTCCGTTTTTATACGTTTTCGTCCGTTTTCATACGTTGTCATCCGTTTTTTTACGTTTTCATCCATTTTTAGACGATTTCGTCTGTTTTCAGACGTTTTCATCCGTTTTTATACGTTTTCGTCCATTTTCATACGTTTTCATCTGTTTTTATACGTTTTTGTCTGTTTTATACGTTTTTGTCCATTTTCAGACGTTTTTGTCCGTTTTCATACGCTTTTATATGTTTTTTATTCGATTTAATACGTTTTTGTCCGTTTTCAGACGTTTTCATTTTGATATTTGTAAGTGACACTTATTTATCTCTTGTGGTATAACATTGTAAGGAAGATGAAAAATATTACATTCTTCATCATGTATGTGTTATCAGTTGTGATACTCAACTAAGAATGTGATGGTTACGTTTTTGAAAATATTTAGGAAGATTTTTGTGTTTTATGATATTATGAAATATTAGAAAAGTTGTTCAACTGAAAACAAGAGATGTTATGATAGTTTTGTTAGACTTGTGGTGGATTTTTCTATTTAATAGATACATTGTGCATGTTTCGATAGGTTTTATAGTGAGATTTGAAAGTATCTATAGTTGAATCAACAAACTAAATAAGCTATGGTTGAAGATAGCACACATCTTTATAAACAAACTGAGGAAGCTCAAACACTTGTGATATCACAGGTGATATCACCTCATTTGTGATATCACACGTGATATCATGTGTGATATTACCGGTGATAGCATGTGTGATATCATAGTTTATATCACTTGTGATATCACCTATGATATCATGTGATATCACCTGTGATATCATGTGATATCACAAGTGAGGTGATATCACAGGTCTTTGAGCTTACTCAGTTTGTTTATAAAGATGTGTGCTTTCTTCAACCATAACTTCTTTAGTTTTCTGATTCAACCATAGATATTTTTAAATTCCGCTATAAAACCTATCGAAACATGCACAATGTAACCATTAAATATAAAAATTCACCACAAGTCTAACCAAAGTTTTATAACATCTCTTGTTTTCAGTTAAACACCTTTTCTAATATTTCATATTATCATAAAACACATAAATATTCCTAAATATTTTCAAAAACACAAATAAGAAAAATGAATAGAATCACAGTAATATAATAAGTGACATTTATTTTCATTTCTTTGATATATACTTGGTAAAATACTAAATTTTTATCACATTTGGTATGAATTTAATATTTCACATTCTTAGTTGAGTATCTGGCTGATAACACATATATGATGAAGAGTGTAATACTCTTCATCTTTCTTACAATGTTATATCATAAGAGATAAATAAGTGTCACTTAAAAATATCAAAATGAATAAAAAGAGAGCAAACTATGAAAATAGAGACTTGACATATTCTCAAAATCAAACAAGTGTTGCATTAAATTAGCATTTTTGAACAAAATAAGAATTCACCTAAAGAGACTTTAACCCTTTTATTTCTACTAAGAGTATAATATCACAAGTGATAGATAACATTGGTTGCATTAAAAAATATGCGCTTGTCAATTGCGATGAAAGGCACAAAAACTATCTTGTAGCGAAAATTATAAAATGTTAGAAAATACATAGGTGATAATATATAAAAATATACAGAGCAATGAAATATCTCAGATGATATTAAAGGTTAAAAACATGCTTTTTGTTTATGAAATATCACAAGTGATATTAGACATTAACTCTTTTATAATAAAATATCACAATTGATATTAGACATGTAATATAATAAAGTTTAATAATAAGCATAAAAACACATGAAAATAGGCAAAACGTATAAAAGCGCAAAAATGGACAAAAGCGTATGAAAGCGGACAAAAACGTATAAAGCGAATGAAAAGCGATAAAGCGTATGAAAACTGAAAAAGCGTCAAGCGGACGAAAATATAAAAGCGGTTAAAATGGCCAGCGTATGAAAGCGGACGAAATCGTCAAACGACGAAAGCGTCTAAAAATGGAGCGTAAAAAAGCGGAGCGTATATAAACCGATGAAAGCGTAAGAAAACGGACAAAGCGTGAAAACACGCAGCGTATTAAAGCGAGCAGCGTAAGAAAACAAACGAAAAGGTATGAAAACGGATGAAAACGTAAGAAAACGAACGGAAACATTGGAAAACGGAGGGAAATGTAAGAAAACAGGCGAAAACGTATGAAAACGGACAAAAACGGACAAAAACGTATGAAAACGGACGAAAACGTACGAAAACGGACGAATACATAAGAAAATGGACAAAAACGTAAGAAAAGCAGTAAAGGTAAGAAAAGCGAAAGCGTAAGAAAACAAACAAAAACATAAGAAAACATAAAAACATATGAAAATGTAAAACGGATGAAAGCGTATGAAAGCGGACGAAAGCGTAAGAAAGCGGATGAAAGCGTATGTAAGCGGACAGCGTAAGAAAACGAAAGCGTAACAAGAAAGCAGCGGACGAAAGCGTATGAAAGCGGGACGCGTAAGAAAACGACGAAAATGTAAGAAAGCGGTAAAGCGTATGGCGGATGAAACGTAAAAAGCCCGTAAAACGTACGAGAGCGGACGAAAACGTATGAAAGCAGGGCGAAAACATAAGAAAATGTATGAAAGCAGACGCATATAAAAGCGGAAAAAGCGTTATGAAAACTAAAAGCGAAAAAAAAAACGTGTAATTTAAAAAAGTGATAAAAAAATACAAATAATGAGAAAATAAATAAGAAAGATAAAAAGAAAAGAAAAAAAACATGGACTTAGGTTTAGACATATAAATCTTAGGTTAATTACTATCATTAGATCAAACTAGATGAAAGGTGGGGATTTATTCTTTAGTATGCAAGGATTTTTGAGTATCTGAAAATAAAGTGCCTCTACAATGTAAAGTGTTATATTTGTTGTTTTTCACTTGTCATTATTTTGATAAGGTTACATACATGTTTGGAAGCATATTGATAGTCTTTTTATAGCATATGTATTTGGGCACCCCACTATAAAATAAACACACATGTGTGTGTATTGTGTATGCATATAACTTGTCCGTATAAACCAATTTTGTCATTATTTTATGATGATAAAAGTAAATAGTTGAGCAATTATTATTTAAATTTCAGAAATAGAGAACACTATTTATATCTAGACTATATATAAAGCATGAATATTTTTTTTTTCAAAACTTGAAAAACTTAAAAATGAATAATATGTTATACCTTAAATGTCCGGAACAAGATTCATTACTAAATTAATAGTTTAATTATCAAAATTTTATTATTTTTCGTTTATAACTTAGACTTTTTTTTCTAGAAATGAATACAAATTAAACCCGTAATTATTGCATCAAGGCTCAACCAAAACCATAAACTCGTAAGTATAATTATTTGACTTTATACATTGTCGACAGCATATATTAGTCTAGTATTTAATATACTTGCATTGATGTTAAAACACAATAAATTTTTTGCCGTTAAAAAATATCAGTTACATATAAAGCAAAAATATTTTTTCTTAAAATTAAAGTAATGTACAATTTTTTAAATACCTTTCTGAAATTTCAATTTCAACTTTTTCATTTACTTCAAACATAAAAATTCAGACAATGTTGTCTTAATTAGAATAATGTCTTAATGATGTTCAAAAAAGAAAAAATAAAATAAATAATCAATCGTTGCTATACACAAGTATTTCTCTAATTTTATTAATCGAAATATGATAGCATGTGCTTACGAACCAACCACTTTTGTTTGGTACTTTGAAATCTTGACCTAAAAAATATTTAAAATATTAAAAGATGAGAATTAACGTTGTATAACGTTAATTTATAAAAAAGTATTTGATGCCTTTTGTATGAAACGAATAAAGAGATGATTACAAGTTTTGTCATGAGTAAAACTTGAACTACAAGAGAATATTGGAGAAGTTGGACAACCAATCCAACATAATATAAACAAGCAATTGAATCTTTTTAAGCTATACACGCACATATATAATAATGTTTCGTTATAAAATAGCATCACATTGTTTACTTGAATTCTATTAGTTAAAGTTATTGCATACCATTTTGCACATTCATGTCGAGAAAATGTGTTGTTTTGCTTATAGATTCAGTTGATTAGGTATAATTACTAAGCTGCGAATTGCAGCTTATTACGAAGCATATGTCTTCAATTCGTCTTGTTATTAATGCGATTAACCACTGAGACATTTCAATCCACAAAAGTTATTTAGAAAGTGTTGTTCCCCGTTCACTAAGGTTTAAAACAGTTTTAAAATAAAAACAAGTTAATAGTGAACAATGGTGAAATTAACATAAGTAAAACACACATATAAATTTTCAACATCATATTCTTATTAGAAATAAATCAACAAAGAATACGTTACCCAAGTACTTGCGGAATAGTACTTGGGATTGAAATGACAAAGTTGTGTGACTCCTCTCTAAGCTCAGGCCAAGTCTGAGCACAACTCTTAGAGCTCACTGAGCTATCTCAGGAACTAAGTTGTATTTGGAGGAGTGAAAGATGGCTTGTGTGTGTGTGTTTTACAATTCACAAGCTTAATCTTTTCACTCCATCTCTTATGCTATTTATACATGTATGAGATTTAACTCTTTCTTAAGTGACAAATCGACATCATACGAAGACAAAATCTTGATGTATTTAGTCTCTGTTTACAAAAGACTATTCTAAGTAAAAGACAAGGGCTTTGCATAACTTCGGTGATGACAGGAGCTTGTAAGTTAGCCATTCAGGGAAAGTTGACTTATGTTGATAAGGACTTCTTCTTATCTGATTCAAAAATATCCCGCCTTGTCCGCTTCTTTCTTGATCTATTTATCCTTGATCTTCTACTTCAGTTTTTCTTGATGTAAGTAGTTGGAAAGGAGTCTTAGGGATTGATGAGTTATTTGTCATCACCCTTTAAGTTCAGCCTTCTGAGTGGAGAGACTTCTTCTTCGTCTCGTCTTGAGTATCGAAGATGACTCACGAGAGACTATGCACTCAGTGACACTGTTAGTGTTTAACGGACTAAACACTTGGGCTATTTTCTATTCAAATCCTAGATTAAGGGGTTTGGGTATTTCTTGAACCCAACAGTCTCCCCCTATTTGGATATACAAATAGCCTAAGTGGTTGATCGATGTAAGTGAGCAATTGGCTTCTTCTTACACTTGAATGTACTAATGAATACAATAAGGAACAGGTAAATTAACAAAACATACATCTTTTATTGATCGATTACATAGTTCCTATCACTAGTACAAAAGATAAAACAAAATGATGTCGATCGGATGGATTCCCGGTGCTTCAAGCTTGACCTTTTTGGTGATGAGTGTTTCCCTGTCAGGATGGTCTCTAATCTTTGCGTTTAAGTCGGTCGCGAGAACCTTATATTAGCGAGGAGTCCGAATTTGAGAGGCCAGCGGAATATAGCGATCATTGTAGCCACCCGGCTGATCGATATCACTCCACCTTTGGAATTTTGGGTTTCCATAGACATCAATGAAAAATAGCCCTCTTTCAGGCTTTTCAATCACTAGACAGTTCACAAACTTAACCCCTTCACGGCTCCCTATTACACTCCAGTCCAGGCACTTTAATCTCAGGTTGGAACTCAACTCTCTTCCTTTTGCCGGTGGATGATTGTGGTTGAGATCCTTGAGGTGCGATTAAAGGGTGAATTCGGAATTAGGCCGGACAATCCTCGATCTTTCATATCTTTTCTTGAGAATTTTCATCGAGTCCTTAACCACGCATTCTTCTTCTTTTCAATAAGTGGATCAAGCTCATCGAGTTCAGTGATCCCAAAGTCGGTGAAATTGGGGATCATGAACCTCGAAGTGTCTTTTATCATCCCCTCGTAGCGTTCATGGCGATGGTTTGGTATTGGGGATGATTCGACATCGTGATCCTTTGGGAAGCCTTGACTTGTCATTGTCGATTGTAATGCTCAATTCGGCTTTGCACGATGGCTTGATTTTCTTCTTCTTTCTTCTAGCTGTTTTCTCATTTGACCATCGGCGGCTGAGCTTCCTTGAACTTTTTCCTGCTGAACTTTTGGAGTTTCTTAGGATCAATTCCCATGTTCTCGGCTTCTTCGGCGACTACCTTTTCCGGTGCTTCTCTATTCTTCTTATCTTCTTGACTTGTTTCAATCTCGTTCTTATTTAGCAAGATATTTACTAATTTGTTGAGGTGTGAGAAGGTATTGATGTCGCCGATTTTGTAGGAATCTTCTCGGGCTCGGGAGTTGTCATTTTGCCTTTTCCTTTGTCACGGCACGAGGAAGATGAAGTTGCTACAAGGGGTGGTGGTGTTGTTATTGGTGTGATTCTTGTCGGTGTTGTTGTTGATGATGTTGTTGGTGGGATTGATGAGATAGGTGTTCTTGACGGTGGTGATGATGAGATTTGAGCCACCGATGTTGATGGTGTTGGCTCCCCTCGGTGTGAGAAGGAGGTTCTTCGGCAATATTCTCCCCCTCAATTCTGCTGGAGCCGGTGAGGGCAAGAGTTGGAGTTGGTCTTGAGGGGGATGGCGCTTGACCCTTGAAGGCACAGTAAATTTAGAGATCATAGCCTTGATATCCGAAGTGTCAAATTGAATACCGGTGACTTTAGCTTCCAAATTAGCTCGAGAATCTTCCAGGCGGTCATTACGGGCCCAAGATTCGGGCCGAGATGAGGATGCCCGAGTCAAAGTAGCCACCTGCGTATTCAAAGAGTCCAATGTAGCTTGAAGAGACGGGTGAGGATGGAAGACCACGAACATTTGCAGACTTGAGCAATTCAAGCAGTTCAGTGAGGCTTGAGGATTGTTTTAAGTGCACGCTCGGTTGCCTCTAGCACTTTAGAGTTGAGTCTTTGGGTCTTCTTTGACAAATTCCTTGATTTCATCTATCTTTGTACCTACACCTTGAAGATGCATGAGGAATTTAGCCATGTTGTCATCCAGTCGGTGAAGGTTGTCATACATCGATCCCTGCTCATGAACATTTTCATCAAAGCCATGTACCTCGGCCTTTAGATCGGCATAACTTCGCGGCTGACCTTAGTGTGTTGTTCCCACGGTGTTTGATAACCCCGAGTATAATCTTCTTGAAGCTTTGGTGATCCACGGAACAAGCCGCCTTTCGATAAGTGGGAGAACATTATCAAATCTTTCAAATTCATCAGTGGAGGAGGAGGAGTCATCATTTTCATGCTTTGGAATGGTGATTCAAGTATGCTCACGTGGATCAGGTGAGGCTCTTGTTAAACTTGAACCTCGGCGTCTATTTCTTCTCCGGTGATAAAATTTCATCATCGGTCTCGGCAAGCTCATCTTGAGAAAAGAGTATGCGGTAACATCGACAAGCGGTTAACCGGGGGTTGGTGATGGGTTCCATATCGATGGGTGGTATGTTTCTCTCGAGTCTTTGTCCCCAGTTGACCCCTCGGACACGGTGGGCGTTTCCATGCCTTCGGCTGGAGTCGGGATTGGTTGTGGGTTCCGTATCGGCGGGTTGTTCCTTTCCCTCCGAGTCTTTGTCCCCCAGTGACCCTGAGACACGGTGGGCGTTTCAGTGCCTTTAGCGAGTCGGTGATAGTTGTATCCCTATCGCGGGTTGTTTGATTCCTCCGAGTCTTTGGGATCGATCGGTGTGCCCTCGGACAAAGGCTTGGATTTGCTAATGTCATCAGGCGTTGTGGAAGGCGCTCCCCTACCCGGGGTTGTATGTTTCCCTGGATCTTGGGGAGTAGTAGTTGTGACCAAGCGGCACCGGCCGTGATGTATCGGTGTCCTTCGTTGTCACGGGGGTGGATGTTGCTTGGGATCCACTGGGTGGCAGATTAGTCTTGGGCTTTCTTTGCCTTTTGGCAAGTGTTCATGAAGCCTCGGGGCCCGAGCCTGGGTTTGGTCTTAGTCCATCACGAGACTTCCCTTTCGTTGCGGAGGCGGGGTTAGGAGACCGATCCGTGCAGTTGTTCTACAGATAACCATATGGGCCGTCAATTCAATAGGAGTGACAAGGGATGGGTCTTTTTGAAAATTTGATTGGCTCGGGATGCCGGCAAAGCACCAAATTTTCTTCACGAGGATAATTGAACCCGGTAACACTTGCAAAGCACAAGAGACAAACCTAGGATATGAGGCGTATTTCGTCCTAGTTTTGCTCAGTATCTTGGTTCGAGATCATCGTAAATGATCTCCCTATGTCGACAGTGACCCCATTCATCAAGCAGTATGCCATCATCAACTGAATAGAGTTAACTTGTTCGGTGGATGAGTGGTTCCCGCCGAGGACCTGAATCACAAAAGTGAATAGGATCCTCCATGCCACGGGAAATGAGCTTTTAGTGACTAGGGTCTTGTCCAAAAAGTTTGATCTAAAGCGATTTGTTTTAACCCATCCTTCAACGTGGAGGGTTAGGGATGGGCGACATAAACTCCTTTGTTATAATCCAACCCTATTGAAGTGCAAAACGTTTTGTAATCCAGGTGGTGTTTCCCCGTGAAGACCGATCGATGAGATATTCCACGAGGGGTCGGAGGTTGTTCTCATCGTTAGAGGGTGTGGTCAAAGGCCTTGCTGTTGCCCAAAACTCCACGAGGAGATTTTGGTAAACAATGGAGGACACTGAACAAAGGCCGTTTTCGATTAGGCGATTATATAAAAATTTCATAATGTCTTTATAGGCTGGGACATTTGGAGGATATTCAAAATTGCTTATGACATTATTTGTTTTAAATTCAACATTTGAAAGATCGCCTACCCAATTGAGAAGCAACCTGAGAGTTCTAGCCATTTCCATTTAAAAGATTTTAGGGTTTTGAAAATATTTTGACTTGAATAATCAAAGTTTTTTTTGGATATCTCAAGTTTGTGATGAAAAACTTTTGTAAATGTTTACAAGAAGGGTTTTCCAAAAGAGGTTTTAAGAGTTTTTGAGCACACACAAATATTTTTGAGTTTTAGAAATGATTTTGACAGAGTTTTGTTGCAGAAAATAATTTGTGTGTGTTGGAAGAGGGTATTTATAGAGTGGTAAGAGGGGTGACTTGTGCACAAATAGGAATATTAAGAGTCGGTTTTTGAAAACGTTTGAATTTCCACATTTAATGCTACCACTCCATTACCCGCATGATAAAATCATGTTTTTCAAGGAAGCAGATTGCGTTTGCGATAAAAGTGCACTTTTTGCGAGAAAATATCAATTTGATATTCTTGTGAGAGGCATTAAATGCCAAGTGGGATAATGATAAGACAAAGAGACATATATTCCTATATTAAATTAGCATAGTTACCAACCTAGGACATTTAAGTAACCGATACTTGGATCATTTAGTTACTCATTCAATGCTCTTTGTCAAATGTCGGGGACCTGAATGAGTCTTACTCATTCAGTGAGAGGTTTATTTTGGGTGTCCAGGGAGGATGAACCATTTGAGAGAACTTACTGAGATTGGTTTTCAGATACTTGACTTTCAATGTCAAGCATTCCCAATTCGACTTTCGGTCTCCTCGAAGGTAGGTTCATCCAGGGTTTGGTGAAGATATCGGCCAGTTGATATTGATAGGGATGAAATGAAGTTCTATGTCTCCTTTCATTATGTGATCCACGATGAAGTGATATCGATATCAATGTGTTTGGTTCTTTGGTGGAGGACGGGGTTGTTGGAGATTGCAATAGCTTGGTGTTATCACGAGAAGATGGGTACCATTTTGTAATGGATGTTATAGTCACTGAGTTGACTTTTCTTCTATAATACATTGGCACAACATCCTGCTGCTGCTACATATTCACTTCGGTGAGGACATAGCCAGCGATTGTTGTTTTAGCACTCCAACAAACCGGTTTTCCTCGAAATTGACGGACCACGAGGTACTTTTTGTCCATGTTGCGGCCCAGTGTCAGTCGAGTAACCCTTGAGATCAAATCCTGAGCACTTTGGATAATAGAGTCCAAGGTTTGGGGTTCCCTTCGTGTACCACGAGTATTCTTTTGGTGCGATGAGATGGGATTCTTTAGGATTGGGTGATATCTTGCTATTAGACAGGTGAGAATGGATGTCCGGTTTAGAAGCGATTAGATACATTAGTGATCCAACAATCCCTCTGAAATGGGTTTGATTGGTGATTTTCCGGTGAGATCGAGGTCCAAGGTTGTTGGGTGGGACCATTGGAGTCTTCAGCGAGGCCGATCAGATATCTCATATTTCTTCAAGAGATTTTTGGTGTATTTCTCTTGGTGATGGATATTCCTTTGTCGGTTGCACTTTGATTTGTAGTCCAAGAAAGTATGTGAGTTCCCCCATCATGCTCATTTCAAACTTCTTTGTCATCAGTTTTCAAACTGTTTGCAAAGTTTGTAGTTTGTTGAGCCAAAAATGATGTCATCAACATACACTTGGACTAGTATTACATCCTGTTGATTTCTATAGACAAGCGATGTGTTATCTATCTTTCCTCGACAAACTTGTTTTGTATCGGGAAGGCTGAGAGAGTTTCATACCATGCCCTTGGAGCTTGTTTAAGTCCATAAAAGGCTTTGTCAAGCTTCTTGAACATAGTCGAGAATTCACTACTCTCAAAGCACGGGGTTCTTTGAACATACACATCTTCCTTGAGATCACCATTTAAGAATGCACTTTTAACATCCATTTGGTAGAAAGTTCATGTATGTTGCATATGCAAGGAAGATCTGATGGCTTCCATTCTTGCAACAGGAGCAAATGTCTCATCATAGTCAATGCCTTCTTGTTGACTGTAACATTTGGCTACAAGTTTAGCTTTGTTTTTAATGATGGATGCCGTTTTCATCGGTTTTGTTTACGAAAACCCACTTCATTCCTATGACTACTACATCCTGAGGACATTTGATCAAGGTCATGACCTTGTTTTTGTCAAACCGTTGCAGTTCTTCTTGCATAGCTTTGAACCCGGCTTGGGTGTTTAAGAGCCTCAGTGACACTTTTGGGTTCTATATCGATAGGTAATCGGCATATAAACTTTCATTGGTGAAGGCTGCGAGTTAGATTAGCGCCATGCTTCTGTGAGCATGCCCTCGGTGGGTTCACCAATGATGTTTACAAGCTCAATGTCCCGAGTTCTTGTCCACTTACTTTGATGCAGGATATGAGCTTGATGATGTCACTTTGGGAGTTCGGATGTGAGTTCAGGTGCAAGAGCCACATAATCATTTAGAACATCGTAGAGATGTCTTGTTCGGTTGAGGTTCATGGGTTCTGAGGTTCACGATCATTTGGATCAGTGTTTCCTATCAGCGAGGGTGGCCGATTATCAATGAACTCATTGATGGTTGGTTGGGGTAGGTTGTGAGGTAAGACATAATATGAGATGTCGGCATCAGCTTGACATGAGGAATTGAATTGAGTTGTACTCATCGGAGGGTATCTTGATGAGTTATCAATTCCTATTTCCTCCACGAGGTGTTGGTGAAACGATGCTTTCGGCACTTTTATCAAAGGTGACATGAAAGGTTTCCTCAACTTGTTGTCTCCTTGTGTTAAAAACCCTGAAGGCTTTGGAGATCGGTGAGTAGCCTAAGAAGTATCCATCATCGACTTTTGCATCAAATTTGCCTAGATGATCCTGTGGTTATGAATGAACACGGGACATCCAAACACATGAAAATAGTCGATGTCGGAAGTCTACCTTTGAAGATCTCATATGGGGTTTTATTATGTCTTTTGACAATGATTGATATGTTTTGAGTGTAACATGGTTTTATTTGCTTGATCGAAATGCTTTGAGAGGGCTGAGCCATTTAACATGGTTCTAGCAGCCTCAATGAGAGTTCTGTTTTTCCTTTCAGCTACCCCATTTTGTTCGGGGGTATATGGAGGCGAAATTTTGAGAAATTCCTTTTTATCACGAAACTCTCAAGCTCTTGATTTCGAACTCGATTACCATTTCGATTCGATTTGTTTAATAGTAATGTCATTCGGTTTTCAATCTTCACGATGAATGACATTATTGTATCATTGTACGACTCTTTTGGAAAGAAAGTATACCCAAGTGTATCTTGAGAACTCATCAACAACGAAAAGTGTATACTTCTCATCTTTGGATTGATCTGGGGCCCACAGGTCCAAAGAGATCCATGTGCGGGAGGTGAAGGCTGACTTTTGATGGAGAAATTTTGTTTGGTTTTGAATGATGCTATGTGGTGTTTACCCTTTTCACAGGCGAGTAGCATGGTTTGTCTTTTGCAAAAACAAGTGATGGTAAGCCAAGGACCTTGTTTTGTTTTGCCAAGTTGTTGAGGTTTTGAAGTTTAAGTGTGAGAGTCTCTTGTGCCACGACCATTGATTGTTTCAGGTGGCTTTAGCAAAGAGACAAGTTCCATCTTGGGAGAGTGTTGACATGTCTAACACATAAACATCATCTCTCCTTAGAGCTATCAACACAACTTCCTTGTTGGTATTGAAAAGGGTACCTTGTTTATCATTGAATTGTACAATGTATTTAGCATCACATAGTTAAGCGACAGCGATGAGATTGTATTTGAGACCATTGACATAGGCTATTCTAGAGAAAAATATTCCATTGCAGGTTCTTGAACCATAACCTTGATGGGACATGATGAGTTATCACCAAATACTACCTTGGGCCTGGTTCCTTTACATACTTGTGCGAGATAATCCTTCACACAGGTCATGCTTCTTGAGCATCCACTTTGTCCTAGATGCCAAATAGGCTCCACGGCATTTCTCTGCACAAGTAGTAAACTAAATTAGTTTCTCTTAGTGACCCACTTACTAGTGGGCTTGGGTCTCAAGGCCTCTTTGAAATTTGCAATCGACTCATGGTCAGTGGTTGTGTGCATAGTGCTACCAAAGATTTTGCATTTAGAGTGAGGATGACTCGGTGACTCTGGGTTGTTTGGAATTTCTCCTTGCATGAATGACACTGTCATATTGGGATGTCTCATGAGTGGATTACGCATATATCACGGCATGTGTTCATGAGACAATCATCTGATGATGATCATTAAACCCACAGATGAGGGCACTGAGAGGAAAAGGTTTTGCTCTATTCTTGGGAGCGACTTTGGAGGATGAAGCATCCGATGACCAACTTTGGTATAGTTTGCTTGTGACATACTATAGATGGTCTGCAGATCCTGTGATCATCCTTTTGCGAATCATGCAAAAAGGATTCTATAGCGATTGTCGATGGTATGGCCGGTGTAATGACCACGGCTCACACTTTTGTTTGTTTTGGAGGTTGACTTAGACTTTGAGGAACGGAGGAAGGCTGACTTTGTCTCCTTGATTGGTTCAGGGACCTTTTCAATGGATTCCATTTTTCAGTAAGCTTCCTCACAAGTTCGGGATCGATTCTTAATTTGGTCAGCCAATTAAACCGGTTGGGGACGAGGATGTTGAAGTCTCGGTAGGAGTAGACTCTTGTTGAGTTTGTTTTGTTGGTCTTTTAGGGATGGTTCTACCAAGTCCGGACCTTTCTTTTGGTGAATGAGGATTGAATTGCGGTGGAGTAAGCTCGAGCTTGGGCACACCACGAAGAGGTTTGATGGTGGAAGCGGTGCTTGAGATTACTTGAGACTTCGAGAGATGTGTTCAATACTCGGGCACATCGGGAGTCCAAGCATGCTCTTTAGAGCTTGACTTTCGAGCTCTAGAATCCTTCGAATCGAAATTTGGAAGCTTACTCTCGATTAACCCTTTCAATCCAATCACTTTGGAATGGGATTAGTCAACATATTTGTAATCATGCCACCAGACACAAATGGCTTAGGAGGCTGGTCTTTGTTGAGAGAGTCAGGGAGATGATCTTCACCTATGACTCTCTTTTTTTGCTCTTGGGGGCACCACAGCACATCAAAGACCCTAGGATTCTTAGTAGTCCAACTATCAAGAATATCTTGTTCCTTTTTAAGTTCATCTTGAAGAGCCCGATTTCTCTTAACTAGTTGGTGTTTTGAATTTGCAAAGTGGCGACCTCAAGCTTGGCTTGTTTAAAATAAGCGTTCATCTCTACACTTGTTTAATTCAAAACTTAGCTTGTTGTATTTTGAAAAAATATTTAATCTTTGCTCTTCTCTGAACTTAAGGTCTACATTCAGATAATTCATGTAAGGCTGCCGTCGAGTCATCATCCATAGAAAGTAGAATATTTACCTTCTTCATTGTGATATTGACCCATTCTCCATTCCTGACATGATTCTTTCCAACAGCTAGCTTGTCCTCTTCGAGAGGGCCATCGCTGCACTAACATGCACCATTTCATCATCGATGACGGCTCTTCATCCCGGTCGAAGGTCTCAAACAACAAGGCCTTTGTTTTACCTGCACAGATTGAACACTTTTTGTTGTTTATGAGGGCTGGCCTCGAGCAATGCAAGCTTAGCTTTAGCTTTCTTATACTTGGCTTCATAATCAATGGTTTTGTTATTATCAGATTTATTCTGAAAAGTTTGATGAGCGATACATTTTGGTTGAAATTTCTTTGGCTTGAGGAGTGATTTGAACGATGGTTTATAAGAGGGTTACGAAATTGTTTTAGAAAACAGTCTTTTGCAAATGACCCTTTTGTGACACTTAAAGCATTCGGTGTCCTCATTTGCTTTAGCACTAGAAAAACCTTTGTTTCTTTTTATAAACCTTTGAGAGTTAGCAAGAGTGCCATTTCCGAAATTAGTGTTCGGTCGTTTAGGTACTCCTCACTTGATCTCTCATTAAGCTCATCATCTGAATTTTCTTGAAAATCTTGAACCACATTGTTAGAGAAGAAAGCGGTTGATATGGGTCTTTGAAGTGGTGGTCGGGGACTTCTTGACTTCGAGGCTTCTTTAAGTCGAGGTATCGTCTGTTGATGAGGTTTTCCTCATAGACAAATTTCCCATAAATTTCAGGAAGCTCAAGATTTTGGATATGATTAGCATTCCAAAGTCTCTGAGAGAAATTCAACCACTTCTCAGGGAGGCTGTTGACAAAACCAACATTGATTTCATGTTTGGAAAACTTAACACCATAATTTGACAGTTCATTTAAAAGAGTTTTGTACCTGGTGTAAGTTTGAGAGAGAGTTTCGAGTCCTTAGCCACGAAGGTGTTGTACTCAAGTTTGAGTCCATTATCTGTTTTCCTTGGTATCAGATGGTCCTTCATGACTATGAACTAGGTCATCGAGGTTTGCTTAGCCATTACTACATTTATAACGCATACTCCATAATATCGTCGGGGAAGACAAGATATTATGATACTTTTGAGTCTTTGGTCGGTTGACCACTCTCCTTTCATCTGGGTCCACGAGCTTGAGGTTTGGGCAACCCTTGGCAGATCTTTGGGACAAATGGATCTTCATTTATACACTTGATATAATAAGGTTCCATCCCAATCAAATAGCAAAACATTAAGCTTTTTCCATTTGTTGAATTTGCCAACTTCAAGTCTAGGGGCAACAGGTGAATAAGCTCCACCCTTTTTATCGACTAGTTGGGGTACATCAATTTCAGCCATTTAGGATCTTAATTTAAAACTTTTAGGCGGCCTAAAAGCGAGTTTTATAATTAGCCTTGCTCGATACCACTTGTTGTTCCCGTTCACTAAGGTTTAAAAGCTTTTAAAATAAAAAACAAGTTAATAGTGAACAATGGTAGAAATTAACATAAGTAAAACACACATATAAATTTTCAACATCATATTCTTATTAGAAATAAATCAACAAAGAATTCGTTACCCAAGTACTTGCGGAATAGTACTTGGGATTGAAATGACAAAGTTGTGTGACTCCTCTCTAAGCTCAGGCTAAGTCGAGCACAACTCTTAGAGCTCACTGAGCTATCTCAGGAACTAAGTTGTATTTGGAGGAATGAAAAGATGGCTTGTGTGTGTGTGTTTTTACAATTCACAAGCTTAATCTTTTCACTCTATCTCTTATGCTATTTATACATGTATGAGTTTTAACTCTTTCCTAAGTGACAAATCGACATCATCTGAGAAGACAAAATCTTGATGTATTTTGTCTCTGTTTAAAGACTATTCTAAGTAAAGACAATCTTTGCTTTCCATAACTCGGTGATGGCGAGTTTGTAAGTTAACCATTCAGGAAAGTTGACTTATGTTGATAAGGACTTCTTCTTATACGCTTCAAACTTATCGCCTTGTCCTCTTCTTCTTCTATTTATCCTTGTCTTCTACTTGATTTTTTCTTGAGTGTAAGTAGTTGGAAAGGAGTCTTAGGGATTGATGAGTTATTGTCATCACTCACTGAATCCATCATCTTCTTCTTGACTCAGTCTTCGCCCTTTAAGTTCCGCCTTACTGAGTGGAGAGACTTCTACTTTGCCTCGTCTTGAGTATCACGAAGATGACTCACCGAGAGACTATGCACTCGGTGACTGTTAGTGTTTAACGGACTAAACACTTGGGCTATTTTCTATTCAAATCCTAGATTAAGGGGTTTGGGTATTTCTTGAACCCAGAAAGTGATATTAAAAGAGGGCAAAAGTTAAATATATAAAAATTTATTATAGATCCGATAAACCAATTATAGTCATTCATTCTTTTTAATAAAAAAATAAAATAAATAAGCTTTCACTCTTTTTTTTTAAATTAAATATCTCGCAAACCGTTAATCGTTACGAGAAAAAAATCATACTATCACGGCGAGAATTAAATTATCTTTCTATAGATATGCATTTCTATATATTTTTAACATTTTTTTTTCAAAATTTCGGCCCAAAAAAATCATATGTGATTTGTGAAACTCACACGTGATTCATTTTTATAAATCACATATGATTTTTGCAAATCATATGTGATTTGTAAAAATCGAATCACATGTGATTTTTGAAAATCATATATGATTTTACAAATTATATGTGATTTTTAAAATGAATTTAAAAAAAAGTTTGTCAAAATATAGATAAATATATATCTATAGAAAATAATTTAATTCTCGTGCATGATGTTTTATTTTTATAGTTTCTTGATTTACCGTTTTGAGACATGTTGTTTTTAAAAAAGTGGCGGTTTTTATTAATTTTGATAAAAAATGGATAGTTAAGATCTATGATAAATATGAGATCTATATTGATCTCAACTCATTAAAAGAGTCTCCTTCTTCATACTTACAAACTATAACGTGTGTTTTTTTTCCCGCAAAGACCTTTTTTCTTACATGGGTTTCGACTTCGACATTGAGATGACTAATCAGGCGACTACCCTTTTGGATAGCCGAATTAGGTCTGATTGCCTCCGTGACCAATGGAGGATTAATTTTCTTCCCAAAGTTTGAACCCAAGACCTCTAGGCACTTTCATCAGCAAGTTGAACACGACTTTGAACATAAAATAAAGGAACATCCGACCGATAACATAACACACAACGATCCCAAACTGTCACAATTCTCATTTTCCGGTCATTTCTCATACTCCATATTCATCATTTCATATTAGTTCATGCATGATTTTTCATTTCACATTAAACGCGTAAATTCTATATTAAATAAACGTTATCGCGTGAGTTATTATTTTGAACATTTAATCCGCTACTTCCAAAAATGATCCCAATATATTTTTATACTTACATTTAGTTTATAAAAACTATATTTGAGTTTACCTAGTGTTTTAAATTTATTTGGTATATAAATTGTTAAATTTATATTATTATACGCTTTTTCTTAAAAGCGACACGATAATTATTTTATCACTCAAATTTTACAAGGAATGTATTTTTACAATTTTTATGATCTCATTACATTCTACTTTGATCTATTAAAAATCTCTTTTACCTAAAAGCTACCATTTACCTTACAAGTTATTCTTAACTACATATATTTACTTACACTTTTTCTTACAAATCATACATTACATATATTTAAAAAAAAAGATATTGGAGATACACTCCCCTAAAACCGGTTCTAAGGGGGGGGAGGTGTATGCATTTAATGTTTGGCAAGATTTTCAAATACATAGATCTATACTCTAACTCTTTCACTCATTTCATTCATTCACTCTTATCATTTCACAAGTAGTAAAAGTCTTTCCCTCTTTGTTCTTCATCTCAAAACCGGCAACACCATAAGGAGTGCAAGGGATCATCAAATTTTGCAAGATCAAGTTAATAAACAATCTAGATAACACTCTTAATAAGGTTTTGAAATAAAAACCTAGGGTGTTTAGGCTAACCTTGGTTCTTTGCACCTCATCATAATAGCTTGTAAGCATGTTTCTATCATTTTCATCTTTTCTTATCATTACATAAGTATCTCTTCATTTTTGGAGCAAACATGCAAGACTTGTGTTAGTTATACCATTTTTACATGATTTTTAGAGTTTAATATATATAAAGTCATCCTATAATTATTCCCTTGGTATATTTTGGTCTTGATGATGTCTAGGAACCCATGACACCCTAAGAAGGTGTATGGTAGGATTAGATTAACTTTGGAGTTGATTTGAAGGGATTGGAATATGTTTAGTACGAGAAAAAACTATTTTCGATCATTATAAAAGTGTTCTGTCCTTGTTTTGATTTTCTGGAAAATCCGACAGTAGGCACGAAATTTTGGCCTTGATATTTAGAAAATATACTTTAAAGCGAATCCGTGGCTTGAGCAGGGTTAAAGCGAGTTATAACGAAGAAGTTATGAATTTTCAAGTTTGGCGGCGAAATATATATTTTCAGAAATTTCAGCAAGCTATTTTTTACTTCATTGAGTCAAAACGAGTCCTAAGCTTTACAAATTATTTCGACTTATCAAAAATATATTAGTATACTTTGATCTGAAGAAAGGGCGTATTATAATGTAGAAAGCGGTTTGAAACGACTAAGATATACGCGTTTTCATAAAATTGCCGTAACTATTATTTTTAGAAAAACTATATTATTTTTATGAGACAAGTATTACGGTAACTAAAACGACCATGTTGAAGGCTGTTTTTAACTATGATGTAGAACTTTTTGGAAAGAGATGTCTTCTAATAAAATCGAGATCACCAAGCATATTTTTCAAAACGACCAACCGTTTGTATAGCGGAGTTGTAATAAATTATTTACGGTTGCTTAAACTTTGCCGAAACTCATTTTTAAACAACATTTTGGACAAAATCACCATCTTTAACCTTTATTATCTCTATGTTCGAGACCTCTATGACGAAAAATCACGAACTGAAACTTCTAGATTTCGATACAAACTTTCCAAAACCGTCGAGTTCGTCCTCTAACGTTCGGCGTACACCATTTTCACGACTAATTTTTGAGCTATTTTTGTCACTTTCATGAAAATTCGGCGACATTATTTTCTGTGAAAAGTTAAAATTTCACTATAAATCATTACGAAACCATTGTAGGATGACATTTTGACGTAAATACTTGTAAAGTGAATTAAGAATGGTCAAAGGCGTCAAAAGAGTATTTTTCAACGATAAGTATTATTTTCAAAACTCACAAATGGTATAAATAACATACGAAGTGCATGCATATCATTACATCATAACTCATTACATATCATAACATTCATCATAGGTCAAGATTAAAGTTTCTCTATACCTCGGTGTACTCACTCTTGTCATCATACCGATTCATCAAGTGAGTAATCATATCCCCCTTTTACCGTTTTACCATATTTTGGGTGAATGCATGAACCATACTTGAATTAAATTGATTCTTACTTTTGTGAACTCTTTTGACTAGAACTTGTGAACTCGAATCAAATCCTTGAACTAAATTACGAAATCATGACTTATTTGAACTTATTGAACCGTACGTGTTATGACCTTGTCCCAAAGTCTCCCATGTTGAACATCACTATAAAGTCTCCCATGTTTGGAGCATCACCATAAAGTCTCCCATGTTGAGACATCACTATAAAGTCTCCCATGTTGAGCATCAACTTAAAGCCTCCCGGTCAGGAGCGAATGTCTCCCTATGGGAGCGAGCATTTTCAATTTAAGTCTCCCGTCTGAGGGCAAATTACAAAGTCTCCCATGTTCGGAGCATCTCTAAATTATTATATACTTGGTACTATATTGTGAATTATTATGACCATTTACACTTGACTACTTGGCACTTTTATATTTTTTGTGCAATGGGTTGTGTACACACCTGAGGTTGCAAGTTTTGTATGGGTAGGAATTTGAACTGAGTGGATACACAATGCCTTTGCTTTGTGGACTATTTTCGTTGACCGAAAGCTTTAAATATTTCTTATGAGATTTCTTATTTTGCTAAACGTGTTTACTCACCAACTATTTTCATAGTTGACCCGTTTTCTCTCATGCATTTCAGGTGATCGTTAGTAAGCTTTTCTACCAAGTCTTGCATAATGAAGTTTTCACTTGTCACTACAAATCGTTATGTAATAGAACGAAATATTTTGGAATCTAAACTTTGAAATATATTTGCCGATGGCGGCTAAAGCGTATTGTAATGGTGTACTTTTTCTTTTAAATATTAAAGTTGGTATGTTCTATTATCTTGTGCTTATGTTCCCTTCCGTTACACCTCGTGTTTCAGCCTCGGCCGGTGTGACAGATTGGTATCAGAGCCAAAGGTTATAGAGAATGCCGATTTTTTTTTTTCAAAAATAAAATCACACTATAACTAAAAAAAAAATTATTTAAACATTGAACATCATCCGAGTCATCTAGTCCTATCGTTGCATCGTTAATCATAAATTATACATAGCCTGATCAACTATGTCTAATTTATGAAGAACCATACAATGATAAGAGTGGTAGTTTTAAATCATGTTTAGTCGAGTCTTTTGAGTCCGGTCACCGAAGTTGCATTGGTGGGGTGGGTATGCATAGCATGTTTTTACGTTTACGTCTACATTACCGTACCTTGTTCATATCTTCTCTTTTCCATCTTTTGACTTGTTAGACATAGCATGTCTCGTTCTGTCATGTTTTGATCACTATAACACATTACCACCGTTCGCACCTCATCGACTTCGTTCGAATATCGTTTACTCAACCCGATGTTTTGGTCCCTTTGAAGATCATGGTGCGAAACCATTTCGGAGGTAATCGTCCAAACTTGGCGTTGGCATTAGAAGGCCCACAAGATCGAACATTGAAATTTCCCCGCGTGGTCGAGCATTCTATCAGGTACCGAGGAAGCCCATAGCAGCGTACGAATGTACATTCCTTTGAACAACCACTTTATTTACATTGCAACATGATTTTGAGTGTATAACTTCCTTCCAATTCTTACCACGTTCACGACATTGATGAATTTGAGACCTATTGATATCGACCTTAGTTGTTATATATATTTTGTTGATTTGATTTGATTTGTGTAAGCAAATCCAAAATCGCGAATCTTTCAAAGACTTCATTCAAGGATGTTGAATCCTATCTTTCTAACAACTTGTTTCCTAGCTTGATCTAGTGACAATTCTTGTTTGATGAGTTGCGAAAATCAAGCTAAGAGACAAGTTTACTCAAGTCGGATTAGTTTAATCTCATGGCGATTCTTGTTTGATGAGTTGTGAGATTAAATTAGAATCGACTACCTAAAGGTCTTTTGAGCTACGTTGATATTGGGTAAGGTTACCTATCAAATCTAATCACGAAGACGTATACTTAGTTGAATGGGGAACACATGCGCATGGGCATTGATATGATCATTTAGACTGTTCGTACGAGCATGAACTTTTAGAACCCTTGTTGAGGTTCGGACCATAGTATCGTTAATCGAATCACGAGGACGTGATTCCGCTGACATGGGAAGAATGTCACAATTCTCATTTTTCGGTCATTTCTCATACTCCATATTCATCATTTCATATTAGTTCATGCATGATTTTTCATTTCACATTAAACGCGTAAATTCTATATTAAATAAACGTTATCGCGTGAGTTATTATTTTGAACATTTAATCCGCTACTTCCAAAAATGATCCCAATATATTTTTATACTTACATTTAGTTTATAAAAACTATATTTGAGTTTACCTAGTGTTTTAAATTTATTTGGTATATAAATCGTTAAATTTATATTATTATGACGTTTTTCTTAAAAAACGACACGATAATTATTTTATCACTCAAATTTTACAAGGAATGTATTTTTACAATTTTTATGATCTCATTACATTCTACTTTGATCTATTAAAAATCTCTTTTACCTAAAAGCTACCATTTACCTTACAAGTTATTCTTAACTACATATATTTACTTACACTTTTTCTTACAAATCATACATTACATATATTTAAAAAAAAAAAAAAAAAAAAAGATATTGGAGAGATACACTCCCCCTAAAAACCGGTTCTAAGGGGGGGGAGGTGTATGCATTTAATGTTTGGCAAGATTTTCAAATACATAGATCTATACTCTAACTCTTTCACTCATTTCATTCATTCACTCTTATCATTTCACAAGTAGTAAAAGTCTTTCCCTCTTTGTTCTTCATCTCAAAACCGGCAACACCATAAGGAGTGCAAGGGATCATCAAATTTTGCAAGATCAAGTTAATAAACAATCTAGATAACACTCTTAATAAGGTTTTGAAATAAAAACCTAGGGTGTTTAGGCTAACCTTGGTTCTTTGCACCTCATCATAATAGCTTGTAAGCATGTTTCTATCATTTTTCATCTTTTCTTATCATTACATAAGTATCTCTTCATTTTTGGAGCAAACATGCAAGACTTGTGTTAGTTATACCATTTTTACATGATTTTTAGAGTTTAATATATATAAAGTCATCCTATAATTATTCCCTTGGTATATTTTGGTCTTGATGATGTCTAGGAACCCATGACACCCTAAGAAGGTGTATGGTAGGATTAGATTAACTTTGGAGTTGATTTGAAGGGATTGGAATATGTTTAGTACGAGAAAAACTATTTTCGACAAGTTATAAAAGTGTTCTGTCCTTGTTTTGATTTTCTGGAAAATCCGACAGTAGGCACGAAATTTTGGCCTTGATATTTAGAAAATATACTTTAAAACGAATCCGTGACTGCTTGAACGGATTAAGCGGAGTTATAACGAAGAAGTTATGAATTTTTCAAGTTTGGCGACGAAATATATATTTTCTGAAATTTCAGCAAGCTATTTTACTTCATTGAGTCAAAAGCGAGTCCTAAGCTTTACAAATTATTTCGACTTATCAAAAATATATTAGTATACTTTGATACTGAAGCTAAGGGCGATATACATTAGAAAGCGGTTTGAAGCGACTAAGATATGCGCGTTTTTCATAAAATTGCGTGAACTATTATTTTCTCAAAAACTATATTATTTTTATGAGACAAGTATTACGGTAACTAAAACGACCATGTTGAAGGCTGTTTTTAACTATGATGTAGAACTTTTTGGAAAGAGATGTCTTCTAATAAAATCGAGATCACCAAGCATATTTTTCAAAACGACCAACCGTTTGTATAGCGGAGTTGTAATAAATTATTTACGGTTGCTTAAACTTTGCCGAAACTCATTTTTAAACAACATTTTGGACAAAATCACCATCTTTAACCTTTATTATCTTTATGTTCGAGACCTTTATGGCGAAAACTCCTGAACTGAAACTTCTAGATTTCAATACAAACTTTCCAAAACCGTCGAGTTAGTCCCTCTAACGTTCGACGTACACCATTTTACGACTAATTTTTCGGAGCTATTTTTGTCACTTTCATGAAAATTCCGGCGACATTATTTTCACTAAAAGTTAAAATTTCACTATAAATCATTACTGAAACCATTGTAGGATGACATTTTGCGTAAATACTTGTAAAGTGAATTAAGAATGGTCAAGGTCAAAAGATTTTTTCGACGATAAGTATTATTTTCAAAACTCACAAATGGTATAAATAACATACGAAGTGCATGCATATCATTACATCATAACTCATTACGTATCATAACATTCATCATAGGTCAAGATTAAAGTTTCTCTATACCTCGGTGTACTCACTCTTGTCATCATACCGATTCATCAAGTGAGTAATCACATCCCCTTTTTACCGTTTTACTATATTTTGGGGCTGAATGCATGAACCATACTTGAATTAAATTGATTCTTACTTTTGTGAACTCTTTTGACTAGAACTTGTGAACTCGAATCAAATCCTTGAACTAAATTACGAAATCATGACTTATTTGAACTTATTGAACCGTACGTGTTATGACCTTGTCCTAAAGTCTCCCATGTTGAACATCACTATAAAGTCTCCCATGTTGAACATCACCATAAAGTCTCCCATGTTGAGACATCACTATAAAGTCTCCCATGTTAGACATCAACTTAAAGCCTCCCGGTCTAGGCGTGAATGTCTCCTATAGGAGCGGAGCATTTTCAATTTAAGTCTCCTGTTGAGAAATTGCAAAGTCTCCCATGTTGAACATCTCTAAATTATTATATACTTGGTACTATATTGTGAACTATTATGACCACTTACACTTGACTACTTGTCGCACTATATTTTTGTGCAATGGGTTGTGTACACACGCCTGAGTTGCAAGTTTTGTATAGGAACTTGGGCGAGTGGATACACAATGCCTTTGCTTTGTGGACTATTTTAGATTGACCGAAAGCTTTAAATATTTCTTACGAGATTTCTTATTTTGCTAAGCGTGTTTACTCACCAACTATTTTCATAGTTGACCCGTTTTTCTCTCATGCATTTCAGGTGATCGTTAGTAAGCTTTTTCTACCAAGTCTTGCATAATGAAGTTTTCACTTGTCACTACAAATCGTTATGTAATAGAACGAAATATTTTGGAATCTAAAATTTGTAATATATTTGCCTTAGATGGCGGCTAAAAGTATTGTAATGGTGTACTTTTTCTTTTAAATATTAAAGTTGGTATGTTCTATTATCTTGTGCTTATGTTCCCTTCCGTTACACCTCGTGTTTCATACTCGGCCCACGTGAGGGTGTGACCAAAGCAATCGAAACCACCATAAGCTAGTTAGAAGTGTGATCCTTAATTTGAAATTTCCACAAAGCCATCTATCAATAAGATAAGAAACATGTAGATTATGTAGTTTTGGTAACTCGCATGAAATATATTATTATTAAAGTTAATTACATAAATCGTCTTTGTGGTTGGTTAAAATTCGAGATCTTGTCCCCGTGGTTTTTAAGCGGTCCAGCGTTCCGTGGTTTCTCAAAGTTACGGATCTTGTCCAAATTTTGACCCGCTTCGGTAAAAGGGCGTAACTTGACATGATTGACTAACGGAGGTTAACCTTGTAAAATCCGATTTTCCTCTCAAAATACAAACCACAGGGACGATATATGTAATTTACTCTTAGAAAAAAAGGTTCTCTAATTTAATTTTACGAAAATATTTTAATTTTACGAAAATATTTTAAATTTTGTTAAAAAAATATTACAAAATTAAAAAAATATCATTTTACAATAACACTTAAAAAGCATTTATTTAAAAATTGATTTTATTAAACTTTTTTACTATAACACTTATAACAATTAAAAAAAAACTTTAAAAAAAAATTAAATTTGTTTAAAAATATTATAAAATTAAAAAAAAAATCATTTTACTATAATATTTAACAAAAACCGTTTATTTAAAAAATAAATTTATTAATTTTTTTAGAATAAATTAAAAAAATTAGATTTTTTTATTTTATTTTATTATAAAATGGATGGCAAGCGCCATTTTATAATGTATAAATATCCGTATATAAATAAAATGTATTACAATGTATACACTATATATTTGCACTAATTGTACTTTAAAATCTATAAAATAAATGATAGTGCAACAAATAGGAAAAATAAATTAAATATTTTATATCAATATTGAGCTCATTTTGATGATATTAATGTGAAACTTACAAATTTTTTTGTATATAAACTATTTTTTTTGTTTTATATTAAATATCAAATGATTACTAAAAATAAGAGGTTTTAATAGAATAAATAGTGTTTTAGTGCAGATGAGCAAGAATGTGACTATATTTAGTGCATTTTGTGTGTTCATTATCCATTGCACTAAAATAGTGTGGTGTTTAGTGATAATATTGGAGACCATTTTTACAAGTTTTTACACTATTTTAGTGCAAAATGTACATTTAGTGTTAACATTGAAGATGGCCTAAGACAAAAGGGAAGAGAATACAAGATTGAGAATAAAATTTATAATGAGAATAATGAGAATAAATTTGAAGCGACATATTTGAATGAGGGAAATAAATATAAAAGGAGATGCATATAAGTTTGCAGATGCATTTGAAATATGCGATTATGATCTTTTCATTTAACTTTATTTCTCATTTGATCCTTACTCAAAACAAAAGTTAGAAAACATATTATAATTAGGGAATGTCTAACCAATGGCGTAAGCGTTGGTTAAGATTGTCTTTTGTGATTTTTAATAACTATTTATGTGGGTTAAGATTCCAATATCGCGATTTTATGTCAACTTCAAACCGTTTATGTAATAAAAACCACAAAAGACAAATTTTAACCAATGCTTTGAAGCGTATTGGTTAGACATTCCCTTATAATTATTATAGTATATTACAATTATTACAAAGATATTACAATTTTATTACAGTCTAATTACAATTATTACATGTTTTTTTGACATATTATGAATCTTTCAAAAAATATTTCGTGAACCAAGAGGGGCCTAAGATTTTTATGGCAAACGATAAGTTTATAAAATAAAAAAAGATTTAATACTTGAATATGTGAAATGTTTTCGAACGACCTAAAAATCTATTTTTAGTTAAACTAAACCAAAGCAAATCATAAAAAAAACCAAAAAATATTCTTTTCAATCTCTTGTGGGACCCACTTTTGAAATATGTGACACATACGGCAATTTTCTCTTCTGACTTCCTCTGCTCTGCTACTCTCTACTTATTATTTAATCATCATTCTTTCAATTTTTTATAAACTCACCTCTTGAAAATTTTATAAAAAGATATAAAAACATGCCATATTTTTCGTTTCTTTGAGGTGTGTGAGTTCAGCAACAAAATAAGTCTTCAGTTTCACACCTCTTTCTCTCAACACCATTTTTCAAGATTCTTCTTCTTCTTCTACTTCTAGGGCTTGTTTTTATATTTACAACCCTTTAAAATACCCAAATTTTATCACATTTGTTCTGCTATTTAGAGTTGATTTTATACTAATTCCCTTCTGGGTTTTTTCTTATTTTACCAAATTATTACTACCCAGAACAAAAAAAAAAGGTAATTTTGGTTCAAATTTTGTCTAAAAGGCTTATCTTTTTGGGTTTATGATGGTTTATGGAATGCTATTTTTTTGTTCTGTTATGGGTTTTTAGTGATTTGTTTTAAAGTTAGTTTTCTTGAGTTTTTGAAGTTGGGTTTTTTGTAATTTTTATTTTTAGTGAAGTATTGAGTTTGAAGCCATTTTTATAAATTGGGTGTTTTTATGAGTTGTGACATGTTTAATTTATAGTTCTGTTTTTAGTATTTTATCATAAAGTCTAAGTTTCTTGGATATTTGAAATTGGGTATTTGTTAATTTTGATTTTTAGTGAAATTTGAGGGAGTTTGAGGCTTTTAAAATTAATTATTTTCTGTCATTCTTTTATGGATTTTTAGTGTTTTATTATATAGTTTTAAGTTTTTAGTAATTGTGATTTTGAGATATGGAAGAGGTTGAAGCTGTTAATAGAGCAGCAGTTGAAAGTTGCCACAAAATGTTGAGTCTTTTAAGTCAGCCTCAAGATCAAGTTCAGTACAAGAATTTAATGGTTCAAACAGGAGATGCAGTTGTTAGGTTCAAGAAAGTTGTATCTTTACTTGATAAGGGTGTGGGTCATGCTAGGGTTAGAGTGGTTAAAAAAAATCCAACCCCTATTCCTCAAAATATACTGTTAGATAAGCCTACAACAATCATTAACCATCAGCCACCTAAACCACTTCAACTTATGTTAGAATCACATCCAGTTCAAGAGTTTGGGTCAAATGTTGTTAAGAACACTCTTACTTTAGGACACCAGAGCTATCATCAGTCTCCCATTCAAATTCCGCAAAATACGCCTCACCCTAGTAGTACTAATTACAGTTTCCTTCAACAGCAGCAGAAACTGAAACAGCAAGCTGAGATGATGTATCGGCGTAGTAGTAATAGTGGAATGAGTTTAAGTAGTGGAATTAGTTTGAATTTTGATAGCTCTACTTGCACCCCTACAATGTCGTCCAATAGGTCTTTTATGTCTTCATTGAGTATTGAAGGAAGTGTGGCTAATATGGATGGGGGGTCTTTTAGATTGATTGGGTCATCTCGTTCGGCTGATCAAGCTACGTATCAGCATAAGAAGAGGTGTTCGGTTAGAGGAGATGATGGGAGTGTGAAATGTGGGAGTTCTGGTAGATGCCATTGCTCGAAAAAGAGGTTAATGTTATACATTATGTACTTTTGAACTAAATATATTGGTTATTGATGTTTATACCTTTAGAGTGTTAAGGTGCTAATTCATGTTATTTTGTTTGAATCTTCAGAAAACATAGGATTAAAAGGTCAATCAAAGTGCCTGCTATTAGTAACAAGCTTGCGGATATCCCTCCTGATGAGTATTCTTGGAGAAAGTATGGTCAAAAGCCTATCAAGGGTTCTCCGCATCCAAGGTACTTTTGTTTTGCTTCAGAAGATGCAAAATTGCAAATTATTGTGAATTAAGAACCGAAATGAAACTTGGGTTAATGAATACTTGTAGTACATAATGTGTGCTGACTGGCATGTTATTTTATTGTGCATTATGTATTTGGGCCGTAATAGATGATGGAACTTCCATTTTAGGAGAAGAAGTAGACGCACTAGTACCATTGACCACATTGCAACTAGTTCTTTATATATGTGAATTCAAACATGACTCCTCTTGTTGCCAGTTGCCAATTGGTTTTAACATGGAAGATTCACGGGTTCTTTGGTGCAGTAGACTTGAAAACCCTTTGAAGGGGAACCATACAGATCGACTGTAGATATTTTTGGGTGGTCAAAATACATTTATTTTTTATTTGATTGATAATTAATCATCTCTATTAAGTATAAATGCGAGCGTGGGAATTCTTTGGTTATAATTTTGTCAGCCACTTGCTATGATTGGTTCTTTAAATGTTAAGTAGGTCCAAAGATGTGAGAGCGGGCCTATGTTGTCCGCCGGGTGTGCATTTGAATACCTTAGAAAAGTTTTATTTGCGATTTGCAGTTATAAAATAAAGAATGCGCCTAGTCCCACATATATCAAAGTTATTCCATAAATGTGTATGATCTAAAAGAGTACTTTCTTAATTCTTTGGTTATTTGTTTTTTATATAAATGAAGTGATTTTCTTCAAATAGTATCAGCCCCTCGATAGCTTAATGTCGGGCTATTTTTGTTTAAAAAACAAAATATGTATCATAAATATACTGTAATCATGAGCTCGATACCATTTTATTCTGCTATGTTTCAAATGGGATTTTGCCTTATATAATGCGTACTTTTTGTTAATCCAACTAAAATGTGTTTATGCACAGGGGTTATTACAAGTGCAGCAGCATGAGAGGTTGCCCGGCAAGAAAACACGTCGAGAGGTGCTTGGAAGATTCAACAATGCTCATAGTCACCTACGAAGGTGAACATAACCACCCTAGGGTACCTGTGCAATCCACAATCGCTTAAAAATCCTTAAGAGAAGTTTGTTACATGTTGTCTGTGGACTCTTTCTTTGACCGGCCAGAGATGCTCCTGTATATATTATTAACGGGTTTAGGGGATATATGGAGCTACAACTCTAGCTGTTACAAGCGTACCTCACAAGGCTCATAAAGGTAAAAGTTTGATCAAACAGTTTGGAGGTCTTGTGGGTGCTTTTAAATCTTATGGATGGTCGCTTTGTTATTTTGTTCTTTCTTTTGTTTTAGTATTTAACTAGACTAGTGGTTAAGTTCACTTATGGCAAGTAGGGTCTGTGATTGGCTTTAACAAAGTCGCAGTTGTTGGATGTTGGATAATATGAAGATTAAGGAATTTTATGGCGCAATTGTATTTCTTTTCTTTTCTTTTCTTTACTGAACCCTTTTTTATCATTTAAATTATCTATGGTATTTAAGTTTTGAAGAGCAACATTGGTTTGGAATGTTGCTACTTGCTAGATATAGCAAGTTTTGTTGGGGTGTTATGATCCTCAATTTAGATACTCAAAGAAAAAACTCCATCCCATCATCATTCAAGTTAAAGTACTCTTTAGCTCACATTTTAACCGAATAAAAAAAAAAAAAAAAAAAAAAAAAAGACTTATAACTTTGCCGGTAAATTTAGCGCGATAGGGCTATAACTTGACATACCAAGTGCTCTTATACTTAATTGGCTCCATTTATTGTTGTTGGATGATAGCAGAAAAATCTGCAAAAAAAAAAAAAAAAGGTTATGAATGACAAGTCAATTGTGGGTGCTGTATTAACTTTAAAGTCAAAAAATATGTTCTTTCATTACAAAAAGAAGTACTGTATTAATTTTGACCTTTATACCAAATTATTGGAATCTTGACTTTATGTTACATCACTGGTGATAGGGATATGGATGCCATAGATATATGAGCTGATAAATGCATTTGGTGTATCTTGACTCTATATATGTGTTGATGTAAATGTTTAATCTACATTGAGAAAATTGGTCTTTTTGTTTGGTTATTTTACCAAATCATGATTTCATTGTTTTTGTTGCTAAACTTCTTGATGTAGCGAAAGTTCAATAATTTAGACATTTTGATTCGTATAATGTTTTTAAGAATTATAATATGTTAAATAAATAGTTATCGATTTAAGATGGACAAAAGATTATTTACATACCAATGGATCAATCTCCACAATCCATTTTTATTTGATCTAATGGATGAGATTAATCATAACAATTTAAAAAACCCACTTTCATCCACTTTTTTCAAATATTAATAACTTTCAAACTGTTAATCGTTAAGCGAAAAAAAAAATATCATTGCAACGAGCATTTAATTATCTTTTTATAGATAGGCACTTTGATATACTTTCTACAAATTTTTTTTTCTTCGTATTTTCACTTTTTTTTTTTTTTTTTAAGTTTTTTCGTTTTTTTACGTTACTGAAATTTGCATTAAAAAATCATATATGATTAAACACTAATTTGAATATCACATGTGATATTAGTGTTATATCATATATGATATTAGTGTTATATCATATATGATATGTAATATCACATGTAATATTAGTGTAATATCACATATGATATACATATCATATCACATGTGATATCACATATCATATATGATTTAACATTAATATCACATGTGATATTCAAATTAGTGTTTAATCATATATGATTTTTTTCATTCAAATTTCAAGTAACGTAAAAAATAACGAAAAAACGTGAAAAAACGAATTTTTTTCTTTTTTCGAAAGTACATCAAAGTGCCCGTCTATAGAAAGATAATTAAATGCGCTTCGCGACGGTGTAAATATTTTCACTTAACGATTAACGGTTTAAGAGATATTTAAATTATAAAAAATAGGTGAAATAATAAAATGCTTTTAATCTCAACCATTTATTTCTTTTTAGATGGATGGTGGAGATGAGTCCTGATTCTCAATGCCAAAACACGTCAAGTTTACTCACACAAGCTAGCCACTTGTGAATGACTAACCGTAAGAAACTTAAAACGGTTCAGACACTGATTCTCTGATAATGAAGGCTTAAGGGTGTGTGTATGGATTAAAACCTCAATATCAAAAATAATCACGAAGATAGATTCAAATTCTTTTAGGAAAAAGAATAATAAATCAAATCCCGTGTGTGATCGTGTATACGGATTAGTCAACCCGAATCGTTTCCCAACGAGGCGTGAATTGCCAACGTCGTTTTTGGTTTGGAATTTAATGCTCGATGTTTTGATTTGTTTGATTTTGATTTTATTAAACTACGGGAATAGGGAAAGTAATTAAGGAAATCTAATTTACGGAAATCCTAAGTGCGAATTAACTAAAACGTAAATAAAATGCAACTACGTCTAAATTATATCCTAAAAATGCCTAAAATTAATTTTACTCTAGAAATGTAATTAGAAAACTATTTTAGAATTAAAACTATTTTTTTTGGATTTTTCTGGATTTATTTAAAATTAAAAACTAATTTTTAACCTTTAAAACTAATTTAAAATACTAAAAATATGAAAATTAAGGAGAAAAATGTGAAACTATTTTTATAAAATCTAAAATGCCATAAGAGACTTTTCAAAACTATTTTTTTTATTTTTCTGATTAATTTCCTATTTTCTACTAATTTTAAACTATTTTAATCTAATTTAAATTGTAAAAAAATACCAAATAAAAGGGGAAAAATAAGGAAAAATCTTTTTTATGCCTTTTATATTTTTCTAAAACTGAGAAAATTGAAAAATTATTTTTTTGAACTTTTTCTTAATTATTTGCAATAAAAGCTAATTAAAAGTGATTAAAAACTATTTTTAATTAAGAAAAATACTAAACAGTGACCAAAAATTATGAAAATCTCAGGAAAATTCTAAAATGTTATTCTGGTTCTAAGAAAAATATCAAATATGATGCTAATGTATGAGAAATAGGGGCTGCAGTGTAAACTTGAAGCAAATAAGCACTTTTAAATAAGCTAAATATTACTAAACTGAATTCTGGCTAAAACCAGCTTAAAGAAACCTTAAAATAACAGTGATGGAACTATGGGAGCATGCAATAAGCTAAGGAATGAGAGAGGATTAAGCTATAATGAAGATTACTAGAGAATTAAGCTAATAAGCTAAAGTGATCAAGCAAATAAGCTATAGGGGAGGAGAGTCCTAATAAGCTAACTATACTAAGTTATCTAGGAGTGTTTTAAGCTATTACTATAATCTAATAAGCTCTGAAAACTTAATTTGATCACTAAAATTCCAACAGTTAGGTTCAATAAGGGGGTACTTTGAGCTTATTTTTAAGCTAGCAAACAAGTTTTTTATCCAAAAATAAGCTAGATCAGATTGAGACCATGTGCCAAAGTTTACAAAAAACCAAATTTCAACATTTTTGAAGCTCAAATGAAGAGTTTACAAGATCTGGTATAAGGGGCCTGTTTGGGGGCTGTTGAAACTGTTATGCTGATATGCAGCTGGGACATATTTGAAAGCCTATTGAGAGCTTGTAAAAGCTTTTGAAATTTTGTAAAAACTAAAGATAAATTATCTATAACTGCTAAACTCTACACAAAACTAATTTTTTTGGATTTTTGAATAGATTAAGACAGTGAAAACAGTGAATGAAAAAGGGTGCAGGCTACTGTTTTGAACAAAATGAGTGCAGCTAAGAACTTGAACCAAAGAGTTTTGACACTAATGACCCATAACCAAAACTTGACACAGACTCAAGCTGACCCAAGTGACTCAAAATGATACATTAACTGACTCAAATAGGACTTATACTACTTACTAAGCCATAAGCTGTTTTGACAGCTTATGGACACCAAAACTTTAAAAATCACAAATAGCTTTACAAAGATGATCAACCTGTCAAAAGTAACACTAAGACTGCTCAAACTAATTAACCAAACCAGTAATAACTCACAAGGGTACCTAAAAATGGGTCAAAAACCCTTTGTGCCAAACACTCCCTTTTGAGGACTGTTTGGTACAAAATGTTTGGTTTTACCCCTTATTTGAGTTTAACTGGTGATATGAAGCAGAAAACCTAGCATTTAGATTATGAAACACAGACTTGAACATAAGCAAAAACAAATAAGAAGTTTGACTTTATTTTTGACCCATTTTGACTTAGGTAAATTTTTTTTGCAAATTGAAGTGAAAATAGAATAATGATGCAAAGCTTAAGCTTACAAAAGCTTCAGGGAGCTTATATAAGCTCACAACAACAGAGAAAACAGCTTAATCCACCATTGAATCAATACTAATTTAAATCAAGAGAAAAAGACATGAGCTTGAGATTTTATTAAAACTGAAATGGAGAGTACAATGAAAACTGAAATTACAAAACTACTGAGGAAAATTAAAAACAGTGAAATAATAAGCTAATTTGAAGAGGAAATAATACACTACACTACACGAATTACAATGAGAGCCAAAGGGGTCTATTTATAGCCTTGAGCAGGTCTTGGATTCTTCACAAGAAGAGCCTAGAAGCAAATAGCAGCCACTCATCCATTCCATTGTCACTTCAACCAATCACAATGCTCCATTTCCTTTGATGAGGTGTCGCGTCCAATGATATAGCTTCAAATGTCCACATGGGCAACCTTATCTGACAGGTCATAGGTTCTAGAAGCTTGAAAGATCCTTAGTACGAGGATTGGTGTTTGGGTGTGGGTAATTGGTGGCAAAAGTGGTGAATGGGCGTGTTTGGGAGAGACAGGGGATGAAAGGTTACTGTGGGGCGCATTTGGTTATTTTATTATATCTTAAATGTTTTGACCGGGTCTTGGGGCTTTGACCTGGGTAATTATCCGGGTAAAATGTTTATTCGGGTTGGGGATTATTAATAAAGGGGGCCGGGTAGTTGGTATTGGACCGGGTATAGTGTATAGGATTGGGCCGAGAGTTTTAAGTGGATAATGGACTATTGGATTGGATTTATGGATTAACTTAAGTGATCCAAGTGACATATAAGGACCAAACTTGTAAAAGCTGAAACTCCAAGGACCAAACATGTAAATTCTGAAATTATCTTCAAGGACTGAATTTGTCAATCTTCAATAGACCAGGGACTGAATTTGCAACTTTTGAAACTTGAGGGTGTTTTCTGTCATTTGCTGAAAGTTCAGGGACTATTTCTGACATTTCTTCAAACTTTGATCAAATCTTCAAAAATCATCCTCAGAGATTAGAAATCTTCATAAATGCATAATTCTGACCTTCCGGCTCAGCTTAAGCTCTCTTAATCTCTCGTGCTCGGATTTATGTCTGATTTGGTACATTTTTGCGTGTTTTTACATATCCATACCTGCACAAGCACAAACTCAAGAAAACCATAAATATTAGCAATAAACGGCTCTTTCTTGGTTATTTTGGGTCTATTTTGATGATGAAAAGGTATGTGTTTTAGCACATACCAAGTCCCTTGGTATGTAAGAAAAGTTTGGTATGTAAAATAACTCTCCTCATAGGTATCTACCTAAATTGTTTGTTTTTGTTAAAAAGGTCTCAAAAAACCCGGTAATTATCTTTGATTTAAGATCATTTGAGGACAAAAGATTATTTACATACTAATGGATCAATCTCCACCAACATTTTTCTTTGATCTAATGGATGAGATTAATCCCAACAATTTAAAAACCCCACTTTCATCATCTTTTTTTCAAATATTAATAACTTTTAAACCGTTAATCGTTAAGCGAAAAAAAAATATCATTGCGGCGAGCATTTAATTATCTTTCTATAGATAGGCACTTTGATATACTTTCGACAAAATTTTTTTTTCGTATTTTTCACGTTTTTTTTTTTAAGTTTTTTTTTTTTTTTACGTTACTGAAATTTGCATTAAAAAATCATATATGATTAAACACTAATTTGAATATCACATGTGATATTAGTGTTATATCATATATGATATGTAATATCACATGTGATATTAGTGTAATATCACATATGATATACATATCATATCACATGTGATATCACATATCATATATGATTTAACACTAATATCACATGTGATATTCAAATTAGTGTTTAATCATATATGATTTTTTTCATTCAAATTTCAAGTAACGTAAAAAATAACGAAAAACGTGAAAAAACGAATTTTTTTCTTTTTTCGAAAGTACATCAAAGTGACCGTCTATAGAAAGATAATTAAATGCGCTTCGCGATGGTGTAAATATTTTCACTCAACGATTAACGTTTTAAGAGATATTTAAATTATAAAAAATAGGTGAAATAATAAAATGCTTTTAATCTTAGCCATTGATTTCTTTTTACATGGATGGTGGAGATGAATCCCTTGATATATAAGAAAAGTTTGATATGTAAAATAACTCTTTGCTACATATAAAGAAAAAATTGTTAAATTTTAGTCCTTAGAAAACCTTTGTTATAACACTTGTAAGATCCTCATAACCTCAGCCCCTAAGTACCTTGATATTCTTCAAATTAACCCAAGATCACATCTTACTTTGGAGAGAATTGAACCAAGACTAGTTATAACCCTTGAACCTTCAATCTTGTACACAAGATCATCATGTAAAAATCAAATATATGGGTGATGGTGGGATATATATTTTCATTCAAGGGGAGAGGAAAACAAAGAGAATGAGTTTTTAAGATCAAATTTGGATAAATGAAGTGTTATTTATTATTAAACACATGCAACTTTGGATCAACACATGTCCAAGAGGTGGACATGTATATATAAACGTGACATGTGGTGTTGAGGTGTAAATATTATGTAGTTTTCTTATATTATAGTGATATTATAGTTATTAGAGGGTATAGTTTGGTCTCGGTAATTACTAATGTTAAGCCCTTAAGTCATGAAACTTAAAACTAGGTAACGTAAAAATGTAATACTTATAAAAATGTTAAAACTTATCAATATACTCTAACTAGGTATATTAAATGTGTGATAAGTCTCAGAGGGTGTGTCTATGTTGTTAAAACCTAATAACGTAGGTTTGAGTATGCGTCTTACGTAAAATGTAACATATCTACTTAAAAATGATAAAATAGTAATAGGTCATATAAATTATGATTATTGGTGAAAATAAAGTATTTTGAACATATAGACTTATCGTAGTCTTGTGTTGGTCACAAGGAAATTTACCAGTTATCGTATTTGCTTTTACGTTACGGTAAAAGTCAAATAGTCAAAAGTCAACTTTAAAAAGTCAAAGGGTAAAATAGTAATTTTACCTTATGAAAAATTACGGGTTGCTACTCTTCCATGCTGAAGAAACTCTAAGTCATTGTTGAAGAAGTATTGGTAAGGAATCTTTGGTTGCTCTGGTCGGCCAATGGTTGGTAGCGGTTTGGTCCAGTCAGTATAGTATGGAGTGTTATCATTTCTTGTGAAGTCGATGTTCGATTCGGGGTTGAGCCAGTCAATGTTGTTAGACATGGCTCGTGCGATGTTGTCGAGATGATATTCGACTTCAATAGCATGTCGGATATGTGTTTTAGCAATTGGAATGCATCATTCTTGATCCGGCGTAGCTCCCCTTTCGTCATTTTCTTAACCTTGAACTTGTCCTGGATAATCTTTACATGCTCCATAGTGCGACTATCTACCGGTTCTTGGCCTTCCGGTAATCGAGGGGTGGCATCAACTAGCTTGCTAAACCATTCATATTCTGCAGTATCATCTTCATCCAACCAGGAGACGTCTAAAGTTGATCTTTTCTTCTTAGGCTTGGAGGATGATTCTGTTTGTTGCTTAATTGATGGTGGGGATGGTGGCTGTTGCTGGGGCTCAGGAGTTTCTTCGTCTTCATCACCGGTGTATTGGAAGTGATTGATGAGTATGTAAATACTCATCATTTTTGGTCAAATCTGAACTGCAAAACGTTTAAAAATGCTCAGAAATGCATCAAAATACTGAAAATATCTCAAAATTGCATTTTATATGTTTCAGATGCAAAATGTTTAAAATCAGATGAAAAATGAGCTAAGTTTGCATAATTGGCAATTTCAGTCCCCCAAGTTTCAAAAGTTGTCAGAAATAGTCCCTGAGCACTTATTTCAAAAGTAAAATCACCAAAGGTCCTTTTAAAATCATAACTTGTCAAAATTAGTCCTTTGGTGAAAAATATCAAAAGTTTTGAGAAATTACAAGTTTGGTCCTTCAAGTTTCAAATTTGGCAAAAATAGTCCTTGGAATTTTGAAAATGTCTAATATGGTCCTTGAACTATTGAAGCTTGTCACTTTTGGTCCCTTGAAACAACTTTGTGATATTGGCAGAATTGGTCCCTCAAGAATCTGAAATTACAAAATGGTCCTTGAATTAACACCCTTGGACCTTGAACCCTTTGTGACCTTTTTGAACCCCTGCCATTTACACCTTTTGACCCCCTGTCCTATTATATACCTGGTCAAATCCCAAGTCAAACAAACACCCTTGTTTCCCTCCTTTTTCCTTCTTCCCCAACAACTGCCCTGCATACGCCAGGCACAACCATCCCTCCACATCAACATACCTCCCTTATCACTCCACCTCTCCTAACAATCCAAATAGCATTTAATGCTGCTCCTTCATTACACTCAATCCCTCCCCACTGGTTAAAAAGTTTTCCCGCCAAAAACTAAATCAACGGCTAAAAAGGAGTCAGATCATCCAACGGCCAATTTTATTGGTGGGAAAGGTTCAGAATCTCAAGTGAAAAGCTTTTTGTTGACTATATAGAGGGAAGAGAAGCAAGGAGATAAAGGAGGAGAGTGTAATCTTATTTTTACTTATGTCGTTTTTAAGTTTTCCATTGTAAGGTTAAGCTTTTCAATACTTTGTAATCATATTCCAGTGTGTTATAAACCGTTTTCAGTTATCAATTTCATGTTCTAAGTATAAAGTCTGTTTATGCCATTTTTAAGCTAAAATTCTCAAATCAGCTTATTGTTGTTATTAGTGTTGTCAAAGAACTCATAAGCTCATATAATTTCATTATATAGCTTCTGAGAGCTTTTAGTAAGTCTAAAACTTTGTTTAGTATCAAAAACAGAAAATTCACAAAAATCAAGAAAAATAGTGAGAAAATAAAAAATCTATGGAAATGAAGTTCAATGACTGAAGCAGGTTGGTAATTGGATTGTTTTTGGTTTAGAGCTTAGTGGTAAGCATATAGGAGTGATCTTATGTTCTCAGTTCTCATCTTTATGCCTAAACTCACTTTGTAAGCTATTTCTTTGAAATTTGCAATTCATAGTATTAGTGTTTAAATGTTGCTAATTACAAGTTTTATCTTATCTCATTATAGTTAATAGAAGTTAATTTATAGCTTTTATGGTTTAAAAAGTTGTTTTAGTACAATAAGCTTCATAACAGTTTAGTATAAGGGTGTTTGGATTAGCCTAGTTAATTGTGTTAGAGGGCATCTGTGTTATTACTTGTTGTTGTTTCATATCACCTTAGTGTTTAATAGCTCAGTTCTAGTATAAAATTTAGTCCTTGTTTCATAAAAAGTCAAAATCATCTTGATTCTGTCCTATATTCATAACTGTTAGAAATTTATGTTTCATAATCATGCATACTAGTGTAAAAGTTGTTTATATAGCCTGAATAAGTCTTGTAGTAGCTTAATACATCAAATTAGATCATCTAGGATCATTAGAAGTTCATCAAAGTCAAACTGGTTCATTATTTAAAAAGTCACAATTTCCTAGAAGCAGTTTTTGAATAAACTTTACAATTTCACTGTGATCTTATCATTAGGATTTAGGACTTAAGCCTTTGGGATATTAAAGTTTAACTGCTTAACTAAATTAGAAAAATAGTAGTTCACTCCTAATCAGCTTATTAAGTGCTTTTCACTTAGCTTCTTTTGACCCCTTTTTCTGAAAAACTGCCCTGTGCAACAGATAAGCTTATGCTTATTTGAGTTTGTTTAGAGCTTATTTCTAATTCATTTAGCTTTCTCAGTTGTAACATTAGCTTATTATAAGCTGCTTAGCTTCTTTTTAGTTTCCTTTTGCTTATTGGATAGCTTATTAACCACTTAGCTTAAAATTTGTTCTTATTCCTTTTCTTACCCACTGTTGAAATTTTAAGCTAATTCAGAGCTTATTAGTGTTTTTCAATAAAAGTTGTAGCTTTAATAATTGCTTATTTCCTTGTGCTTAATTGGTTTGTAAAAGAAAAATCCAAAAAAATAAAATATTTTGCGAAAGGTACTGCCTGGGATTCGAACCCAGGTCAGTCCCCTCACAGTCCCACGCCTCAACACCAACACCTGTAACCATTGCGCCCTTGGGTCTTTATTGGTTTTAGTTTGCAACGTTTAATATTTAAGGTACCTTGTAGTTTTATGCTAGTTAGCTTATTTCGCTTTTTAACAGCTTATTTCATTAAGCACTAGTGTAGTTTTTGATTTTTCCTAGACTCAGTAGTATCTCAAGCATTTTCTGTAAAAGTTTCAGATTTTTTGAAAAATGTTTTAGTATTTTTAATGATTTAATTGGTATAAAATCGTTTTTAATTCGTAGAAAATAAAATAAAACTCAAAAAAATATTCCGCTTTTTCCTAAAATTTTCTTTTGTCATATAGTAAGTAAGAAAATTGTTTTTACACTCGTAGGACTTTTATTTCACAAATTTTACGTTTTTACTTGCGCACTCGCGTAATTTTTATACTTAACGTACGTTTTCATTTTAAGTCACGTTTTTAGATAATTTAAGTTTACGTTTTAATTAAAATAGTTTATTTAAGTTATTTTGTTTTATAAAAAAAAAATCAAAAACATCATTTTGCAAATAGTGATAGCGTTTATTTAATATAATTTATCTTTTTAATTTTCTTTAATTTTCATTTAAGCCCCTGTAATTTATAAACTTTTTCTTTAGGTATAATTAATCATATCCCTTTTCCGTTCAAATTCTCTCGATCACTATACGTTTAATTATTCTCGCACAGCTCGTTGGGACATAACGACCTGGGGAAACACTGTACTCCTCTGATCTTCATTGCATTGGTGTCTGAACTGTTTTAAGTTTCTTACGGTTGGCCATTCACAAGTGGCTAGCTTGTGTGAGATAACTTGACGGTTTGTAGCCAATCAAATTTTGGCGCCGCTGCCGGGGAGCTGTGCTAATTATCTTACGTTTAGCAGATTAGTGATTTGAATATTCACTCTTTGTTCATACCATCTATATATGTTTATATTTTCTTATAAAAATCCAAAAATCCAAAAACATCTTAAAAATCAAAAAACCCAAAAAGATTTTCTTTCTTTTACAAAATGTTTATCCAAAAATCCAAAAATATCCATCTTTACCCTCTCACATCTTTGATTCTTCATCCCTACCCCTCTGAAAACATTTGATTCTTTCTATGTCTTATCCTCACCCTCTTGGTTGTCAGTGGTGTGGTGGTCCTTATAATGGTGGCAATTGCCCCAGTTGTAGCATGGTGGAGTCAGGAAACGGGTCTGTCTATAACCAAGATCCCTATTCTTACCATAACACAACTGATTTATTCCATCAGCTACCACACTGTGAGACTCAGCAGTTTTACTGTTGTGAGTACTGTGGTGGTTCACACTTCAGTTCTGATTGTCAATCGGGAAACACGCTTGTCTATGAGCAGTTTCCTGATAACAATTATGACTACCACACATATAACTCACAGCCACATTAGTTTTACTGTTGTGAGTATTGTGGAGGTCCACACTGTAGCTCTGATTGTCAAACAAGGAATCCATTTCCTGGTAACAATTACGACTCTTCGTATCATAACCAACCTCTACAGTACCAAATGAATCAGGCACCACCTCAGCCTGAGCCACTTCCTCAAAATCTTCTCCTTGATCTTTTGGATTTAGTGAAAGATTTGAAGGAATGTAAACATTCCCAAGATAATCCAAATCAAAAATCCATGGAAGAATTGTTAGCTGAAGAGCAGGCTGCTGAAATAAATTCCCAAATTGCATTTGAAAAATCTATTAGGGAATCAATTGCAAAAGAAAAAGCAGCCAGATCTAGCTCTCAATTTCATTTTATTCCTGATGACAGTGATGATGAGGATACACTTGATATCCTTCAATTCTATAAAGATTCATCAAGTTCATCAGTTAATATCCCAGCAGTTGAGATTCATTCTCAAACAACGGCTATCACACCCAAAGCTCCCACTCACTCTCTAAACATGGGGGACGAGCATCTTGACACTGTTCCTGAAAAGGAATCGGACGAATTCATAAAGTCTAGTGTTGAGAACCTTGTCCCAATCCCGAGAGAGTCACAGGGAACTTCTGATCATATGTGTGATTCTCTTTCCCCTCTTGAGGGTTCAAAAGATCATTTTGAAACTTTCTCTGATCTTAGCGACGATTGTGCTTCCTATGGAAACATCGAGTATGTTGAGGCATCACTCCCACAGTCTAATCCTCTTCTTGAGGAGTTCACCGATGAACTCACTCACATCAATCCACTTTCATCGGAAAGTAATGATAGTCTTTTGATTTCAAAGCCGATCTGGGAGAGACTGAAAGTCTCCTTGATAATGATCGTTCACTCACTTCTTATCCTAACAGTCCAATAGAGAATGTTGATCACTTTGTTCCTGAAACATTCAAAGCTACTTTCACCAATCCTCTATTTGAATTCGAATCTGAATTCACCTTGATTTCTGACAATCCAATCTTTGACAAGGATAGTGATGAGTCCACAATGGAACAAGAGTTCACAAATTCACATCATGTGAATGATTCTCTTCATGAGGAGTTCGCCGGTGAACTCACTCATATCATGACTCCGCCGGAGTATGATTGCTTGGATGGAAAAAATCATGATCGGGGGGAAAAGTTTTCAATCATGAGAGTTTGTATTTCTATGACAAATTTTCCAACCCTCCCTCCCGAGATGCTTTCCAAACCAAAGAGCTCAACCGATAAAATCCAAACGAGTGCAACTGCACTTGATCCTGAGGAAGAAGATCTTATCATGATCGTCATCATGATTTTCCTTCTTTTCTTCACCTACCTGGTGACTTCCTCTCTTCTTCACTCGTTCGGGAGTGAGGACACTATCTTTGACCCCGACATTTTCATTTATTATTTGTAAGCCGGATCTCTCTATATCTCATCGGTGTGGAACTTTCGCGTACTTCAATGTTTATCCAAACATCTTGAATGAAAGTCCGATGGAGATTGTCTCTTCCACTTACTTCCCCATGAACAAATGAATGCGGGGATCGAGTCAAGCTAGCGACTCGGGAATCAAAAACAATAGCACACGATATGGGTTTTCACCCATATTTCTGACTTCTTTCTATTTTCTACCACCCTAGTGTAGGGGAGTTGCCCCACATGTTGTGTATATATATAAGTTTTCTAAAAAAAAAAAAAAAAAAAAAAAAAATTCAAATAATGGCCGTAGTATTTCCCTTTTACGTTCTATGTTTCGGCATAACCGCCGGTACTTTGAATATTGAGTGCAATATTCATTTCTAGTGTGGGGGGGAATTCTCACGAATTTTATCATGTAATTATACCACCCAATTCCCCCATTTTTGGCCAAAATTTTTTGGAGTAAGTGTTTTTCACTTACTCAGCTTACGGTTATCAGTCCACCATGTCTAATAAACAAAAGGATTGGCTAATCCAGGAGCAAACGGCTCTTGGTAAAGATATCTCAAATCCGTTGACGGCTTGCAATTTGCCCAAAATTGTAAATTGTATGGTATTCAGCTCACCATATCCTTAAAAGTGAAGAGTTGGCTAGCCCGCAAGTTTATGGCTTGTGGTAAAGGCAGTGGAAAAACCATAATTGGTAATCGACTCACCAAAGATAATATTGATAATTTATCTAAGAGTTGGCTAGTCCAGAAGCAAACGGCTTCTGGTAAAGACAAATCAAATTCGTTGGAAGCTGGTGGTTTGCTCAAAATCACATGGTTATCAGTGTACCATAGTTCTTACTTGAACTAAAACATTTGGCTACTCCAGAAGTAATGGCTTTTGGTAAAGAGATTCAAATCCATTAAGTTTTTCTCAAAAGATTGCTAGGGACTAGCAATAGTTTAGTGTGGGGGATTGATGAGTGTGTAAATACTCATCATTTTTGGTCAAATCTGAACTGCAAAACGTTTAAAAATGCTCAGAAATGCATCAAAATACTGAAAATATCTCAAAATTGCATTTTATATGTTTCAGATGCAAAATGTTTAAAATCAGATGAAAAATGAGCTAAGTTTGCATAATTGGCAATTTCAGTCCCCCAAGTTTCAAAAAGTTGTCAGAAATAGTCCCTGAGCACTTATTTCAAAAGTAAAATCACCAAAGGTCCTTTTAAAATCATAACTTGTCAAAATTAGTCCTTTGGTGAAAAATATCAAAAGTTTTGAGAAATTACAAGTTTGGTCCTTCAAGTTTTAAATTTGGCAAAAATAGTCCTTGGAATTTTGAAAATGTCTAATATGGTCCTTGAACTATTGAAGCTTGTCACTTTTGGTCCCTTGAAACAACTTTGTGATATTGGCAGAATTGGTCCCTCAAGAATCTGAAATTACAAAATGGTCCTTGAATTAACACCCTTGGACCTTGAACCCTTTGTGACCTTTTTGAACCCCTGCCATTTACACCTTTTGACCCCCTGTCCTATTATATACCTGGTCAAATCCCAAGTCAAACAAACACCCTTGTTTCCCTCCTTTTTCCTTCTTCCCCAACAACTGCCCTGCATACGCCAGGCACAACCATCCCTCCACATCAACATACCTCCCTTATCACTCCACCTCTCCTAACAATCCAAATAGCATTTAATGCTGCTCCTTCATTACACTCAATCCCTCCCCACTGGTTAAAAAGTTTTCCCGCCAAAAACTAAATCAACGGCTAAAAAGGAGTCAGATCATCCAACGGCCAATTTTATTGGTGGGAAAGGTTCAGAATCTCAAGTGAAAAGCTTTTTGTTGACTATATAGAGGGAAGAGAAGCAAGGAGATAAAGGAGGAGAGTGTAATCTTATTTTTACTTATGTCGTTTTTAAGTTTTCCATTGTAAGGTTAAGCTTTTCAATACTTTGTAATCATATTCCAGTGTGTTATAAACCGTTTTCAGTTATCAATTTCATGTTCTAAGTATAAAGTCTGTTTATGCCATTTTTAAGCTAAAATTCTCAAATCAGCTTATTGTTGTTATTAGTGTTGTCAAAGAACTCATAAGCTCATATAATTTCATTATATAGCTTCTGAGAGCTTTTAGTAAGTCTAAAACTTTGTTTAGTATCAAAAACAGAAAATTCACAAAAATCAAGAAAAATAGTGAGAAAATAAAAAATCTATGGAAATGAAGTTCAATGACTGAAGCAGGTTGGTAATTGGATTGTTTTTGGTTTAGAGCTTAGTGGTAAGCATATAGGAGTGATCTTATGTTCTCAGTTCTCATCTTTATGCCTAAACTCACTTTGTAAGCTATTTCTTTGAAATTTGCAATTCATAGTATTAGTGTTTAAATGTTGCTAATTACAAGTTTTATCTTATCTCATTATAGTTAATAGAAGTTAATTTATAGCTTTTATGGTTTAAAAAGTTGTTTTAGTACAATAAGCTTCATAACAGTTTAGTATAAGGGTGTTTGGATTAGCCTAGTTAATTGTGTTAGAGGGCATCTGTGTTATTACTTGTTGTTGTTTCATATCACCTTAGTGTTTAATAGCTCAGTTCTAGTATAAAATTTAGTCCTTGTTTCATAAAAAGTCAAAATCATCTTGATTCTGTCCTATATTCATAACTGTTAGAAATTTATGTTTCATAATCATGCATACTAGTGTAAAAGTTGTTTATATAGCCTGAATAAGTCTTGTAGTAGCTTAATACATCAAATTAGATCATCTAGGATCATTAGAAGTTCATCAAAGTCAAACTGGTTCATTATTTAAAAAGTCAAAATTTCCTAGAAGCAGTTTTTGAATAAACTTTACAATTTCACTGTGATCTTATCATTAGGATTTAGGACTTAAGCCTTTGGGATATTAAAGTTTATCTGCTTAACTAAATTAGAAAAATAGTAGTTCACTCCTAATCAGCTTATTAAGTGCTTTTCACTTAGCTTCTTTTGACCCCTTTTTCTGAAAAACTGCCCTGTGCAACAGATAAGCTTATGCTTATTTGAGTTTGTTTAGAGCTTATTTCTAATTCATTTAGCTTTCTAAGTTGTAACATTAGCTTATTATAAGCTGCTTAGCTTCTTTTTAGTTTCCTTTTGCTTATTGGATAGCTTATTAACCACTTAGCTTAAAATTTGTTCTTATTCCTTTTCTTACCCACTGTTGAAATTTTAAGCTAATTCAGAGCTTATTAGTGTTTTTCAATAAAAGTTGTAGCTTTAATAATTGCTTATTTCCTTGTGCTTAATTGGTTTGTAAAAGAAAAATCCAAAAAAATAAAATATTTTGCAAAAGGTATTGCCTGGGATTCGAACCCAGGTCAGTCCCCTCACACTTCCCACGCCTCAACACCAACACCTGTAACCATTGCGCCCTTGGGTCTTTATTGGTTTTAGTTTGCAACGTTTAATATTTAAGGTACCTTGTAGTTTTATGCTAGTTAGCTTATTTCGCTTTTTAACAGCTTATTTCATTAAGCACTAGTGTAGTTTTTGATTTTTCCTAGACTCAGTAGTATCTCAAGCATTTTCTGTAAAAGTTTCAGATTTTTTGAAAAATGTTTTAGTATTTTTAATGATTTAATTGGTATAAAATCGTTTTTAATTCGTAGAAAATAAAATAAAACTCAAAAAAAATATTCCGCTTTTTCCTAAAATTTTCTTTTGTCATATAGTAAGTAAGAAAATTGTTTTTACACTCGTAGGACTTTTATTTCACAAATTTTACGTTTTTACTTGCGCACTCGCGTAATTTTTATACTTAACGTGCGTTTTCATTTTAAGTCACGTTTTTAGATAATTTAAGTTTACGTTTTAATTAAAATAGTTTATTTAAGTTATTTTGTTTTATAAAAAAAAATCAAAAACATCATTTTGCAAATAGTGATAGCGTTTATTTAATATAATTTATCTTTTTAATTTTCTTTAATTTGCATTTAAGCCCCTGTAATTTATAAACTTTTTCTTTAGGTATAATCAATCATATCCCTTTTCCGTTCAAATTCTCTCGATCACTATACGTTTAATTATTCTCGCACAGCTCGTTGGGACATAACGACCTGGGGAAACACTGTACTCCTCTGATCTTCATTGCATTGGTGTCTGAACTGTTTTAAGTTTCTTACGGTTGGCCATTCACAAGTGGCTAGCTTGTGTGAGATAACTTGACGGTTTGCAGCCAATCAGTGATCACCAGTTTTCTCCAATGGTGGTGGAGAGTCAGAATCCTGAGGTTTATCTGTTGCAGGAGGTTATTGAGATGCTCCAGTAGTGGTGGTGGTCTTTGGTGGTGGTGGTGGCATAGATGATGAAGACTCGCCTGTTTTCTTCTGACATTTAGCCTTTGGAGCCTTGTCTGTGTCATCATCGTCTCTGTATCGCTTCTCAATACCAGCAGCTTCCTTGCATGTAGTCTTCAATTGATGAGCTAGAAGTAGCTTAAGAAACTTCAATTCATCCGAAGTGAGTGTTGAAGATCGAGCAGTCATTTGAACTATCAACTGTGACAGAAGATCAGTTTCGGTTACATTTAGAGGCGGGACTGGTTGAGTCTGCATAGTCACCGGGGTAGTAATGATTTTCTGTCTGATCAGTGTTCTCAAAGTCGGATAGAATTGTTTGGAGAACATGTCTTTGGTTATTCCCGGGACATACTGAAGGAGGAACTGATGAGTGTATTCCTTTATCTTCTTTTCCATTTCCCCTTGAACATATCGGTTGAGGAATAACTTGATCTGATCTCTCTCCTCAATGAAATTGTTCATCTCTTGTCCAAGTAAATTGACCCTGTCAGCTAGTTGATTCAACTTTCTGTCTACCAAGCTTCGTCTTCTTGCTTGCTTAACAGCCTTTTGGATCTTGGTCTTGGCACATGCCCATGTATCAGTGGGTTTCTTGACCAACTTGGATGATGATCTGGTGGTTGTATCTTTTGATGGTGGTGGTGAAGAGTGAGATGATGATTCAGTTGTGGATGGGTCATGAGGTGGCTCTGAAGATTGTTCAGGATTGTCTCAGATGTAGCTGTCAGCTTCAATTTGAATACTTTCTTCCTCTTCCTTCTTAGCAAGGGCTTCTTCCTCAGCCTTTTCCTTGGCGCTTTCTCCACATCTTCATCAGTAATCTTCTCTGTCTTTTCCGGTTCGTCTTCCTCAAAATCAAACTTAACCCCATAATCTTGTTGCTGCTGCTCTGTTGATTCCTTTGTGGTGGCACTAGTTCCCTTATCGGGTTGATTAGCCACATCAAGAACAGGTGTGATAAGAGTACCACCACTGGAACCTCCAGGGCCTCTCAACTGTTGTTCTGCAAACTCTTTGGCAACATGCTGCAATCTTAGTTATTTCAGAGTCTTCTGATAAGCTCTCTCTTCATCCTTTGGATCATTATCTTCATCAGAATCTTCTTTCTTTTCTTTAGTCACTGGTTTCTTTCCCTTGTCTGATTGGGGACTTGGTGGTTTGTCTTCTGACATCGGTGAGGATGTATCATCTGTTGTTGTTTCAGAGTAGTAAACCACCTCTTCAGACTCAGTTTCAGAGTCGTCTTCCTCTGGAATATCTTCAGGTTTAACTTAAGGATGGACGATTTGAGTTGGGGCTCTTTTCTTGCGGGATAGGTTCCTTTTCGGATACTTTTAGGCGCTCCTAGTGCTTTCAGTGCTTCCAGCGCTACCTCATCTTCTAGTCCTTTTAGGAGCCACATCAGAAGTCTTTTCATCCATGAACCCGACTTTACCTGCTCTCACTGCTTCTTGGTAACGTAGATACGAAGGAAGACTCTTGATTGTGTCAGTGAGTAGGCAGTCAAGTAACTCTGCACCTTGTTTCTTTGTTGATGAGTCCTTAAATATGACAACGTTCAACGTTGGCTCATATAACACTGAGTGATTCTTGGGGTCATTAATTCTCATGGGGATTTCCCGATTTTGCCCGAGAATGTTCTGAATCAACAACTTTGTATATCTGATAAAAGGAACCTTTAACCCAGGCTTCTTGAGATGCTGCATCATATCTTCCCATTTCAGGCTTGCATAGTCAATGTGTTGCTTGTTGACCATTCCCCACAAAGTTTGTAGGTGCATGAGTTTAGGATGCTCATGACCGTTGTATCTTCCAGATACAGACTTAGCGATCATGATGTACAGTGTCCTCTAAGGTTGAGGGATATTCTTCAGATCGACAGTGGAGTGTCTGGTGATGACTCCAGCAGCTTCATCATAACCAATGTCGACCATGAATTGCATTATGGCCTCTTCATTAAGGAGTTGGCAAGTAATCAGCAGGCTGAATTGCAGGCAGAAGAAGAATAGTACGAAGGTCAGCTACCGTAACTGTGTCTTCCTTGTTGTTGAGAGTCACTTTGACAACATCTTGATCATCAATCTTCTCCATCGTGTGCCAGAATTGATGAATATAGATTTCAGGTACTGTAGCTGAGTTGGTAAGCATGAGACTGTAGGGATGAGCACTGAGAATATCCACGACAACTCTGCAAGAGGATTCTGAGCAAGTGAAGTTATCAAAATCGACCCTGAGATTGTTCTTTCCAATCATTGTGGTAATCCGTTGGGAAGATATCTTCCACTGTGAGTTCGTTGGATGCATTGAGATTTTCCATGTTGACGTCCATTTCATGATCTGAAAGATATTGAGACAAAAGAACCAACATATCGAAAGACATTATGTTAGTCAAAAGTTGATTTTATTGTCCAATTATTGAAGTTGTTGTGTTTATGAATGTTACGAGTCCAAAGTCACTTTTAGTCCAATAGTCCAAAGTTGACGTGATAAGTTACGTGAGTATGTTAATTTTGAATTTTAATGTCCAAATTTCACTTAATCACACAACGTTTTAACTTTTTGTAGCTTATTAGTGACGTTTTGGTTTTGTGACATTATGAGTAACTTATTACAAGTTTTGTACGCGCAACATTTCAAAATAAAGTTACAAGTTGGATTATGCATAAGAAAGTAAGCTTATGCGTAAACATGACAACCTTAAGCGTAGACGTAGGCTTAAGCGTAGGAGTAACCCTTAGGCATAAGAACGACTTACGCGTAGGAGTATACTCTTAGCTTATGAGCTTACGCGTAGGCTTAGGTTAGGGACTTACGCGTAAGGTTTACTCGTAAGAGTAGCCCTTAGGCGTAGAAATTCAAGTTTACGCATATCCTTCACAGGATACGCGTAGTCCCACTATAGACCCTTATGCGTAAGTGTTACGCGTAAGATCGCTCTTATGCGTAACCTCTACGCATAAGGTATTCCTTAAGATTAAGCCAAGACACATTGATTCTGAATCTTTTACGAATAGAAGCCTGTAATAATTAAATATAAAAAACATATTAACATGTATTCCAACTACTTTCAAGATCACAAGGCTTAACAAGTTCTAACCAGTTACGCATATGATAACTTAGGCGTAAGTTTAAGCTTAAACCCTAAACCCTAAACCCTAAACCCTATTCTTACGTGTAAGAGATTTAGCCATGGAAATTCATCAAAACTTTTTCAGCACTATCATAGATGTTAATGAAACAAGTTCTAACTAATTTTAACATCAAACATTCACAGAATCAAAAATACTCATTTATACGCACGTATAAACCCTAAAAACTTAATTCTCCAATTTTGTTGTTTCTGGGTGAGATTCTTGAATGAATATAATCAATTAAACATGTTTAGAACCTATCTTAAGCATCTAATCATGCTAAAACATCCAAACGAAGAAACGCCTAAATATGAACAAGAACCCTAATATTCGAAAATGATTTAACCAAGTTTCTGGATTGAAATTTTTGATAAAAATGGTTATAATACTTGATTTTAAACACTTTGACACTTTCCATTTCATCAAAAACACACTATATCAAATTCTTGTTCATACGCGTATGCGTAGAACACAAAATCATGCATATTTCAAAATCTAACCGTTGGATTTGTGAAAAATTAAAAACCAATGTTTGTTTTTATGATTAGAAGCTATAACAACTTACAAATTTCGGTTTTGATGCATGGATTTGCGTTTTGAATCTTAGGCGTGGATATGGTTTAGGCTGAGAATTAAAAGCAAGTAGTTAAAATATTAAATGTGTTTGGTGAAGAGGTTTTATTAAAATGAGTTTTAAACTTTGACAAGTTTGGCCCCTCCTCCACAATAATTTTCAACCAAGACCCATAACTTCACTTTGGTTAAGCAAACCATCATTCTTGGAAAGAAACTTGACGATACTCCCCCTCGACTTTTGAAATGATAAAATTTTAAAACATTTGAGTCCGAGGAGAGTATTTAACAAGAAACGTATCCACCATTTCAGAAGATACAACATTTTTAGGTAACATGCAAGTACAAGGTTTTATGAGACTCAAAAATATTTACATTCTCCCCCTCAACACTTGCTCGGGAAAAATGATGAAAGATTTGACGGAACAAAGTGTTGACGGTAGATTTGTACTTGCAATGTTTGAAAGAAATTTAGATAGAAGAATATTTTTGAATTTTATCAGATTTTATATTTTTCTATTTTGTTTTTGAATATTTATTTACAAAAGAGGTTTTGGTGTTTGACATTTTTCAAGAATGTTTTAAAAGTTCGTCCAGTTCTTCTGGAGTCAAACACCTCATACCAATCCGGTGAATCAAATCATTAAACCTTGCTGGGGCTAAGGATTTAGTGAGAAGATCCGCCAGTTGGTGTTCAGTATCAACAAAGTATAATTCAACGGTACCCTTTTCCACATGCTCCTTTATGAAATGATATCGAAGATCGATGTGCTTGGACTTCGAGTGTTGAACAGTGTTGCACGAGATCGCAATAGCACTCCGATTGTCACAGTACACCGGGATTCTGTCAAATACGTAACCAAAGTCCTTGAGTTGTGTTCTCATCCAAATGACTTGAGCACAACATGTGGACATGGCTACATATTCTGCTTCTGTTGAGGACAACGATGTAAAATCTTGTTTCTTCGATTGCCATGACACCAGTTTATCACCAAGGAATTGTAAACCACCTGAAGTACTTTCCGAGAGTCTAAGCATCCTGCATGATCAGCGTCTGAAAAAGCTATTAGTTTAAAACCAAAATCTTCGGATCCCAGATCCCCAAATTAATGGTTCTCTTTACGTATCGGAGGATTCTTTTAGCCTCAGTGAGGTGTTTCTCAGTTGGCCGCGATTGATAACGGGAGCAAAGATATACAGAAAATACAATATCAGGTCTACTGGCTGTTAGATGCATGAGAGACCCAATAATACTTCGGTATTTGGTAGGATCAATCAATTTCCCATGTAAATCAGCGTCCAGTTTGTTGGTATGTACCATTGGTGTTGCATAGGTGTCACAACTTTGCATTCCATGTTTGTTTAAAATTTTAAGAGCATATTTGGACTGACTTAGGAAAATACCACGGGGTGATTGATGAACTTGTAGTCCTAAGAAGAACGTAAGTTCACCCATCATTGACATTTCAAAATTTGTTTTCATTAGTTTTGAAAAAGCGTTTGAGTACTTTTTGTGGATAGACCCAAAAATGATGTCATCCACATAAATCTGAACAATTAAAATGTGTTCCCCGTGATATTGGATAAACAGTGTTGGGTCGACCAATCCTTTGACAAAATTATGAGAAAGGAGGAAGGATGACAACTTATTATACCACGCCCGAGGGTGTTGTTTGAGACCGTAAAGAGCCTTGTTCAGTTTGTAGACGTGATTAGGGAACTCTGGATCAACGAATCCTTCTGGCTGACTAACATATACCGTTTCCGTCAGTTTACCATTCAGAAAAGCGGCTTTGACATCCATTTGATAGACCGTGATGTTCATGTGAGCCGCGAATGCCAGAAAAATCCGTACAACCTCAAGTCTAGCTACCGGTGCGAATGATTCTTCGAAGTCAATCCCCTCTTCCTGTCTATAACCCTTAGCCACCAGACGTGACTTATTTCCGATAACCGTACCTTCAGCATCTAACTTGTTTTTCCAAATCCATTTGAGACCAATGACATAGAACTGATTGAGTTCTTCCTGCATGGATTCAATCCAGTTGTCTTTGGTCATTGCATCTTTAATGTTTTTAGGTTCAGTTTGACAGACGGTGAGGGCATAAATGCAGTGTTCACCGTCAGTCTGAAGGCGTTGTCTAGTTACGACTGGTTGATTCGGGTTTCCAATGATGTTAACAAGAGGATGGTCTTTAGTCCAACGATGTGTGGAGGGTTGATGTTGATATACATTATGCAGATTAGGTGGATTCAGATGGCTGGTAGAAGATTCCGCAACATCTGAAGATGCAGTTTCAGTAGCAAAAGGGTTGAAGAATGCATTTCCATCATAATCCGCGGGTGCAGGTACATCTTGATTCAGAAGATCATCAGCTGGATCAGCGTCATTGGATGCGGTTTGTTCGGCTGTTGTTGTAGAATCAATTGGAGGTGCTTCAGCAACAGTTGTTGTTGTTTCAGGTGTATCAGGGATTGGAATATTATCAGGTTGAGCAGTGGAAACATTTGATACATCTAGAGCACGTTGATCAATATCATCACTAAACAGAGGAGCAAATAACGTTTCCATTTGACGACGAGTAAGCTGTAAGCTTGGTTCAGCTGATGATGGGGTTTGGGGGAAGCTTAGACGGTTATGTCCGGGTTCCAAGCTGTTTTGCTCAGAAGCCATTTCTGTAAGTTCATCAAAATTAGCATGAATCGTTTCCATAATCTCCCTTGTACGACGATTCCAAATCTGGTATCCTTTTGAGTTTTCACAGTATCCAACGAAGACTCCAATGTCAGCTTTGGCCTTGAGCTTTCCAAAGTCATCACGATCATTATTTGGGTAACATAGAGCACCAAATACATGAAAGTGTTTGAGATTCGGTTTACGGTTATGGATAAGCTCATAAGGTGTTTTGTTGTGGCGTTTGGTTATCATAGAACGGTTTTGAGTGTAGCATGCAGTTGACACGGCTTCAGCCCATAAATAATCTGGAAGTTTTGCATTGATCAACATCGTTCTTGCAGCTTCCACTAACGTACGGTTTCGTCTTTCGACAACTCCATTTTGTTCTGGTGTCCGTGCAATAGATGTCTGATGCTCAATTCCCACTTTCTCATAGTATTCTCGAAGAGTTTGATTCACAAATTCAGTTCCTTTATCTGTTCTGATTTGTCTGACTGTGTTCTGGAGCTGAACTTGAATTTTCGTGAGAAAGGTGATGATCATCTGTGGAGCTTGATCTTTACTTCGAAGAAAATAAACCCAAGTCCATCTTGAGTAGTCATCAACAATTACTAGAATGTAGCATTTTCCATTAATCGTCTGCAGACGCATCGGGCCACACAAATCCATGTGAAGAAGATGAAGCACATGCTGAGAGTTGTGTTCCACCTTTGAGGAAAAATGAGCACGAGTGCTTTTCCCTTGTTCACTAGCTAAGCATAGATGATCTTTAGAATACCGAAACCTTGGAAGACCTTCAACAAGTTTGTATCGTGCAAGATTGGTTATGGTTTGAAAGTTTAAGTGTGAAAGTCGTCGATGCCATAGCCAAGATTTTGTTGATGTTGCCTTAGAAAGTAGACAAATGGGAGATGAAGCAATCATGTCTTGCATTGAGATTGTGTAAAGGCTTGATGTGCGGTTTCCAGACATAAGATCGTTTCCTTGTAGATCACGAATGAAACAAGTTTCCTCCCTAAAAGCAACTTCCAAATCTCCATCACAAAATTGACCGACTGAAAAGAGATTGTGACCGAGACCTTCCACATAATTAACCCCGCTAATTTCGATGTTCCCATTGATGTAATCTCCGTAGCCCATGATAGCTGCGAAGTGATCATTCCCGAACCTGACAGTACCGATGAACTTTTAGACAATGTTTGATAACAGTTTGAGATTTCCTGTCATGTGTCGGGAACATCCGCTATCAACAATCGATAGGATGATCTGTATCACCTGCATTACACATAGACGACACAGGTGGAATAGAAGTAGAGGTGGAACCCGAAGAGTTAGAGGGTTCCGTTACAGTTATAGTTGAGACACACATGTTAATGATTTTAGGAATCCATTTAAATCCGGGTGTATTTTGTAACCATCTCTGCCAAGTCCAACTAGTTCGTGCTTTGGTCTTAGTGAATGCACTAGGTGATATTTTCTTCCTAGGATGTGAAGTGGGTTCTATGGGTACATCAATGATCATAGCAGAAACACTAGAGGGAGGTTTACCTAGCACAGACTTAGAAGCATTAGTGGGCCTAGAGGTAATCCGTTTTCTATTATTCCACTTACGAGATAAGATAGACTTAGCAACACATTTATCATGACAACCAGAAAACATGATTTTACGACAACCAACACAAGATGCTTCAAACATAACATTCAAAGTACTTAAAGGTTCAGCATTCGTTACATCACTTTTTCTATTACATTTGTCCAACGCAATGTCTAAAGTGGGTGCAACATGAGTGTTATTCAAAGTCCTAAGGTGTTCTTCTACTTCAGAGGTCTTTATTGTTCTTCTCTTACGTTGCAACTTCCTATTCTTCGTGATTTTGCTCTTAAGCTGTGAAGTGCTAACGTTGGGAAAAGAGGCAACTACTCTTGTATCAGTGGAAGGAAGCACATTAGTATCTTGTGGTTTGTCATTAGGTGTTCTAGTGTCAATTTTAAACATTCCAGGTGCAAGGACATTTGTGTTACTAATCTTATCTTGTTCATACTTCCCTAACTTCTCTTTCAACTCAACAATAGTGTGCAACAATTCTTGATTTTCTGAGCGAACGTTTCCACTAACGTTTAAGACTTCTTTAGTATATGCAAGATGATTATCAAGTTCTTGTGATGCCTTAGCACGAGTCTTTTTGAGCAAATCAAATATGACACCATATTCAGTTTTGAATTTGGCAATTTCTTGTTCATATTTTGAAATTTGACATTTTAAAGACACGTTGTCATCATCCAGTTGTTCAAGTTTTGGATCAAAAGATTTTTCACGCAAATGGTTGATTTTGTTTTGCAAAGCAAGTTCTCGATTTTGACATTCTTTTTGACACCATTGAAGACGACATTTTGCATTCGAAAGTTCATTTAACAAACGCTCATTTTCAATTTTCAAAGACTCAATTTGCGGCACATTATCGATATTCTCAACATTATTAATCGGCTGTAGCCTGGAGAGATGTTAGGCTCATAAGATAACATTCGCCTTACAATGACACAACGCGTTTTGTAGTCTACTGCGGGTGGAGTTCTTAGGAACTGGCAGTTAAGCGTGCTCATGTGAGAGTAGTACTGGCTTGGGTGACCTGCCGGGAAGTCTTCAAATGAGGCCACAAAAACAAAGCTGTGAGCCTGCGGGCAAAGCGAACAATATTGTGGTCTGAGTAGGCGGGATGTTACAAGTGGTATCAGAGCCACTCCTGAGCCATTCGGGATGGTGGGGCAAACCTCATCGAGGACGATGAGTCCCTAAGGGGGGTTGTTTGTAACACCCCAGGCAAATCCCACATCGGCTGTGGCCTGGAGAGATGTTAGGCTCATAAGATAACATTCGCCTTACAATGACACAACGCGTTTTGTGGTCTACTGCAGGTGGAGTTCTTAGGAACTGGCAGTTAAGCGTGCTCATGTGAGAGTAGTGCTGGCTTGGGTGACATGCCGGGAAGTCTTCAAATGAGGCCACAAAAACAAAGCCGTGAGCCTTCGGGCAAAGCGGACAATATTGTGGTCTGAGTAGGCGGGATGTTACAGTCAACAACAATATAATCAAATGCATATGCAACCGTATGTAAAAACACAACATTGATGGTATCAGCACAGATAACATCTTCCAAGAGTCGATCAACATGATTTCTTAACATTTTCTTTTTACGTTTAGTATTTGAAATCGATGTTTCTGTTTTCTCGAAAACTGTTTTCATAAGCCCAATCTCCTTCTGAAGATCCCATTCCCAATATATTGCACACATTTTGAGATTTCGGACATGGGGTAAAAGTCTTTTCTGAAAAATCTCTCTTTGATTTCGCGCATGTGGCGATTGAAAATGTTCATATTTTATTTCAGAATTAACTTCAATTTCACGTTCCATTAGTTTGATGTTAGACATGAGTGTATCAAAATATTTAAGAACTTGACATCGTTCGGGTAATGATTTTACTTCACTGAAAGAAGGTAAAGGACCATTAATTTGTGCCACATTGTGTCGGGGACCACAGTTAGAAGAGGACTCGTGAAGTGGTGTGATAACCCAAGGTGTGTTAGTATTATCCTGTTGTTTTACAAAAGGTATGATTTTTGAGTAATCGAATGGTTTGTTATATTCATCATTTTCCTTTTTTAATCGAATCTCAGCATCAGCATCTGTTTCCTCATCACGATTATATTCAACAACACTCATAATTGAATCATCAATTCTATGTTCTGCACTGTAAACTTGAGGATTTGGTTTGAATGCTCTATGTGAAAAACTTGGTTTGTAATCAGCAAGAATTGGTCCATATCCATCTGGATTTGGTTTAAAAGAAAACTTTTGAATTGTTGTGATTGACTCACCATGTTTGTATACAACATTTTGAAATTATTTTATTTTGTTTTATAAGTCGACAATTTCATCAAGATACTCATCAATTTGTCTCCGCAAATGCTTTTTGTACTCACAAAACTGTTTTTGACAAGTTAACAACTCAGACTTGGCCTTTTGAGTTTCCGAAGTGAGAGCGTTAAGTTGTTGTTTATGATCAAATTTTTGTTGTTCTATTTGAGACAGCAAAGCATTTTTGGATTCAACTAGATCACGTATCTGTTTTTCCAAAGATTTTTCATTTTGGTATGATTTTGCAAATGCGACTTCAAAACTGTGTTCACGTTTCTCTTTAGTTTCAAAAATGTTGAGTTTGAACTTATAGCATTCATTATCCTTAGTCAACAGTGCAATTTGATCTTGCAGTTTCTTATTGATCTCATTGCATTTTCCAGTTGAGATTGGTTGGTCTTAAATAAGTTGGTCATGAGCTCAAGATCTGGATTAGACAAAGGTTCATCTTGTTCAACTTGAGTCTCAACATAATCATTATTTAGATCCTCAAATATGACCACGGAGTCAACTTGATTATCAATATTAACCATAAGGTCATCTTGATCGTTAAATATAACTACGGGATCCATTTGATTATCGTCGGAATAAGATGTAGAAGACTCATGTTGAACACTCTGAGCCTCGTCGGATGCAGATGTTGGCAGAGATATCAAATCATGTATAAGTATATTAGGATCCGGTACCTGATACAAGCCCTCAGTGTCATACACTGGGCCTGTGTCACTCATGTGGAGCTCTTGCATGTTTGCCATTAATATCACAGCTGCATTAGCCTGCAAGTCCTCCATATCATCATCAGAATCAGCATCGGCCATGAAGCTCTATTCCTTGTTGGTAAGTGTTCCACCAGCTTCATCCTTGAGAGCCAAGAGTAAAGCCTCCTTGTGATAAGCGCTGCCTCTTGTTCTCGGCTTTGGGCATGCATTAGCCAGATGACCCTTCTCATTGCAGTTGTAGCATCGAAGACCATTAAACCCAGTCTGAGCATTTCCTTGATCAACCATTTGAACCCGTTGTTGTGGAGCACCCATGTTATTCCTTCCATTAACATTAAACCCTTGACCATTACCCATCTGACGACCATTTCCACGGTTCTGAACCTCAACTCTTCCATTGTTAACAACAGCTTGATTTCTTGTGTTTGAGGAGGTACGGATGCGATTGTTGGATTTGTTTGCGAATCTCCTGAAGGCTCTAGCAATCATGACAAATCCTTGATTCAATGCATTGAAGGCTTCTGCATCCTCATTTGATTCACTGTAGAGTGTTTGATTGTTGTTGTTGTTGTTGTATGGAACCAATTGAGTTTTTTGTGATTGTTGTGATGGATCATATGGTGTAATTTGAGCAGTTGGTTGTGGAGGATTTGTTAAGACAGTTGGCAAGTTCGGAAATTGAGGATAACATGCTTGAGTGTACAAAGCAAGAGTTTGATTATCCGGAAGTGATGGTGAAGCAGGGACTCCACGGATGATTCTGTCTTTGTCTACTTCCTTTTGATGGTGCTTCAAATAGTCATACAACAATTCGTAAGTAGCTTGATGAAGATTCTTCGCTTGATGGATGAATGTAACGTACTTCTCCCAATCAGGACCAAGACAGCTCAGGAACTTCGTGTTGATTGCAATCCTTGGCATAATGATATTATGTTTATCCAAGTCATTGATGATGTCTGAGAACCGATGATAGTATGACTCTAATGACTCCCCTGGTTCAATCATGAAGTTTTCATATGCTAAGTAAATTTTGGATTCCATGTATTCTTGATTGAGTTCAGTGCCTTCCGTTAGAAGATGAATGTGCTCACACATTGCTTTAGCAGTCTTCTGAGCATCAACACTAGGAAGTATCGGATTAGGTAGACCCAAAAGGATATATTGCATTGCAAGTTCATCAGCTTCTAAGTGAAGAATTTGGTCAGTAGCAAGTTGATCGAGGCTGACAATGTTGGTAACATCATCTCTTGGTGGTTTAGCAGTTGGATCTCCGAGTATAGTGATAGTAGGCATCTGAAAAGGACCTTCAAGTATGGCCTTCTTCAAAAACTTTCCATGTGGTTTCTTGAGATCACAAAACCTAAAAAACCTTATCACCCATTGATCGTAGTTACCGGGAGTGAGCATTGGAGGTCTATCAAGGGATCCAGCTTCATGAATGGATTGTTGGCTGCTTAAAGCTTCACACATCTTTTCAAACCATGAAGGTTCCTTTTGCATTGTGACATTCGTAGCATACTTAGCGGGAAACTGATATTGGAAGTAGTTACAATGTTGAACTTGTTGACAAGGGTTTGGTTGAGGCATCTGTGGTGGAAGAGGGTTTGCTCCTTATGCATCATTTCATCATTTTGCTTCCAAGAGACCTAAAAAGGGAAAAGGAACGAAATTAAGCAGTAACGTATATAAAAGTGTGCGATTAAGGGCTTAAATGACCCCTTAAAAGTGTACGTTTTAAATCCTTATCAAATATCCCTACACTTGGTATTTGCTTGTCCTCAAGCAAATGTGCTTTTGTCCAATCAATTTATAAGTTAGTGGGCATGAAGCATTGGTTTAACATAATTCATAACAAGTAAAAGCACCGCAATAGTCATAACAAGTATGGAAATTATATACTAGCACCTCACAAGGGGTGTTTGGATTCTCTCATCTCTCGGGTGTATATGAAATATAGTAAATGGAAATGGAAGATAAACACTCATTAACCGGTCATAGTTCATAGATTACCATAGGCTTGAGACTAGATCAAACCTCCACCGCTTTGGCGTAAGCACCTAGGAACAAATATCTAAGAGGTCTTTTAAAGGGTTGTAACGTTAGGCTTACGGTAGGGAAACAAAGGGTTTGGTTGGATAGGCGATTTAGTGGTGGCAAGTCAAAAATCTTATGTTACAAGCATGAAAAGAATGGCGTTGCTAAGCCAAGACTCGACTCACTAAACTCTAGATAATTTGAAACAAACAAACATAAATATAAAGATAGATGTAGGATGGTAGCCTGTTTTTTTTTTCTTTTTTTTTAATCACTCCCTTTTTTTTCAATTTTTTTTCTTTTCTTTTTTTTGCATACACTTTTACTCTACCATCCTCTACGATAACATCAAAATATAAGGGATTTATAGGAGCATCCCTACACTTGAGTTTTTATTATTCTAACACTAATTTAACCCGAATTGAAAAGATCAAAACACTTGGAGTACTTTATTACGTAAATAAAGGGAATTTGAATTTAACGTTCTTTCCCGTCACTCCATAAAATTTTACTTTACCCATGAGTCCTAATCGTCCCAAAACTGTGTACAAAAGATATGACTCGACTTAGCAACCATGCAAGTAACTAGATAATTGAACTAAGGGTTTAGTATGATAACAATAATGCACTAAAGGTGAGTGCATACAAGGTAGGCTAAGGTGATTTGGGGGTGGATTGTAAACAATGCTCTTCATTGATATTCCGAAAAACTGAAATATCACGAGACCCGCGAAAAGGATAGGCTCTGAGGGGTTAACTAGGGGTATCGTGTACTAAGTATGAGTACATCGCAAGGGTGTGGGGGAATTACTCAACCGATGTGGAAGAAGTCATTATAATACGGGTATCAAACAAGGGTTATCCTAATGCCTCTTATCATTTAGTTATTCCTAACTACACAAGTGTAGTCTCACTAGTATCTCGGAATGCATCACAAAACAAGTTCTAGAATCTAATATACTACCGGTACACTCTCGAAGCATTAAAGGTGAATGCTTAAATTCCTATAGATCTAGGGGCGAACCTCACATTTTTGGGGTGGAATTTGAGTGGTAAAGGGTTTTTGTGCTAGTCATATAACTCCTATCCATGAGATACTTTATTAAGACTAAAGTCCCACCCGTACATGTCATGAAATTTTTTAAATTTGGTGCTAAAATTGCCCTAACAAATATTTCTCATGGTTTATTACACAAATGAAATAGGACAAGACAAATGATCAGGGAAAAGCATAGTTTCAAAGTTCCCGTTTTATTCTCCCTCCCTACACTTAAACTGAACATTGTCCCCAATGTTCCCCGAAAGTATCAAAATTATGATAACGGAAGGTAATTAAAAGAAAAAGAAACTAGTACTCCCCTGATTAGCTCGGTAGGATCCGTGTGAAGTAGTGGTTAAATTCTTTCCAAGAAGAATGTATGCGTGATAAGCTCCATCCAATCTTATGTTTCTTCTTCTTGATAAATAAAACCTGCACACTTTAAGAAAATAGATGAAACCTTCGCGTAAAATCGGCGGTAAAACTATATATGACTGTACTACACTAGGATATAATGCTTGTGGAATGGATGTTTGCATATTTTCTGGAAAATTAAGACCTGAGAATTTCCAAAAATTTATAATTAGCACGGAAAATGAGAGAAAGTTTCATAAGATGTTTCTGCTCCTCCTGAGGTCGTCAGGTTATAATCCTGACGCCGTGAGGTTATCCTGACAGAAACTGGTCTGCTGCGTTTTTCTAGAAAAATTACACCTTTAAAATCTGGAAAAATTCCTGCAAAATATCCATTATGACTCGATACAAGCATTTGACTCTAACAAACACACACACACACACACATACACACACACACATATATATATATATATATATATATATATATATATTTCAATAATCGTAGTTCTTATGTTCACGTTCTTTTAAAAACGTGTGTAATCCTCCATACACTTATCCTTTTTGTAAAATACCTTTATATGTAATTAAGATGAGGTTAAAGACAAAATAAAGCATTTTAACAAATTGCACATGAGAACATACAATAATGAAAAGATATATGACACACGAACAAGCAAACAATTAAGCATGGGTTGCCTCCCACGAAGCGCTTTTCTTTATTTATGAGTCTTGTACCTAGACTCGAAGTCGTGCTCCTACGTGACTTCATTGTCGTCGTCTTCTTCGTCATGACGGTCTCTATTGGGGTTTTCCATGTTATAATAATGCCCTATTATGCATCTTTCTAGAAAGTAATCTTCCCCCCAAACGGTTCTATATTCCGGTCCTAGTTTCAAACAATCTTTATAGAACCCAAAAATCTTATTCATCACATAATCTACTCCTTTCTCCTTATCCTCCTCATTCCTATAGTACCCCTATAGCTTAAGTTCCTTTTCATCATTAGATAGTGATGAAAATTTCTCAATCTTAAATGGCATTTGGTAAGCTACGTCATCGGTCTCATCCTTGAATCTAACTATCCCTAACGATGGATCATAAGTTATTCCGGTGTTTTATATGAAAGGCTTTCTTAGAATTAAGTGGGACAAGCTATGATCTATGGCCGTACTAATATCCTCCACAATTATGAAATCCGTGGGGTACGTGAAACTACCTACATAGACGGGCAATCCGTTAACTATACCAAGAAAATTACAACTAACTCTAGGATCATCGGGGTCTTGCCTATTTGGGATAGGTTTCTTCATTACCCAATTATAGTAGGTGCTAGTCATAATGTTTATTGGGGACTTGCGATCAATGTAGGCCTTTGCCACGAACATATGTCCTATGCAACATGGTATGTTGAGATTCCAAGGATTTCCAAATTTGATCCGAGGGCTTTTCCTAACATATATGTGACGAAGGTCGCGTACTAAGTGTGGGTGGCGGAGAGTTCCTCTTCGTAGGAAAATTATTGAAGTATTCATCACCTACTTCGCTCTACGCCTCGGTCGATTCTTCCTTAGGAGTTTCACTAACCTCAAGTGCCGTCTCATGGTTCGCTTCGTCATTAGTCCTATTTGGTTTTACTAAGGTGATGGTATTGACGAATTGAACGTACTTGGATAACTTACTTAGGTCCTTAATTTTCACACCGAAAGCTTCGGGAGAATAAGTCGAGATGGCATTAACCTTTTCGGTGGTCTTCCTATCACTATTGGTCATGGCTTTCAAAAGGTTATCTATCTTCCTATCCATCTCGGCTTGTTGTTGGTTAAAGTGGTCCGCAAGCTTGGCTATTTGAGCTTCTTGGGATGTAACTAGGTGTTGCAACATCCCTTCTATGTTTTGCTGGCTAGGTCCGTGGGACCATGGGGAATCATTAGAGGTGAATTCTTTGGTTTATCCCCAATTGTAGTCGGGTTTGCCCCTCCATGCTTCTCGGGCATCATTGAAAGTCCTAGGTCCGGTTGTTGTGGAGAATCTTCCTCCCATTCCATTGGTACGCGTGAGGATGTAGTCAACGGAAGCTTGTTCGGGGAATCTCGTGCAAGTATGAGTGTCATGGGGACCACTACATAGCTCACACAAGGAAGAGACTTTGTTCACTTGGCATGAAGACTTAGGATTCTTGTAGGAGCTCATTAGGAATTTGACTTGATCTTCAAGTTCGAGCATCCTACGATCGGAATTTTTTGAGTCAATGGGAGGCAAGGATATTGCTTGACGGTTTTGGGCAACTCACGGGGGTCATTCCAACTTTCGTTGTCATAGAGGGCAAGGTCCTCTATTGTACCCCACGATTCTTTCGCGGTGAGATCACTAAGTTTTCCACCGGCCGCTTGGTCGATCGATTGCTTAGTTGAGAAGTTGACATGATCATAAAATATTTGAACTTGAAGCCAAAGATGTATGCCGTGATGAGGGAGTTTATGGAGCAAGTCCTTGAATTGAGTCCATGCCTCGTAGAGAGATTCACCTTGACGTTGTTGGAACATCAAGATTTCATTCCTAAGTTTAGTAGTTCTCCCCGGTGGGAAAAATTGGGCAAGGAAACGAGTGGTGAGATCATCCCAACTTGATATGGATCCGGCAAGGGAAGTCGCCGCCGATTACTAGCTTGGTCCCGTAGAGAGAATTGGAAGAGACGCAAGCGCGTGGTCTCCCATGTGGTAGCATCAAGGTCTATGGAATCAACGATTTTAAGTAAATCCTTGAGATGCTGATTAGGATCTTCGGAATGAAGTCCATGGAATGTACATCCATTTTGCACCAACCGGATGGTGTCGGATCGCAGGGCCGTAGTTTGAGCTTGATCGGGGAGCTTAATAGTGTTCCTATAGCCTTGGTGGCTTGGTATATGATTGGTGGGTCAATGAGTGGTGGCGGGTTATCACCTTCCATGATGAAAAGTGTTGGGATTACTAACAAAGCCACGAAGAAGGGGGATAGACTACGAGGAAGCTAAAAATGAGAAAAAAATATTACTTGATAGGAATCAAGCAAGAGTACCTAAACGAGATAGAAATCAAACTAGCTATTCTATTCCCCGGCAGTGGCACCAAAAACTTGATGCGCGTATAACGCGTTCTCGGTCAAAGGAACTTCTTTTTCGTCGAGCAAGTTTTTCAACACCCTAGGCAGAGAACCTAATCGTTGTAGTGTAGTATTGGGTAAGCCTCGGGTATTGATATCGTTCTCTAGAGGAATAGGAATGCTAGTGAGAAGTGTACTACGCTAAGGTTGAGGTTGAGGAAGATTATTTTTTATCTTTTTATTTTTTTAGAAAGCTAAGGGTAAAATCTTGGGGTTTGGATTTGGGGGTTTGGTACTTCTACTGATTACTTCTACTATCTAATTATCTAAACTAATGGGTAGTATTATGTCTATTGATGTGTGCTCGTATGATGATTAAAATTGTGTCTACCTAGATACTATTACTCCCTAGTTATCTTTTATTGGTGGTTGAATTGTCACGTCCTTATTCTTAACGCGTTGTGTTTTCTAAGGTCGTATGGTATGCTTTTATCCCTAACTCTTTGAGACTACCTTAATGTTATTGCCTATGAAAGCTCTAGGTTTCATAAACTAACTCTAAGGTTATCTTTGGATGTTTAGCCTACAATTCCGCTAAGTGATCTATAAGCTAAGGTTCACAAAGACTACCCAAGCATTCAAACACAACGATGGCCTAATGCACTCCTAAGCCAATTACAATTAAGATAAGAGACAACCAATCAATAATAAAACACTTATCTTGATGTAAAATAGGGTATGAGAACCCTAAGATACTGTCCAAACAGGACCAAAGTCATTTTAGGTTTTTACTCCACAAGTCTACCTCCTCAAAATTTTGAAAATTCAATTTCTATATATAATTTTACATTTGCGCGCTTCACCTTATAGTGGGACGCCATCAGATCGCCGTCATTAGGGTTTCGTCTTGGCCAAGTAATAATCTGGACGGCGTCACGTTTGTGGTTGTGACGCCATCAATCTTCAGTAGTGACGTCGTCTGAATATGGATCTAGGCCGTTTGAGAAGAAAAGTCTTCGTGACGCCCTTCCTCTTCAAAGCCTGACGCCGTCAGGTGTAAATTAGCAAAAAGTCTATTGAGTCGTCACAAATTTATTACGTAGAGAGGACCGACATCGCCCTTCGGATTGTGACGCCGTCAGCTTCAATTT
>OU343223.1:94272999-94425523 GCA_910596185.1 Chrysanthemum makinoi | reverse complement strand
TTTATAATTAGACTGTATTTTAATTTTTTGGTGGTTAGGAGTTAAGCTTTAGTTTGTTAGAGTTTAGAACTTTGGAGTTTGTTAAGAAGTATGGCATGTGTCCTATTGGTGAAACCGATATAATTTTAAGCCTTCTAAATTAGAAGCTTAATTTTTCGCTAATTTTAGAAAGCCTAAATGATATAAAGTAGTATAGATTATACAGACATAAAATGTTGGATTAGTATAATCAGGGAAAATACTGATTTGAATGCATGTGAGTTGTGACCATTGTATTAGATGGCAGAAATACTTGTATATTTGGTGCTGTACTTGCGAAAACTAGACATGGAGCTTTGAGGAATCATTTTATTGTATATATAGTATATCAGTGAGTGGTTAATGTCTTAAGTTATTGACTCAATGAGTTAAGATTTTTTTCTACCTTTAGAAATAGTCATTGATCTAATTAGAAAAAGTGATTGACTTTTTTTTCAGGAAAAAGTCATTTGTACCTCTCATTAGAAATGCTCCGAGAGTTTGAGACCACTCCAAACAGCTTTGTCGGTTTACAAACCGATGCACGTCGGTTTTGTGACACGATGGCACCACTCGTCGATGTTCGTCGGTTTGGCTTGCTTCAGTTTGGCGACGAGGAAGCAGGGCTCATTTTTGCTGTTTGTATTAATGTTTTTATTAATGTAATGTTTTTTGTTAAAGTGCATAGAAAGAACCACCACCATTAGCAGAGGTGTGTTAGTTTGTGTTTGTTTGGAAAATGTTGATATGCGTTGAGGTGTCAAACTAACGAGAAAGAGACGCGTTCTGAGTTAGGCGGTGTAAAGTCTTAAATTGAGGTTATGTAGTTTACAATAAGCCAGCTAATTGACATGGTCAAGTGTTGATCAATTAGTTAATTCTCTTCTATCATCATATCTCATGTAATGGATTAGCCCAGTCTTTGTTTACTCGTATTACGACCAAACCAAATGTGACACACGTAAAGTATGAAAGGTAGAATAACAAGTTCAGTCAATTATGGGTTGGATATAGTTGTGTTGACTCGTAAATTTTTTTTTATATGATTACATAGGTGTCAGGTGTGGCACGGGCTACACTCGATTTTAACTCATGAAGTGTAAAAAAGTTTCAAAATTGTCGTTTTTTGTATGTGCAACCTCCAATAAATTTTTTTTACTACTTTATTTCTTACGATGTAACTTAAGTTAGCCCCTATTCAAGTGAAATATGGTCAGACTTAAAGATCAAGTCTAATCAGGAGAATGTCCCTGATAAGTGGGAAGATATTGTGAGATATATGGTTAACCTGAAGTTCAACAGATCAATTAAAAGTGTATTGAGAAGAATAGTGCTTGCAGCATGTGTCTACTACATCTGGAATGAGAGGAATAAAAGGCTATTTACTACTGAAAAAAGGAGTACTAAAGAACTTCTCTCAACAGTGATTCACTACATTTGGCTTTGAAGCTAGCGGTTTGCAGAACAAAAATTCTTCTCAAGTTGTGGAGATTGGCAAGAAGTGGAAAGTTGTGATGAATATTAAGAGAAATGAATGTGATCTTTTGGAAGTAATCTGAACTAAGATTGCTTCTAAGGTAGAATTCAGTATGCTTATATCAGATCATTGCAATTGTGAAGTTCCTTGTACCTTGGAGTCCTAACGTATTGTTGTACCTCTGTGCCTCTTAGTATCTTCTAGCTTGGCCTTGGGAGGAAGCTAGAAAGCTAAGTTTGGCTGATGTAGGAGGTCTATCATGGTATGGATGTACCATAAAGTAGGGCTTCCTTTGTGGAGGGTAAATGATCTTGGAGGGGAATGCAAGTAGTGTGGAATTGAGAGTGGTGAAAGATGACACTTCATGGTCCATTCTTTGCATTCCCACAGGAGGTAATGGTGGTCATCATGGAGAGAGTGTTTCCACTACACCTGAAGCCTTCCTAAGAGGAAATGTAGGGTGTTTTTGGAAGAGCCTATGGATGGGTAATGGTTCCTAGTGAAGCCATCCTTTCATTTCTCTAAGCTCTGTGGTGGAAGGTTGAGTGGTATAGTAGAATAGAGTGATGGAAATGTAGCTAGATGGTAGGTGCAACTCACGATTACACCTTACTCATAAAAAGTGTAACTCACGATTAAACTAAGCTCATGTGCCATGGTCACATAATCACATTTATATTAGTGACATATAATTAGCTTTAATTATATTAATGTCACTCATATACATTCATATGATACAATCAAATGATCATATGATTATCCTTTGCATTAATGTGATTATAACCCAATGTCATTTATCCTTTTCCTTCCAAATGCCTCAATATGAGACTCGATATCTCATTCACACAATCAAAATTTCCAACAGAGTGTTTATCCCAATACACTTGGTCTCGACATGCTATATGTTTCGCCTTGACCCAAGTGGGGTCAACCGAACAGGGGAGTCACCCCCAATAGATCTATTTATAACATTCAGCGCTGAAGTGTGGACGGTTCATGAAGAGGGTAATTTGGGATCTAAGAACTTAGGCTAAGCTGCGTAATATTCTAAGTCAAACATTTTGGTATGGTTCATAAAACATCTATGTATGATGTAACTTTAAACATATCAATCATAAAAGCATAGTATGCATAAAATGCACAATTTCAATAATCAAATCATTTAAGTAAAATGAGCATGTATCTTCCCCCAATAGATCTATTTATAACATTCGCGCTTCCCAGCAGGAATTGACGGTTCATGAAGAGGGCAATTTGGGATCTAAGGACTTAGGCTAAGCTGCGTAATATTCTAAGTCAAACATTTTGGTATGGTCCATAAAACATCTATGTATGATGTAACTTTAAACATATCAATCATAAAAGCATAGTATGCATAGAATGCACAATTTCAGTAATCAAATCATTTAAGTAAAATGAGCATGTATCTTCCCCCAAAACAAGTATAAAACAGATTAAAAGTAGGGGCTATGAAACTCACCTTGGCAATTAGAAGTCTAAAGAGAATTAAATCAATTATTGGTAGTGCGGCCCCACTAATTAATATGGCAATTTAGTCTTTATGTTTAAGACTTATAAGTTTAACTAACCATATGAATTTTTCAATTGTTAACTTGTTTTATTTATCAATGTTGGCTTGAGTAGTATGTCGACTTACTTATGTTTGTGATGGAAATGGAAAACAAGTCGTGCTAGTTGTGACGAGTGAGAAATGATTACTCGACTTGATGCCAATAAGCCGCAGACTCGGAAGGAATTAATGCCCGGTGTGGGCTGCGACCAAAACCAACGGATTCGAGTGGTTGGGCTGTGGCCCAACAGAAAAATAACCAAGTGAGTCTTTGTATAACTTGGGCTTCAACCCTTCATAAGAATGGCCAAACGGACTGGAAATCGATCGGGCTTGGGCCCATATACGAAAATACTAGATGGAATTTCAACAGAATGATGAGCTTCAGTCCATTACCAAGTACCATACGAAACCTTAGAATGGTTTTGTAAAAATTCACATTTGCCAGGGAACATATTTAACCACATGAAGCTAAACACAGTGGATTGTTTTAATGAAAACATCAAGGTTCGGAATGGGTACTAACGAGACAAATCGTATCAGCCTTGTGTTCCCCATTGATCACTACCGAGTATACCCCTTTGGGTGCCTCGGTATCGATCCACTCACACAATAGGGATTCAAAGAATGTGACTCAAAATATAACGTGACTAACTTATTCGAGACCCTCAACTAGGCCTTACGATCACTAAGCAAACTGGTCAAATGACTTTAGACAAGATGAACCAAGGGATCTAAGCTGAGATTAATTCTTCACGCAAAAAGGACCTAGTCGAGCTAAGAGGTAATTATACACCAACATAACCGAACAAATAAGTTGTCAATCTTTTCTAAATGGGTCGAAAAGGGAGAATAGCTAATAAGTAGTTAACTTATTATCCGAATATAAGCCAAAAAGGGTATGCCAAATCAAAACTTAAAATGTTTCTGTTTTTCCTTGGTTCTCGCGTAACACAACAACAATTAAAGGATCATTTTACAATCAAATCAACATTAACCAATATCACCCGATTTATTTATGATATTGGTATGAACAACAAGGATATAATTGAATCATTAATAAAATTAACAACGATTATCAATAACAGATTTTAATTCTTACAAGGAGACAATGGAGTGGGCTGGAGCCGAACACAAGAGCTTCTCGGTAACAATTTGACCGGATTGGGTAATTGAACCCCGATTAGAATTTCCCAAGCTCCATCTAGCAAAACCCTTATCAATTTCAAAACCCTTTGATTGGAAGAACCCTAATTTTTGTGATTGTTGTGTGGTGAGGAAAACCCGTGAAACGCTTCCTATGTATAGATGATTAAAGAGGATGATGTATTCTTGCTTTCTTGACCTAGTTTGTAGGGAGGCCTTACATTCTTGGCTCACGTTTCTGTCCACAGCCGCAACTTGTGACCCCTAGGGTAGTAGGAAGACGAATTTGGCATGGGATGGTGATGGATTTTTGGTCTTGATTTTCAAAAGAAGAAGAAGTATCCATTTTTATGTTTGTTTTTCTGGTTTGTGTCGACAAAGGAGAGAGAGAGGGAACATGTAAGGTAAAACGTGGGAGAGAGAGTGGTAGATCTTTTATCTCTTTTGTTTTATTATAACACAGTATAAATTGTATCCCGTGTTTTGTCGAATCCTCGAGTAAACGTACCTTCCCGGTACCCGAAAAATGTAAAAATTATATTTCTCGAAACGTTTTAATGAGCGTAATAGTATAGCATTATTATTACGTGAGATTTAGATTATAACTGATTGCCGTTACTAATTTGGTGTCGGTATGCGTGCGGTGCCGTGACCTTCTAAATTCACGAGATAACCTCTCGTTTTCTTCAGTAAATTATCCTTGAATGATAAAATGTATATATTTCACTTATCTCATTATTTATTTTTAGTCTTGTATGCTCTTCTGCGGTATCTGGAATAACTTTCGGCGATGGATTAAGCATGTAGTATGCTTAAATTTTAACTTGGACAATAATAAATTCCACATTTATTATACGGATACTTAGTGGACAAGTATCGTGCGTGCGGTGTCGGGTTTTTAAGGAAACTAAATGACCTCTTATTTTTAAATATAAATATTGACAACTGTCAGAAAATAACCGATTTGAATTTTCTGACGTAATAAATATTATTATAATAATCCAAAATTTTACGGGTTGTTATAGATAAGCATGTGAATTTGTGACAACTTCATAAATTCATTACCAATGGCACGTAGTGCGCTTAATTGTGAAAACTGAAAAGACAATGCTAGCTTTGTTATGCTGAAACCTAATGTTATAGCTCAATTGTGTAACCTAATGAGATATCTCTTTATCCATAAGCCCTAGGGATCCAAAAGAATACATAAGCCTAGGCAACCTAAAGAGAATTTGTTAGTGAAGATAGGAAATGAGTGAGTGTGTGTATTGAAGAATGACTTTTCGAACGTTGGTTCGCCTATAATCATAATTGAGTATATGTTCGATCTTTCGTATCAGGGCTACATATCTTGGATGGTTTTAATACGGTTTTAACATGGCCTATGGAACTTTGTGGCTTCAACTCAAAGATTTAGAGTCATGTGACTTATTTAGAGAACAACCACATGCATTTAACACATGTCAAGTATGTCATTTACAAGCAAGTCAAAACTGTAACCGTGGACGGAGCTTGAACCATTTCTTTAGAAAGGCCAAAGTGTCATTAACTTGTTTTAGGGGGCCAAATGATCAAATAATTAATTTTTGCACTAGTTTTTTGAACAAATTACATTAAATACAAATATTTTAGAGGGCGCTACCATTAGCATCCTCTGTCCATAATTGTAACTAGAGTAAATTACACCGTTCGTCCCTGTGGTTTGCCCAAAATAATACCGCAAGTCCCTTTGTTTTTATTTTTGCGTCATGAGTCCTTATAATGAAGTTTGGTAACACCATCGATACCTATCTCTAACGATCGTTAGCTTTCTCGTTAATGTCACACCCCAAAATACATTTTGCGGTGGAATGGAATTCACGGGGATGACGCCATATCTGATTCACAGTTATATTGATCGACCTAAAGTGTCGTTTGGAAAATACATCGTTTGATTTAGTAAAATAATCAGAGTTTACAAAGCATAGGTCCAAAAGATTTCAAAGTACCAAAATGAATTCGTAACAATCAAACGATAGTTAAGTGCATAAAATATATGTGAGACGCGTCAACTCGGCGACTCCATGCAAGCCATGATGATATGCTAATACCGAGTAAAACATGCTTAAAACAGTCAACACAAAGGTTGATTGAAATCCATATGTTTAATTAATTCGTTTGAACACAATATTCGCAGTGTGAGTTACGTTGTTTCACACTCATCGTTGAAAACAAAACAACGTTTATTTCACTAAGTTCATGACAACCAAAGCGTAAACCTCGTACTAATAGAAATTGGTAAAATCGTTTCATCGCAGCCCTAGAAGGTAAACTTGCCAATTTACCTTATTGATTCAAATATAGTGCGTTCGATTTTACTGGCGGTTGATAAGAACGGGGTGTTAATTTCATCAATTCACAATATTACATTACACCATAGAGTGACTAATGGTGCATGATGTAGGGACTTCAAACATGTCAATAGAATACTTAGTGACAATAAAGCATTTGGATATAACATAAAGTTCAAAGCATTTGTGTTCGATTAAAAATATAGCATGTATCTCCAAAAGGTTTGTAAAAAAAATTAAGTAATAGAAAGTGGGGATATGGCTACGCTTTGATCAGATGATTATGATGACAAAGTGGATACACTGAAATGAGGTGCAATCTCTAACTGACATATTATAGATGATATGATCTAATATAAGTCATGAAATAATGTTGTAAATGCAAACTCATATGATATCCATACCACTTGTGCATTTTGAAAATAAAGTTTATCGTCGAAAAATAAGTTTATAATGTATTGTCAAGTTATAAATTACTTTACAAGTACTTACGTTGAAATGATATCCTACGATAGTCATTTAGTGAATTATTAAGAAATTATAGTTTTTTTCACGTAAAAATAATACACTTTGAAAATTTATGAAAATGACTAATTTTGAGTGATCGTATATTATTCGTTATACCTTCGTTTGACAAACAGTTGAACATTTTGGAAAATAGGCTTGTGAAACTCACTTTTACTTGAAGACATCGTTTTCCCAAAATATTCTATCGATATTAAAATGACTCCAAACATGGTCACTGCGACAACCATTTTGGTCTAGTAAAATAGGTAAGTGTTATTACTTGTGAAAATAGTTACGACAACCTTATTTAAAACGCATTATAACTTAATCTTATAAGTCCGCTTTCTACGTTTAATATATCCTTGGTTTCGTGTTAATACATACTAATATATTTTTGATAAATCGACTCATTTAAAAATATAAAACTCATTTTCCTTAATAAAATAATTCAGACGATGTATTTTTTAAAATATAGTTTTTTTAGTGGTTAAACTTAAAATAAGCGTAACTTCCTCGTTATAAATCCGTTTAACTCTCGTTCAAGCGACCACGGTTTCGTTTTAAAATATATTTTCTGAATATCTAGCCCAAAATAATCCATGACCTTCAAATTTCTAGATTTTGTAAAAAGCATCAGACCCAAATCTAGTGTTGTCGAAATGGTTTTTTTAGCGTAATACTTGTTTCAATCACTTCAAATCAACACCAAATCTATTCTAATACTACTATTCTTAGGGTGTCACGGGTTCCTAAAAATCATCATCAATGATATGTTTCAAGGGATTAATTATAGGATGATCAAAACTCAAAATAAGTACTAAAAACAATTAAAAGTGGTATGAATCACATAATACTTGCATGTTTTTCTACTAGGATAATAAAAATAACTCAAGTAAGATTATGAAAGAGTTATAAAGTTATGAAAAGCTTGCTAGTTGAATGATGAGGTTTAAGTAACTAGGTTTCCTAAATACTCATAGGTTTTATTGCAAAACCACAAAGAGAAGTTACTAGTGTTTATATATCACTTGATCTTAAAAACTATGATTTTTTCTTGGGTTCTTGCCTTGGCCGATTAATGGAGATGAAATGGAAGAGTTTCTTTTACTTTTCACCTTTGAGTAAGTGTTTCTATGTGTTTTAGATATAGTAAAATAAGAGTATAATGCAAAATATCTATCAAATGTGTATGTGTACATATTTCTGAATATTTACAAAATTATAGTGAGTCATGGGGGAAAGATTCGGAGGTATGGGGAAAGATTTGATGAGTTTTGATTAGTTAAATGTATTATTTGATAGGTGTTGTATGTATTTGATACATATAAGTAGTTATTTAGGGTAGCGTTAGCTAAAAATCGATTTTAACGGAACAAGATGAAATATATCGAAGTCATAAAAATTATAAAAATACATTTCTCGCAAGAATTGAGTGAATAAATAATTATCGAGTTGAATTTACAGAAAACCGCCGTAAATATTTATATATAACAATTTATATACACAATAAATTTAAAACATCGGGTAAACTAATAATATAATTTTATAGTCTTAAAATGAGTATAAAATATATTAGGATAATTTTTGGAAGTGTCGGTTCAATTATTCAAAATAAATGATTATGCGATAGCGTTTATTTAATAGGAAAATATACGTTTATAAATATGCAAACCCATGTATGAACTAATATAAGAATGATATTACTAATGATATGTAGACTAAATCTAGTCTATATGAAATGTCCTCAATGATGTTTCATGAATACGCAGCTAAACCATCAAGGTTACGCGTATTTGATACTCGTAAACCTAGTTTACGAAAAATGATGAATAGTGAATCATGAATAGTGATTTTTTCCGGAATGAATAGTGTTTGTGAATAGTGAAAATTTAAAATAACCTCTCAAAGTCGTAAACTGACTTCAAAAACGATGAATAGTAAAATGATGAATAGTAACCGATGAATAGTAAATTCCCGAGATGAATAGTAAAATTTTCAAAGTTTGTAAAATGACCTGAAATTACGATTTGTCATAGTTAACTCGTCCGTTTTCTTACATTTTTATCCGTTTTCGTCCTTTTTATACGTTTTTGTCCGTTTTCGTCCGTTTTTATACGTTTTCGTCCGTTTTCTTATGTTTTGTTCGTTTTCGTCTGTTTTTATACGTTTTCGTTCGTTTTCTTACGTTTTTATCCGTTTTCGTCTGTTTTTATACGTTTTCATCCATTTTAGGGTCTTCATATGTTTTTATATGTTTTCGTTCGTTCTTTTACGTTTTTATCCATTTTCATTTGTTTTTTATCGTTTTCGTCCAATTTTATAGGTATTCATGTGTTTTTATACATTAACTCCCCACATATCCGCTGGCGAGGTAGAACAATTGTTTTCGTCGTTCTTATAAGTTTTGTCCGTTAGCATATGTTTTTGTCCGTTTATTCGTTTTTATATCTTTTGCCTATTTTTTTTCTTTTTATCGTTTAGATTCATTTATAAGTTTTCTAACGTTTTACACTCGTTTTCGTTCGTTTATACGTTTTCATCATTATTCTGCATTTTATCCGTTTTCGTTCGTTTTTATACGTTTTCGTCCGTGTTCATCAGTTTTTATATATTTTCTTACGTTTTCATACGTTTTTATACATTTTTATCCGTTTTCGTCTGTTTTTATACGTTTTCGTCAGTTTTCATACATTATTATCCGTTTTCGTAGGTTTTTATACGTTTTCATCCGTTTTGTTACGGTTTTATCCGTTTTTGTCCGTTTTTATACGTTTTTACCTGTTTTTTTACATTTACATACATTTTTATCCGTTTTTGTCTGGTTTTATACGTTTTCGTCCATTTTTACAGGTTTTCATCTGTTTTATATGTTTTCGTCCCTTTTTTACGTTTATCCATTTTCATCTGTTTTTATCGTTTCGTTCATTTTATAGGTTTCATACACTTTTTACGTTTTGTCTATTTTCAAACAGTGCATGAATAAAATGTAAGAAAATGGATGAAATAAATAAAGAAACAACATGTGGTATAAATGGCTTTTGATGTCTTGATAACCACATTATTTAAATACCTCTTGTTTTCTTGTTTTATCGTTTTCATCATTTTCTTAAGTTTTTATCATTTTGAAAATGGTAAAAAAAAAGCGATATAAAAGCATAAAAACATATAAAATAGATAAAAGCGTATAAAAAGCAGACGAAACGGATAAAAACGTAAAATGACGAAAACATATAAACGAGATGAAACCTATAAAATGGACCAACGGATAAAACGGACGAAATATAAAAGCGGGGCAAAACTATAAAATAAGAAAATGAACTATAAAATGGGCGAAGCGGTATAAGAATAAAGCGTATGAAGCGTTAAATATAAACGGACCAACGATATAAACAAAGCGATATAAAATGAATGGAATGGACGAAAGCGGTGTTCTAAATGTGCATTACGCGTATGGGAGTTTATATAAAAAGCAGTCGCCTATAAAATGGGCCAAACGTACAAAAAGTGACGAAAATGGATGAAAACGTAAAAAAACATTCGAAAACATATAAAACATATGACAATCTGTAAAATGGGCCAGCATTAAAAGAGGCAAAGCGGATAAAAACGTAATGTAAAAACGGGGAGCGGATAAGCGTAGAAAACGGATAAAGCGATATAAGCGGATGAAAGCGTATAAAAATGGGCGAAAAACGATAAAACGTAAGAGATGAGGACGAGTGAGCGGACAAAGCTAACGTCGTTGGAGATAGGGAGGATGGTGTTACCAAACTTCATTATAAGGACTGTGGCGAAAATGAAACAAATGAACTTTGATTGTTATTTTGGGCAACAGTAGAACAACAGTGTAATTTACTCTTGTAACTATTTAGAAATCAAATATAATTTTTTTGCGTAAACGTTTTCAATAATGTACTATTGATAGGCTGACATATCTTGCTTCAAATACAACATGTGTAAGACAAAGTTTACTCATGTATCCAGTAAAGCGTCCATTGCTTTGAAAAACATAACCATTCTCTTGCAATGTTCTTTAATTCAAAACCAACTAAGCTTTGCTTAACAAAAAAACTTATTACCCATGTGATTTGGAACTTGAATTTTGACAAACCCACACTATTAAAGTTCAAAATACCAAAGCTAACAACCATTAGAGCATTGTTTAATAGTATCACTCTTTCATCGCAAATGTACAGTTAACAAGTCAAAGAGAGCTTTGCATAAATATGTGATGAGTTCAATCCCAACTCTTAGCTAAAAAGTCATTAGAACATGTACTCATTATCTCGGATTTGATCCTTAAAGAAAAATTTAGTCAATACCTAAAAAAGTATACGGAGCCAAGATTTTCTCACCGATTTAAACTCTTTTAAAAAAAGTACTAAGCTAACAAAAGTTCCAACCAAGGCTGTCAAGATCGCGATCCTGTGCAGGATCGTTTTTGTCTTTGCAAGATCGATATCGTAGGATCTAATCGCGATCCTATGATCCTACCAATTTGTCATATTTTGTAAACAAATGATATACGAGTCAAAATGTTTTAAATTTCTACTCAACGTCAAAGATAAATTCATATAAGATCCTCTTGAAAATGACAAAGTTCAAAATTTAAACACCAAAGTAATAGTAAAACAAAAAAAAAGTCAAGTTTCAATCGTTACATTAACGATTTAGTGGAATAATATTACATAACATAAGTCGCAAATGTCTTGGCTTATCTGGTAATCTACATGATTTCAAGAAAACAAATGTTTCATAAGAGCAAGCGGTATGATAAGCCACTCGGCGTTATCGCGATGTGGATGACGTTATCCAAAGCGTTTCACATCATCGATCGATTAACAACAGGCGTTATGCCGAAGTTACCATGGTAACTTGCATTAAAGTTGATTTTTTTTCCTTTTTTTTTTTTTTTTTTTTTTGCTTTTAAAATGGGTTTGGGTGTGTGCGTGTGTGTGTTTTCAGTGTGTGTTTGTAATGATTTGTGTGTGTGTGTGTGTGCAGAAGGAGGAAGGAGAGAGAGGAAGGAGGCGTACCTTAAAACCCTATTTTTTTATTTTATTTTTTGGCTGGGCTTGTGATTTGTTAAAAAAAAAAAAAAAAAAAAAAAAAAAAAAACTTACTTTTAAATTTATAAATGTTATTTGTATTTTTTTAAAGTGTTCTATTGTTTATTAAAATAAGTAGTATTAGTTTAGAGGTTTAATTTGTAAATTTTATTTTTTAAATAAAAGTAGGGCCCAAAATAGTTGGAGTTATGGTAAGTTATAAGGGTGAGCATCGGTCAAGAGCCGGAGCGGACCAAACAAGACCGAAACCGAACTAAGGTAAAAACGGGACCGGACCAGATGTAGTGGTCGGTCCGTCTGTGACCGGTCCGTCACCGAGCCGGGCCGTTTGGAGTCTACTAAGGCCAAAATAGTTGGTTTGTGTCCGGGGCCGGGCCGGAAGACAATTAACCCATAATGCAGAACTGGGACCGGACCGAATATGGTCCGGTCGGTCGTCTGGCCGATCCGTCGATGGTCCGTCCGTTGAATCCACGCAGTAAATTATGATAGTGGTGTTTTTTAGAGTGAAGTTAAAATTTGAAATGTTAAAAGGCGATGTAGGCGGCGTGAAATGCTCTTAGTAGCATTCCAAAACATACCATTTGACTAGTTTAATCACACTGAACTAAAGTAAATTAAACTATTAAACACTTTTATACTATAAACTATTTAAAAAAGTAGAAAACTATGTATAAACTATAATCTATTTAGAAAATAAAACAACAGTGCTTTACTTATTAGACATTAGTAAAATACACGTTTGTTTGTTTTTTTTTTTTTTTTCCCTAAGCAAGTGGGATGGACTTAAAGGATTAAAAAAAAAATTAAAAAAAAAGTAAGAAAAATTAAAAAAAAAATGAACTCGGATCACGTGTCAATCTTACACAATTTTAACTGATGTGCACGTAAAATCATACGATCTTACCTGTAAACTCACGAGTTTAACAACCTTGGTTCCAACAACACTTTATAAATATCCTCTTTACTCATCCATTTATCTACTCTTCAAATAACAGTGTTTAGGTCAGAATAATATTTTCAGTGTTCATTTTATACGTGTATTTTTTTTGTAGAATAGTTAAATGTACTTTCATGAGTGTCTCAGCTTTTTACGTGTAATTTCAGAAAGTCGAATAGTAATGTTGTTCATTCCAAGACGCGATCGACGCACTAAATTTTAAATTAATTTATGAAAAGTCATGGGCTATTCTACAGCCTTAATGGTTAAAAAGTACACGTACTGGGACAACACTTATGAAAGTATATCGCTATTTTACAACTTAAAAAGACACGCATTCAAAACGGATTACTTGAAAAGCATATCATATTCAATCCACATAAACCCATAACAAAACAACAACACTTCTTCATAAATTCAATGAAAAAAAAATACAAGGAATTGATCAAGTCAACTCTTTGGTCATGGACAATGACAAGGAGATGGTCCACACGGCGTAGATTAGCAACGGGCCTTGGCTCAGTCAAAAGAACCAAACGTTACACCTTTTAATTCGTTCCTTTGTAACGGCTACTACATAGGATTCTCCTTTGTATACGTGTCATGCTCATGGGCCCACACGTAGATATTATTTTCAAACGCCGTTGTAAAGTTGGAAAAGTCTGCAGTGGACTTGAATAATAACGTATAATAAAAGGTTTTGGTTTGAATTTATGTTGGTATATGTTCACAAAAAAAAAAAATTATGTTGGTAACCTACGTAAACGCCACACATTGTCACAAGTAATTGAGTAAACTACGTAAAAGTTTGTTTCTTTATCAAAAGTCATTGTCAAGAATATAAGTTCTATTTTTTTCCAATGGTATTCAATTTATAAAAAGAAGTTTTGACGAAAGAAATAACAATAATAATAATAATATATTTACAAGCTAACTAAATTGAATCCACATTTCGCATATCTCCCCGACAAATGGCACTTTGAGATCACAAAAGAGGACTACACTTCTGCTCGCTTAGGTGCATCCATATCCGGGTTCGACAAAATTTATGAATGCCGGAACCATAAGTGCGTATATGTTATCGGCTAGACGTTCCCTTTCTCCGTTCGATGCCGTGTCGCCAAATGCATGTGACAACCCGCATTTCGTGTCATTTCTAAACAATTCATGTCTCATTATTTCAACATTTATAGAACTTGGTTTTCTTGTTTCAAATTGCAGAACCTTAAAGGTTTAGCTGCTAATTCATGATCGATCATCACGAACATTTCATATGGACTAAGATTAGTCTACATTTCATTGACATCATTTCATCATGATAGTTCATTCACATGATTTCATTTCACTTGAACCGTGAATTTTATATTAAATAAACGCTATCGCGAGTTATTATTTTGAATATTTAATCCATTACTTTCAAAAATGATCCCGACATATTTTTATACTTACATTAGTTTATAAAAACTATATTTTTAGTTTTCCTAGTGTTTTGAATTTATTTTGTATATAAATCATTAAAATTAAATTATTACGATGTTTTTCTTGAAAACTACTCGATAATTATTTTATCACTCAAATTTCACAAGGAATGTATTTTACAATTTTTATGATCTCATTACATTCTATTTTAATCTATTAAAAACTTACTTGTACCAAAAATCTACCATTTACCTTACAAGTGATTACTACTTACATATTTCTACACCTTTTAACAAATATTACAGTAATATATATATATACACATTTTAGAAAAAAATATATATATTGAGAAACACTAACCCCTAAAACCGCCCTATGGGTATGCATTATTGGTGGTAAAAAATTTCACTTTATAAGATTTTACACTTCATCTTAAATGCATTACTTTCATTCAATCATTCACTACTATCATTCATAAGTTAGAAAATTTTCCTTCTATCTTGCTTGTCCTCTCAAAACCGGTCACACCTTTGGGTGAAGAGGAGATCATCACAATTTTTTTCAAGTTCAAGTTTATCACAATCTAGTATACACTCTTGTGTAGGTTTTGAAATAAAAACCTAGGGTGTTTAGGTTTAATCCTTGTTATTTACACCTCATCATATCACTTGTAAGCATCTCATGTTTATTTTTCATCTTACATATTCATTTCATATTCATCTTTTCATTTTTGGAGCAAGTATGCATGATATGTGATTTATACCATTTTTATATGATTTTAGAGTTTATATATATATTTGGTCATCCTATAAATATTCCCTTGGTATTCTTTGGTCTTGATGATGATTAGGAACCCATGACACCCTAAGAAGGTGTATGGTAGGATTAGATTAGTTTTGGAGTTGATTTGAAGGGATTAGAATAGGTTTTGTCCGAGAAAAACTATTTTCGATAAGTTATAAATTATGTTCTGTCCTTGTTTCATTTTTCTGGAAAATCCGACAGTAGGCACGACATTTTGGCCTTGATATTTAGAAAATATACTTTAAAACTTAACTGCGTCAGCTTGAACGAATAAAACGGAGTTATAACGAAGAAGTTATGGATTTTACAAGTTTGACGCATTTAAAATTATATTTTCTGAAATTTCAGCATGTCGCTTTTACATTGTTCGTGTCAAAAACGAGCCTTAAGCTTCACAAATTATTTCGACTTGTCAAAAATATATTAGTATACTTTGATAAGAAGCTAAGGACGTATAAAACGTAGAAAACGGATTTGAAACGACAAAGATATGCACTTTTCATAAACTTGCAGAACTAATTTTCTCGCACACAATTAGCCAAAAAACCACCATCTTTAACCCTTATTATCTTTATGTTCGAGACCTTTTGACTAAAAACTCCCGAACTGAAACTTTTAGATATCGATACAAACTTTCCAAAACAGTCGAGTTCGTTCTCTAACGATCGACGCATTAATCGCTTTTACTTAATAGTTTTCCAAAGCCATTTTTGTTAATTTCATATAAAATTCCGACGACATTGTTTTATACCTAAAAGTGAAAATTTCACTATAAATCATTACAAAACTATTGTAGGATGACATTTTGACGTAAAAACTTGTAAAGTGATTTTTGATTGGTCAAGACGTAAAACGAGTATTTTTCGACGATAAGTAATATTTTCAAAACTCGCAAATGGTATAAATAACATACTAAATGCATGCATAACATTACATTGCAACTCATTACATATCATATCATTCATAATAGGTCATTTTCGAGATTCACGCTATATTTCGGTGTATCCACTTTTGTCATCGTAATCATTGCAACAGGTGAGTTTTCATAGCCCCATTTTCAATTGTTTTTATACTACTTTTGGGGGAGATACATGCTCAAACTGTTTTCATTTACTTTCACAAGTACTTTAAACTCTTACTTGATATCGTGAGTTCATAGCCCCACTTTACTCTTTTAACTGCTTTTACAAACTCTTGGGGAGATACATGCTACATTTTAAATTGAACACAAATGTTTTGAACTGATGCTATATCCGATGTTTTATTGTCACTAAGTATTTGCCATGTTCTAAGTCCCTACATCATGAACCATTAGTCACTTCGGAATGCGAGTATAGTGAATAGGCCTATTGAATTAACACTCACCCTATTGACCCAGTTAGGGAAATCGAAATGACTATATTTGAATCATTAAGGTAAATTGGCAAGTTTACCTATTAGCGCGATGAAACGATGATTACCAATTTTTATTGGTGCTATGTTTACGCTTTGGTGTCATGAACTTAGTGAAATAAATACGATGTTGTTTTTAACGATGAGTGTGAAACCATTTAACCCCTACACTCACGCATTATTGTGAATTCATTTGACGATGTGTACTTGAACATTAACTCTACATATTCTGGCAATGGGTTGTGAACACACAAGTTGCAAGTTTTGTATGGGCGGGACTTGGAACTGAGTGGATTTACAATGCCTTTGCCGCATAAACCATTTCATACATTGAGTCATGCACTATTTTGTGAATTCATTTGATGATTTCTGTTGAACATAAACTATGCATATTCTCGCAAGGGGTTGTGAACACACAGTTGCAAGTTTTGTATGGGCGGACTTGGAACTCGAGTGATTTACAATGCCTTTACTGCATAAACGATTTTGAAAGGCTTTACATTTCAACACAAACTCTATGAACTCACTCAACCTTTGTGTTGACACTTTTAGCATGTTTTATCTCGGGTATCTAAGGCATTCACTTCATGGCATGCATTTGGACACATCATGGAGTCGTGGGACGACGCTGCCTCACTTGGGTTTTACATACTTTAAAACATCGTTGAATTGTAACAAACTTATTTCCGCACAAGTTGATTTTCATTAGGGACCTACTTTGTAAACTCTGATTGTTTTATTAAATCAAACGATGTATTTTCCAAACGACACTTTAGGTCGCTCAATATAATCGGATTGTGATGCTATGACAGTCAATCCCCGTGAATTCCATCCACGCAAAACGTAATTTGGGGTGTGACAGATTGGCATCGAGCTTCTCGGTTATAGAGAACTTGGTTGCATCATTGACCCTAGACTATAACTACATTATCATAGCATCTCATCATTTCATCATAAGTGCATGTTCACTCTACATGCGGTTTATAACGCATATTTTCGAGTTATTTACTTTCATTTCATATCGATTGTCACATGGATGCCCTTAAATACCCATCCCATTATCCTTTCCTCATACTCTAATGTGGAGAATTCCTTGTTATTCCCTATCACAATCTTTACATCAATTGACTCATCACCCCATAACGCCAATGCCGAGATAAACCCTTAAGTAGGCAAGGTCACTCTCACTCCCTTGTTTCATCACTAACATGTCGAGTTACACGTTACTAACACATTAAGTCACTAAACCATTATACACTTGAAGCACTTACGACACCTCATAACCCATCTTTTCGAACCCGCCGATTATTTTGAAAAAAAAAAAAATAACCTCAAACTTACCATTTCTTATCACATCTCTTTGGAGTGTTTATTATTAACATCGATTTTTCTACGCCTCACATTTCCTCTTGTTTTGAAGAAGATATGGCATCAAGAAAGCTACGCTTGAAATGACCCAAGCAGCTATTCAAAAGTTAGTGAATGATAGCATAGCCGATGCTTTAAGAGTCGAAGGGAAACAAATACGCTGGCCGCTGAGGTCATGCACGCCGAAGCCGCTAGGCTAGCCGCCGCTATCGAAATGCCGAGGATCCGGAGTTAAGAGATGTTCGCATAAGGATTTCAAAAGTGGTGAGCCCACGGTTTAGGGGATCAAGGAGCCACCGCCATGGTACGATGGTTTGAAAAGTTGGAACTGTTTTTGCTTTGTAATTGCCCCGATGATAGTAAGGTCAAATTTGCTACAAGTACATTACTCGATGGAGCGTTGTCGTGGTGGAATTCATATGCTCAACCGATTGGAATGGAGAATGCTTTCAAGCTTACTTGGGAGCAATTTAAGGGTTTGGTGACTAAGAAGTTTTGTCCTCGCACTAAGGAAAAGTTGGAGACGGAGTTCTACGAACTAGTAACGATTGGGTACTATATTGACACATACATTCGGAGATTTTCAGAATTGGCCGCGTTATGCCCGTCGATGGTACCGGATAACGAGAAGTTGCTAGAGGCTTTTATCTGGGACTTCCGGGTTATTCAAGGAAATGTGCCTTCGTTTGATCCACAAACAATCGAGGAAGCTATTAGGGTGACTCAAAAGCTCATGGCCTAGGTAGTGAAGAGAGGTAAGTACACCAACACCAACCAAAACAACAACAACCCCAACAACCGCACAAACTACAACAATAACCAAAACAACAACAACGACGATAACCAAATCAACAACAACAAAAGGAAATGGGAAACGACCAAGGAGATAATAACAACAACAACCAAAACCGCAACACTAACCGTCATCAACAACAAAATAAGGCAAGAAGCGGAATGGTTTATGTCATGCACCATGAGAGGTAGAGGGTATGCCGAAACACACCCACTATGTAATCGATGTAATTATCATCACTGGTCCTGCCCTCGCCAAGTGCCACAAATGCAAAACACCGGGACATCTAGCCAGGGCTTGTAAAGGTAAAGCCGTAGTCACATGCTTCGGATGTGGGGAACAAGGACACTATCGGAATCAATGTCCTCAAAACCAAGGTCAACCAGTTGAAGGTGCTCATGGGAATGTATATGTTGAAGGAGGAGGAGGAGCTCGTCAAGGTATCAACGACTGAAGACTAAGAAGTTCGAAACTAAGCCTTATTTCTCCTTATGTACTATGTCGCACTAAGTTTATGTTTTCCATCATATCCGAATCTTTATAACCTAAGATGTATTTCTGTTTGATAAACCACTAGTTGTAAAATATTCTCATCTATCGTACTTTATTTTCTTTCCGATTTGTTATCATTTACGAGGATTTCAATTCTTTTACTTTAACTATCATTTTAACGACACTTCTCCATGTCTTCTCTCCTCGATGTTCATCACAATTTTAACATCACTTGACTCAACACCAAACATTATATGAGTCGATTAGTCCAAGCATTGCATAGTTACTCCTAAATTATACATAGCCTCATCACCTATGTCTAATTCAGGAAGAATCATGCAATGAAGGGAGTAGTAGGCTTATATGTGTAAGCAATCCCGTAATCGAGCCAAATTTTCAAAAGATTTTCTTCAAACCACTTGTTTCCAGCTTGATCCGCTGTGATGCTCTGTTTGATGAGTTGCATAGATCGAGCTAGAAACAAGTTGTTACCTAAACCGATTTAGCCTAATCGTATGACGCTCTTGTTTGATGAGTTGTGGGATTAAGTAAAATCGGTTACCAAAAAGTCTTTTGAGGGTTTTGCTCGAGAATGGGAAGGTTTGCCTCATCAAACCCTAAACCCGCTAGACCTAACAACGCATGAATCTGTGGATCAATTCTTTTTGGATGGGCTAATGTGACAACCCGTACTTTCGTGTCATTTCTCAACGCATTATGTCTCATTATTTCAACATTTATAGTAAACTTGGTTTACTTGCTTCAAATTACAGAACCTTAAAGGTTTAGTGGCAAATTCATGATCATATCATCACGAACATTTCATATGGACTAAGATTAGTCTACATTTCATTGACATCATTTGCATCATGATAGTTCATTCATGACATTTCATTTCACTTGAACGCGAAATTTTATATTAAATAAACGTTATTGCGTGAGTTATTATTTTGAATATTTAATCCATTACTTTCAAAAATGATCCCAACATATTTTTATACTTACATAAGTTTATAAAACTATATTTTTAGTTTCCTAGTTTTGAATTTATTTCGTATATAAATCATTAAAATTAAATTATTACGATGTTTTTCTTGAAAACTACTCGATAATTATTTTATCACTCAAATTTCACAAGGAATGTATTTTTACAATTTTTATGATCTCATTACATTCTATTTTGATCTATTAAAAACTTACTTGTACCAAAAATCTACCATTTACCTTACAAGTGATTACTACTTACATATTTTCTTACACCTTTTAACAAATATTACACAAGTATATATATATACACATTTTAGAAAAAAAAAATATATATATATTGAGGAAACACTAACCCCAAAACCGCCCTATGGGTATGCATTAATTGGTGGTACAAAAATTTCTACTTGGTAAGATTTACACTTCATCTTAAATGCACATTTCATTCAATCATTCACTACTATCATTCATAAGTTAGAAAATTTTCCTTCTCTCTTGCTTGTCCTCTCAAAAACCGTCACACCTTTTGGGTGAAGAGGAGATCATCACAATTTTTCAAGTTCAAGTTTATCACAATCTAGTATACACTCTTGTTTAGGTTTTGAAATAAAACCTAGGTGTTTAGGTTTAACTTTTGTTATTTACACCTCATCATATCAATTTGTAAGCATCTCTTATGTTTATTTTTCATTTCTATATATTCATTTTCATATTCATCTTTTTTCATTTTGATGAGATGACACTTTCTAAGAAGGTGTATGTTAGGATTAGATTAGTTTTGGAGTTGATTTGAAGGGATTAGAATAGGTTTTGTCCGAGAAAAACTATTTTCGATAAGTTATAAATTATGTTCTGTCCTTGTTTCATTTTTCTGGAAAATCCGACAGTAGGCACGACATTTTGGCCTTGATATTTAGAAAATATACTTTAAAACGAATGCGGGGCTTGAACGGAATAAAACGGAGTTATAACGAGTAAGTTATGGATTTTACAAGTTTGACGACCTAAAATTATAGTTTTCTGAAATTTCAGCATGCTGTTTTACATTGTTCGGGTCAAAAACGAGCCTTAAGCTTCACAAATTATTTCGACTTGTCAAAAATATATTAGTATACTTTGATACGAAGCTAAGGACGATAAACGAGAAAACGGATTTGAAACGACAAAGATATGCACTTTTTCATAAACTTGCCGTAACTATTTTTCTGCACACAATTAGCCAAAACCACCATCTTTAACCCTTATTATCTTTATGTTCAGACCTTTGGACTAAAAACTCCTGAATGAAACTTTTTATATCGATACAAACTTTCCAAAACAGCCGAAGTTCGTTCTCTAACGATCGACGCATAACGCTTTTTTTACTTACTAGTTTTCCAAAGCCATTTTTGTTAATTTCATAAAATCTCGACGACATTGTTTTATACTAAAAGTGAAAATTTCACCATAAATCATTATAAAACCATTGTAGGATGACATTTTGACGAAAAACTTGTAAAGTGATTTTTGATTGGTCAAGACGCCAAACGAGTATTTTTCGACGATAAGTAATATTTTCAAAACTCGCAAATGGTATAAATAACATACCAAATGCATGCATAACATTACATTGCAACTCATTACATATCATATCATTCATAATAGGTCATTTTCTAGATTCATATTTCAGCTGTATCCACTTTTGTCATCGTGAATCATTGCAACAGTGAGTTTTCATAGCTCCATTTTCGATTGTTTTTATACTACTTTTGGGGGAGATACATGCTCAAACTGTTTTCATTTACTTTCACAAGTACTTTAAACTCTTACTTGAATCGTGAGTTCATAGCCCCACTTTTACTTTTAACTGCTTTTTACAAACTCTTGGGGGGAGATACATGCTACATTTTAAATTGAACACAAATGCTTTGAACTGGATGCTATATCCGATGTTTTATTGTCACTAAGTATTTGCCATGTTCGAAGTCCCTACATCATGAACCATTAGTCACTGCGGGCGAACAGTATAGTGAATAGGCCTATTGAATTAACACCCCGGCCCTATTGACCCGCTTAGGGAAATCGATGCACTATATTTGAATTATTAAGGTAAATTGGCAAGTTTACCTATTAGGGCGGCGATGAAACGATGATTACCAATTTTATTGGTGCGATGTTTACGCTTTGGTGTCATGAACTTAGTGAAATAAATACGATGTTGTTTTTAACGATGAGTGTGAAACCATTTAACTCACACTACGATTATTGTGAATTCATTTGACGATGTGTACTTGAACATTAACTCTACATATTCTCGGCAAAGGTTGTGAACACACAAAGGTGCAAGTTTTGTATGGGCGGGACTTGGAACCGAAAGGATTCACAATGCCTTTGCCGCATAAACGCATTTCATACATTGAGTCATGCACTATTTTGTGAATTCCTTGGACGATTTCTGCTTGAACATAAACTATGCATATTCGGCAAAGGTTGTGAACACACAAAGGTGCAAGTTTTGTATGGGCTGACTTGAACCGAAAGGATTTACAATGCCTGTGCTGCATAAACGATTTTGAAAGGCTTTACATTTCAACACAAACTCTATGAACTCACTCAACCATTGTGTTGACACGTTTAGCATGTTTTATCTCAGGTATCTAAGGCATTCACTTCATGGCATGCATTTGGACACATCATGGAGTCGTGGTGACGACGCGTCTCACTTGGGTTTTACATACTTTAAAACATCGTTGAATTGTAACAAACTTATTTCCGCACAAGTTGATTTTCATTTGGGACCTACTTTGTAAACTCGGATTGTTTTATTAAATCAAACGATGTATTTTCCAAACGACACTTTAGGTCGCTCAATATAACCGTGATTGTGATATGACGATCAATCCCCGTGAATTCCATTCCACGCAAAAATGTAATTGGGTGTGACATTGCTCCAAGGTTTTCACGGGATATTTACGGGACCAGTTGTATCGTGGTAATCGCACTATTGGTATTAACACCCCATACACAACATGGTGCGCATAATTTTGTTGATATCTCAAGCTTCACGGGATCTCGCTCGTAAAGAGGTCGATACGTCAGTGGAGAAAGTGGAGCAAGTCTTACTACCAACAGATATCTTGCTCTATTCCTCGATGAGGGCGTGATCTATGTGTTGATTTGACGGGTCGCCTCCCTCACGAAACTAGTATGATTGATTTGTGCCAGGGTCGTAGGAAGGATCGATGCCGCAAAACGTATTCAAGGCCAAGTACTGAGTCAATGTGCGGATATGGATATGGGTTCACCCCTTTCGTTTTCCTCATCAGAACTTGGAGCAGCATGCCAACCTTACTTAAGCGGATCCGGAAGTTCTCGATAACTCAAGACATTGGGGCGCGTGCAGCTACTCATATCTTTAGTAGGATTAGTTTTGCTATTGCTAAAGGTGCAATAAGTGAGGTAAAAGTTGTAATTACCCCAATGCTAAGTCTGCAGAACTTTCGGTCAAGCCCTCCGGATTAGATAATTCGAATTGTAAACACAAAGACAACGCTGTTAGCCTCGCTTCTAGGTTTTATCCCTAGACCAAGCTCCGTGAGAATGAGTATATGTGTCGAGTAAAATACCGTGAAAAAATGGGTGAGAATGGATTAACCTCAATGCTGTTGCTTGGTTCCTTTTTATAGATGGAGCTTGTCCTCACCCGAGATTACGTGGGCGAGAAGTGACTCTTTTGGGCGGAGTTGACTTTACTCGCTTAGATTCCGCCGAAAGGGTCATGGTTCCGACCAAGATTCCTTCCTTTTATACATGATGATGTCGTGTCCGTTATGCCTGAGGTTATGTTTAACCCTCCTGCATATGATTGCCTATATGCTTGGTCCAAATGGGCTAGTGTGCCTTATCCGAGATTTTCATGTGTGCCGAAGGCTTTTGGCTTATAGCCGGGGAGTTAGGTTCTTCGGCATTTCCTTAACTGTTGGAAGTGACATACGCCAACATGTCCCCCCCAAGATCATGTTAATGGATATGTTCATTATATGATATTGAAAGTTTGTAGTGTGCCTCGCAAGTGTTTAGTTGGTCGCCTTTTTTCCTCTTAGTAACTCTTTTTTTTTTTATCGTAGAAAGTGTTACGCCAAGAAGTTGTGTGTGGCCGTGTGATTATGTGAATTGGGCACGTGGTACAAGGCAGTGTTGTGTGGTGAAGATTTTGCCACGCCATCTCCGACACGCATCGACGCCAGCTACCCCCCATCTTTTTGCTTATAAATACGCTTTGTTTCTCTTCATTTTTACCAATCGTGAAATTTTTCACTCACACGCCTCTTCTTACAAGTATTTGGCCGAACGATTCTATTTGTTCCCCGCCTTCCGTCCCGTATTACTCTAGTTTTTCCTCTTTGGTTTTATAGGTGCGACCATTCCCTTCCCGCTAACATGTCCGAACCGTCCGGCCAAGCCATCTCCGCCCTGGGGATCCGGGCCATTTCCGAGGGTCACCCCAACCCCCACCCAAATTTGACTTGATAAGTATATATTCGTTATGACCAAGAGTCGCTGTATGGGTCGGAGGAATTCGGGATACCTTCCGACTTCATCCTAGGCTACCACCGGATGATTTACCATGGGGCAAACCCTGGGATAGACGCCATAGGATTATACTAGAATATTTTATTGAGGGTGGGATTGTCCCCTTTTCTAGCTTCCTCTTAGATGTCCTCCATTATTACAAAGTTCACATTTCCCAAATAGTGCCGATAGGTTTACATAGGGTTACACTTTTTGAGGTATATAGCCGAGCCTTCTATTACTCCCACGTAATTTCTTTGTTCGAGCCTTTTATAAATTACATAAACAAGGGCATTGGTTTACATTTGCTAGTTTAGATGGCAAGCGCCAGAAAGTGTGTTTTCAAGAGATTTTGTCCTCGCAAAGGGTTGGAAAAGATTCTTTTTGATTGACCGTCCGCAGCACTTTTGTTATGCCGTGGAGGCATCCTGACTCGAGATGTTTCCGATCCGCTTCCCACCGGGAGTTTCTATGCCTCATGCGATTTATCACGGCTTAATGTTATAGACTTGATTAAAATTCGCCGCATTTTTGTATGCCGTCAAGTTGTCGGCCAAATGGAAGTATCCGGTTATCGGGCGACTCAAGGATGCCGTAGGGAATGGTACTTGGCCCGTATATATATATATTTTCTTTTTGTTTAAGATTTTAGTTTTCAGGTAACATTTTTCATGTGTTTGCAGCTTGACCATGTTCTGACTATCTTACTGCCGAGCTATCGCAATGGGGCCGTGCTATGACCCGAGGGATAAGTACCAAGAGGCGCCCATATAATGCATGTTACCCTTCCGAGTCCTGATGTACGGCCGTTCCGCCAAGACTAGCCATGAAGATGGTCGAAGGGCCGACTTCAAAGTTCGAGGCCAAAGAGAAGAAAAAGAAAGCCGCTAGAGGCGTAAAGCCTGTGGTTACAAACCCCGTAAGCGCCAAGTTGGGAAGGTGGCTGGTCTCAAGAGACAAAAGAAGAGTCCCGCCCCAGGATCAACTTAGATTCCCATTGAACCGACGCGGCGAACAATTTCATTCCGCTGAGGGTCAACCACCAATAGTCCTCCGATTAAAAGGATTGAGGCCCGCAACAAGTTAGGGATGCTAATGATGCTCATGTTGGTGTCGGCGCGAGGCTTGACCGAAGGATCATCATGATGCCGAGGTTCCCAATTTGTCGAATGACTCGCTTCCTCGTGAGGGGATGGTGAGTCGGTTTCTTTCTCGCCCTCAATTATTTTTTCAAGTACTATCGCTTTGATTATTTCCGTGTTTACTTAACTTTATTTTTGCTTTTGTAGCTAAATCTCCTTCCTCACGCTACTGAAGGCAAGGATACGCAGGATGAAGAAGGTACTGCCCGTCAGCCACCTATGTGCCGGGTGGTCAATCAAAAAGACTAAAGGGTTAAGTGGGTATGAAAAGTATCGATCTCATGGTTCATCTCGCCTCCCGTCAAGAGGAATATATGCAAATTGCTGATATCGAGGCGTACCAGTGGGTCCTGGGCTATACCGGGCGAGGTTCGCTGCCTTTAAGGATTTGCTTGTTCGGCCGAGTCTTGACCTTGATCACCGCGAGTTGGTTGAAGAGCATAGTGGGTGTGAGAAAGCTGGGGCGACAATTTTGCCTTTGGATAAGACTCATCGAATCAAACGGGAAGGATGTGCGCCGCTGAGACTGCCTGAGGAGGGTTTGAAAAAACAGTTCGCGACTGGAGGTGAAAAAGGCTGAATGGTTAAAATTGTCCCTTGCTCGAGTGAAAAAATTATCAAGTTTGGAGAAGGAGTTAATGGAGACGAAGGGGCTCAAGAACGAAGAGGAAGAGAATGCAGCTCTTTGAAACAACGCCAAGAAATGGCCATACCGCTGAATCTAGAGATTGAACTAGCGATCTTGTTAGGGATTTCATCCCGGCGTTTGTTGCTCGCCTCTCATGGTAGCCACGTAGTATAAGGCTTCGCTGGTCGTTCTTCGCTTTGAGTGGTATGGCGGGTGGTTGGATGGGTGTGTCCATTGGTCGCTCTAGGAGGAAGTGCGAAGATTTTGGTCGATACAGAGGATTTGGACATCGATGCTCCTACTAAGTACTTGGCTATGTACGATGAACTCTTTGTCAAGGAGTATCCTTATGTTGCTAGGTTCAAATGCTTGCCATCGCCTCTTTTAGTTTTGTCTCGCCTTGATGCACCAATTCCTCCTTCATACTTGCGCCAAGAAGAGATCGAGAATAAGGATAAGGATTGAGGATCAGCGCCCTCCCAACTCAAGTTTGTTATCATTATGTTTTTATTTTGGATAACTCCTTTGTGGTGGCGATATTGCCGAATCCATGTTATTTTGTAATGATATGTTATTTTGTAGCTTTGAATGAACTTGTTTAGGGAACTTGTTTGTCAAATGAAATCAAGTAGTCACCTCTTTTTATATTTGTATTTTATTTGCTTTTCTCGGTTTCACATGTGGACTATTTTGTAGCATTGATTGTTCGGTGTTGCGTTTATGGCAATCTTTTTTGGATGTAAACTATTTCTTTTTGTCGCCGGGCAACCCTTTTGGGTATAACTGTCGGCATTTTATGGCAACTTTTGGATATAAACCTCTTCGTCGCTCGGGCAACCCTTTTGGGTATTAACCGCTCGGCATTTTATGGCAATCCTTTTGATATGAACCATCTTCTTGTTGCCGGGCAACCCTTTTTGGGTATATAAACCACTGCATTTTATGGCAATCCTTTTGATATGAACTACTTCTTGTCGCCAAGCAACCTTTTTGGTATAAACCGTTCGCATTTCATGGCAACTTTTGATATAAACCATCTTCTTGTTGCCCGGGCAACCCCTTTTTGGGTATAAACCGTCGCATTTTATGGCAATCCTTGGATATAAACCATCTTGGAACATTGACCATTTTTCCCTGAGGTCGCAAATCAGTTTCGGGGATCATTTACTAATTATTATGTTCTGAAACCATTCATACGAAAATTGCCCCTCGGAAATACTCTGAGCTATGATTTTCATTAATAACTAGTTTAGACAAATTGCCTTAGGGCTTAACGTTACGAGCTTTCTTCTATCCTACAAGAAGCATTTTCTTAGGTTCACCGCTCCAAGTGCTGGGGACCTCTTTTTCTTCCGCTCTCAGAACTTGTAGGAGCCATTGTCGATGCCTCCTTATTTAGTATGGGCCCTCCCAGTTGGGTCCCAACTTCCCTAAGTTTTCTTGTCTGCTGGCTTCATTTTTCCTGTAGACGAAGTCTCCTACTCAAGTTTTTTCGCCTTTGACCATTCGATTGTATCGCTCCACCTTCTTTTGTACCTGCCTCTTCAATCTGGCTGCTGAGTCTTTCTTCCAAGAGATCCAAGTTTAAGCATTTCTCCTCTTCATTTCCTTCTTCGCCATCATCATTGTTCGGAAGGTAGGCATGCCGATTTCAAGGGGATCACAGCACCTACTCAGATGTCAAATGAATCGGTGTTTCACCGCTATAGTCTTTAAGGATGCTGATGAGCCCACAAACGCGTCGTAGAGTTCATCGACCCACCCGATCTACTTTTGCCCAAATTTGTCTTGAAGCCATGCATTAAGCTTTGTTTGCCTGCTCTACCTAACCATTAGCTGGGGATGTGCCACTAAAGATTTATCTCTGTTTGATGTTTAGTTTTTCACACCAACGCTTAGAGGGTCGGATGAAGTCTACCATTGTCCGTCACAATTACGTGTGGTAGGCCGAAACGACACACTATGTTATTCCACACGAATTTTATGACTTCTTTCGTGGTTTTGCTAGGGGTTTGGCTTCTATCCACTTTGTAAAGTAGTCAATGGCCACGATGACATACTTGACTTTCCCGGGTGCTTCAGTGGAGGGGCCCAATACATCCATTCCCCATTGGAAGAAAGGCCAAGGTGACATGATAGAAGTCATGAGAGTCTTCAGCTTTGGGAACCGGGAATGTATTTGACAAGATTCGCATTTTTGAATGACCTCTCTGCATCCTCGCATTTGTCGGCCGTAAGAATATCCTGTCCATTAGCTTCACACCACGGATCTTGGGCCGGAGTGCATGCCACATGCCCCTTCGCAAGTACCCTCCTCACTACATAATTGGCTTGCAGTGGACCCACACACCTCATCATTGGACCTAAATAGGACTTCTTGAATAAGTATCCCGTCTTCCATGATGTAATGAGGGTATCTTCATCCCATAAGGTTCTGTTGCTTTCGCCGCCGCCATTTTCCTTCCGGTAATGCACCGACGATGGGAGACATCCGCTTTTCCTCTTCTTCCACTCACTATTGCTCCTATGACATTTTCTTCGTCGATGGTGTTTCCAATTCTTCATCTAGTATTTCTTTGTCAAGTGATCGAACGCCACAGATGTTAGTTTGCTCAAAGACATCTACTTTTGATTCTCATACTGAATGTTTTGTATTCAACCGCCTTAAACATCCGATATACTCTTTTCATTTTAGCCAAATACTTGGTCATGCTTTCCTTGTAGGTGGTAAACTCTCAAGGATTTGACTTGACACCGTGTTGGAGTCTACCTAGCACTTAGCACTTGATCTTCATGTCTTTGCTATTCTTAGTCCGCCAAGAATGCTTCAGATTCTCGCCTCGTTATTTGTGCCGAAGTTAAGTCGAAGGGCATACGTGATACTGCTTTGGTCGACTTATCAAAGACCAAACTCGCCTTTGTTGTTAGTTGGGACGCCCTGTCGAACAAATGGCCCATTCCTCCTCTTTTGTAGAGACATTGCATACCTCTTTGCTTTTTCCTTTTCTCCCTACTTTGTTGACCGGGTATCTCGTTTATAAAATCTCGCCAGACTGCCCTTTGACGGCATTTCGGGGATGTACGTAATCTTGTATGCTCCTAGTTCTTTGCATATTTCATCAGCTTCCCGAAGATTCAGGCTTGCTTAACACGCCACGGATGGGTTGGTCTCGTGATCACCTTGATGTGATGTGCTTCAAAATACCCCGAGTCTTCAGAGCAAAGGTCGTAGTGCCAAAGCCAATTTCTCCAGGAGGAGCATAATTTCGCCGGCAAGATCGTGGAGCGTTCTGCTAACATAGTGTCCAGGCAAGATCTGTTTCCCCTTTCTTTCTACCATTAGTACAAATGGCTTATGGCTTTTATTCGTACCGCCGCTAGATACATTTAAGAGATCTTCTCCCGCCACCTGGGCCGTTAGATTGGGTAGCTCTAAAATCACACTCTTCATCTTCTGAACGCCGGCCTCTTTCACTCCAACGTACATCTCTTGGTTATCTTTCGTGACATTTTTAAAGTGTTGAAGAAGGGCAACGCTTTTCTTTCGATCGACAGGTGAATGCTCATAGCCGCCAGCTCTTCCCAACCGAGGCTCTGATTTCCTTGAGTGTACGGGCGATTTACATGCGGCTACGGTATCGCCTTTGTTTTCTTTGGTTGGCTCTTATTCCTTCGATGTTACTACATACCGGAATTTTCCTTCTTCTACTCCAAAAGAGCACTTTTTAGGGTTGAGCTTCATGTTGATCCTTCGGAGGTTGTCGAATGTTTCTACCATGTCCGCCAAGAACTCTACTTCACTTCTCGCTCTTGATCACCATGTCATCGACAGTACACTTCCAAATTCCCGCCAATTTGCTCCTTAAAACTTGAATCCACCGGTCTTTGCACGTCCGCCTCGGCATTCCTTAGACCGAACGCATTTTGGTGTAGCGTGAAGGTTCCATGTTCGTGTAGAAGGTCAAGTTTCTTCTTCGCCTTCTTTGGCCATCTCGACTTGGTGGTACCCTTGTATGCATCGAGAAAACACTTGTACTTGTAACCCATTCATGCATTCTATTTTCCGTCGATTGAGTGGGTAGTAATCCTTTAAGCACGAAGCATTGATACTCTTGAAATCCATGCACATTCTCCATGATCCGTCCGGTTTCTTTACCAACACCGGATTGGAGATCCATGTAGGATATTTCATCTGCCGGACTATTCTCGCTTTCATTCCTCTACTCGGTGTTGATTGCCCGATTCTTTCGGCCGTAGAAGGTTCTTTTCTTTCTCGAGCTATTGGTCTGCTATTCACGCTTGACATTTAGTTTGTGTTCTATGACTCTGGGGACCCTCGTCATGTCCGGCCGTTGCCGAGCGAATACATCCTTGTTGTTTTTCACCAGCTTCTACCAATCGCCTCTTTTGCATTCTTGAGAAAAATTGCCCCGATAGTAATCATTTGTTTCGGGAATTGGGGTTTATCATTACTTCTTCCGCTTTGTCACCGACTCTTCTTCTTCGGAGGGCCTTCTCTCCTTACTTTTCCCACCCTTTGCCATGAAATGTTTTTCCAACCTCCTATATTCAGAGATGATTATTGATCCGGTAACTGTGGTTGCCACCCCCTTGGCGTTGGGAATTTTATCATGGAGTGGATGGTCGGGGATCGCCTTAATTCCCTAATACCGACGCCCTAGGATAATGTTATACCGGAGAGGGGATCTTATCACCGCAAACGTCATTATGGCTCGACGATGAGGCCATCGTTTCCAAACACACGCTTTAGGTCTATTTTCCCAAGGGGCTTTATAGTCTCACCAAAATCCTCAAGAGGTGTGTTCGCTTCTCTTAGCTTCCCTTTGATTTCGGGCATAGGTTTTGGAAAGTTGTTCACATTACTTCCACTGCCGCGGATCAACATAAACTCTCCTCACAAGGTGTATCCTTCAACATCCGCTTCGATTATTGGTGGCTCTTCTGAACGCCCCTAGAACGGGAGGGAAAGCTATAGGAACGTTCATCCGCTCTTTCCTCTCAGTAGCTGCTCTTTCATTTTCTGCCTATTCCTCCTCCAGATATACCATGTTTATCACCCTTCCTCTCGCCTCGTTGATTTTCTCGGGTGGGTTTCTTCCCCTTGCCTTACTTTTTAATAAATGATCTAACTTGCCTGTTTCCAAAGCTTTTCCGAGGTGTTCCTTGAGTTGGTAGCGTCATTGGTGAGATGGCCCTTCACCGTGATAGTCACAAGTGAACTTGTCTAAGTTTTCTCTTCTTGGTGCTCCTCTCGAGGGTGGGGGTGGTGAGTTTAGTTGAAGCTCGTCGGCCAAAATTTCTTTAGGGGCTTTGAGAGAAGGTTCAAATCTATGGGTCCGGTCTCGTTCTGTATTGGTTCCTCCCAGTAATCACCTCTAAGGTCGTTCCTGGTTATCACCCTATTCGGTAGTAGGGATTGTATTGGCTTCGGGGTTTTGTTCCGTCCTTCATCTCGCTTGTGTCTGGGGAGGTTTGTCATTCGGGGTTCGATCTGGCCGACTTCCCATGCATATCCTGGTTCCATTCCCCTTTGGGGAGCTGTGGTGTTGTAAGCTTCTTCCGAACGTTACAAAAATCTTCTACCCTCTTCATCATTTCCGTATTTGTTTTGGGATTCTCGTCCGAGAATCGCTTCACCAATTCCGGCATTTGCTTTCCGTTTGTGAATGAGGATATTTGCATTATTTACGGCACCTGGGGATGTAGCTAGCTTCGTCATTGGTCCATCTTTCTTTTGAACTCTAGCAGGGTTTCATGAGCCTTCCGTACGATCTTCGTGAGCTCCATCGGGTCTTTTAGACACTTCCTCCCGAGCGAATCTCTAGGAGCTCTCTCGAGTTCTCCCAATTGCCAATGCCGCCATTGGGTAATCGCTTTCGAACCACCCGCTTCGCCGTCTGAGTTTGTTGGAACATCCAACACCATACCGCGCGGCCGCCGGCCGTGATTAACCGCCCCAGGAAGCGAGTAACGTGGTCATCCGGGTCCGAAGAACCGCTTGTAGAGTTTTATGTTCTTAGGCATGTTTTGGTCCGGCGAATTCTACTCTTATCCGTCGTGTGGAATCGGGATCCGGGGGCATCTTTGTATGGTTTGTGTAAATCTTCCACGACACTTTTCCTTCGGATCTTTTTCTCTTCTATTTGGGTGGGTCCTTCGACTTCATCTCAAGAATCTATCCGTATGGGTTGTAGTGGGCTTTTTCCTGGGTGTTATGTTCTGTATTAAGGCTTTTAGTGATGATATGTGATTAAGTATTTGTTCTTCCAAGTTGGGTGGTTACCTCCTGGCGGGTTTCCGTGGAGTACTGGGTGTCTCGGTGGTAGGACCTACCATTTTCTCTGGTAGTAAGAATAGCGGTCCCACGGATGGCTTCAATTTGTTGAGGTAAAAGTTGTAATTACCCTAACAAGCTAGTCTTCAGGAATCGCCCGGTCAAGCCTCCCGGATTAGATACCTTCCACCGTAGAACACAAAGACAACGCGCGTTAGCCTCGCCTAGGGTTTTATCCCTAGACCAAGCTCCGGCGTGAGAATGAGTATATGTGTCAGAGTAAAATAATGTGAAAAATGGGTGAGAATGGATTAACCTCGAATCGCCGTTGCTTGGTTCCTTTTATAGATGCGAGCTTTTGTCCTCACCCGAGATTACGTGGCGATAGTGACTCTTTTGGGCGGGAGTTGACTTTACTCATTTAGATTCCGCTCAGAAAGGTCGTCAGCGGGTTCACCAAGATTCCTTTCCTTTTATACATGATGATGTCGGTGTCCGTTATGCCGGGAGGTTATGTTTAACCCTCCGGTACATGATTGTCTATATGCTTGGTCCAAATGGGCTAGTGTGCCTTATCGGGAGATTTCATGTCTGGCGGCGGTTTTGGCTTATAGCCCGGGAGTTAGGTTCTTCTAAGGCATTTGGGCTAAACTGTCGGGAAGTGACATATCCAACAGGCCCAGATTGTTTCAAGGCTCTCACTAATTTCTTGTAATCCTATGGTTTTTGTTTCTAATGAAAATGATGTAATAATAATAATAATAATAATAATAATAATAATAATAATAATAATAATAATAATAATAATAATAATAATAATAATAATAATAATAATAATAATAAAAGTGTGTTTTATAGTAAAAATAATAATAATAATAATAATAATAATAATAATAATAATAATAATGGAATAAACATATTAATAGTTGAATAACTTATAAACCATAGTTGTCAGGATCCTGATCCTGATCTTAGGATCTTACGATTTTACGATACTACAAAGCAAAAACGATCCAGATCCTATGTAGGATCTTAGCACGCTTAAGATCTTATAAGATCCCGATCTTGACAATATGATATTAAGATTTAATCCGATCCGATCTTACTTTTCTCGAATTGTAAACTAAATAGTTATGAATCATATTTTATATAATTTAAAAAACAACATGTTAATCTTTTTAAACATTCTATATTCATAATTTAAAACAATATTTTCATAAAACATTCATATAATTTTGTGTTGATACTATATAATAATTTGTTGATTCGAATGATTTTACAAATACTATTAAGAAAATGACATTATAGTGGAATCTTAGGATTTCGATCCAATTTTATGATTATGATCTTGCAAAAACGAAAATAATCCTTAGTAGGATCCCGATTTTAAAAACTTTGCTATAAACTATGGAGTAATAAGTTTTCATCGGATACTATAATAAGATGGTAAAAAAACCACACCTCGTGAATTGGGTGACAATTGACATCCGATATATTGAATATCCATCCGATTCGATCCATCGACGGTGGATATGGATGAACGAAATTGATCATTAATGGATATAATCATATACATATGGATGTTGATATGTACAATTAGTAACGTATCGGATATGAATCAATGACGAAACTACTTAAGTAGTTGGATATGTGTTCCAATTGGGATGCAACATGGCTAGGTGTTCCAATTGGTATGCATCTTGGTATTCCGGTCGGTTGCAACATGGCTAGGTGTTCCAATTGGGAGGCAATTGTTCATTAGTTTTCTTCCAAGCTTTCGCAATGGAATGCTAGATTACTAACTGTTGGTGGTCGTTTTTCATTAATAAAGGCGGTTCTTGGAAGTTTACCTACTTATTTTATGTCGCATTACAAGATGCCAGTTGCGGTTTGTAACAAATTGGAGTCGCTGCGGAATAAATTCTTCATATGGGGTAATTTGAGTGAGAAGAAGATGACTTGGGTGAGCTGGAAAAAAATGCTTAACTAGCAAGGATAAAGGCGGCCTCGGCATTGGTAGCTTGCATGCGCTCAATGCAGGTCTGCTCTTCAAATGGCTTTGGCGGTTTCTTAGCCAGCCTAATGATCTCTGGGCTAATGTTATCAAGGAGATTCATGGTCAAAATGGAGGTATCTTCAACCCTCCTTCGTACCGTTCTAGCCTTAGTCCATGGTGTGGCTTTCTTTCTTCGGTAAAATCTCTTAATAAAATAGGCATCGACCTCCTTGCTTTGTGCTCTAGAAACATTGGTAATGGCGCTCTGTCCGCTTTTGGGATGATGTTTGGTGCGGTAATCAACCTCTAAAGGATCAATTTCATCGCATATTAATGCTTGACAATGATAAACGTTGTAGTGTGGCAAATCGGTTAGCTCTTCAAGATTGGGATTCTGTCTTTAGAAGGGCCCAGAGAGGGGGTATAGAGTCCTCGCAATTTGAAGGCCTGAAAAGGAGTATTGGGTTAGTTTCTCTTTCAGATAGCACCGACTTGTGCCATTGGTCTCCTGGTGATTCTAAAGGGTTTCCTGTTGCATCGGTTCGCTCTTTAATTGATTCACATACTCTTGTTGTGAGTGCTGCCACTCGTTGGAATAGAAATGTTCCCATTGAAATCAATGTTTTCTTATGGAATCTTATGCTTAATAAGCTTCCCTCGAGGATGAACTTGGATAGGAAATGTGTTGATGTTGACTCCCTTCTTTGCCCCATATGTAATGAAGACGTGGAGACGGTAAATCACTTATTTTTCTCTTGCGAGTTAGCTAAGAACTTGTGGTCTTTACTTGCTAGTTGGTGGGATCTTGATTTTCCTTTTTGCGAAAACATTCGGAGTGGCTTAGTTGGTTAGATTCCTCTCCCATTTCATGTAAAGGTCGTTTGTTCCTTGATGGAGTTGGAGCGTCTCTCTTGTGGTCCATTTGGAGTTTTCGTAACCGTTTACTTTTTTCTACTTCTCTGCCTAAGAAAAAGGAGCTTTAGGATAGTGTTGTTTTGGATTCATTCTTATGGATTTCATCTAGAAATCCTAAGCTTAAGATTAGTTAGGTAGGTTGGTTGAAAAACCCTTTTGTAACTATAGACTCTTTGTAATTTGTTTTTAGCTTTTGCTAATTTTTATCAAAGCCACCGATCAAATATATATATATATATATATATATATATATATATATATATATAGTTGGATATGTCATGGCCAACCCAAACTTTTGAGCAAAAACTTATGTATTTCTTAGATTTATATTACAATGTTCCTTTAGAACTATTTTGTTAATACAAATAAGCCGTAAAAACATTTATTTATATTTTACGATCTTCTAATGTTTTGACGATAACATACGTAAAATCATTTTAACGAAACAAATAAAATACGTAAACTGTTTTAGCCAATAGTTTTCTAACACACTTACGTTTCCACATAAAACACTAAAACAAGTATAAGTGATTTTATGATTTAGTAATACATATGTACAACAACTAGTGTTTACATATATGGGTAAATATATACTTAAACTAAGTATATACTAAAATGGGTAAAAACTAACAAATGGTATTGACCCATAATCCATGGTTTCATCCAAACCATTTGACTAGGTACATTGAACTCATGAGATACATTGTATCTAATAAGAAACCCATGGATCAACCCATAACCCATGACCCATGACCCATAACCAAAATACCCATGGGTAAAGAGGAGCGCCCCACGGATCCCTAGCTTTACGCTAGCCGGATCCCTTGTGGGAGGGATCCGTGGGATCCGGGAACAAGAACTTTGTCCTCTATAAATAGTGAGCCATTTCTTCCTTTTGGCTCACCACTTTCACACATACTTTCTCCAAGTATTATACCTCTCTAACCACTGATCCTAAGGGATCTTTCTATGTAGTTTGTCTTTTGTTTTTGTGTGATTCTCTAGGTTCCTCTTAAAGGCGAGATCACCACTTCTTGAAGTCAAGCAAGCTCAAGTCCATGAGTTGCCATGCTTCGTCATCATCAAGACAACTGAGGTTCTCTTGTTGATAGTTCTTTCTTCCTCCGTAGATGTTGTGTTGAAAGCATTAGTGAAGGATGCCGAAAGAGTCAAGACGAAAGCATTAGTGAAAGGTGCTTCACGTCCGAGTCAAAAGCATTAGTAAAGAATGCTAAAGGTGTCAAGACGAAGGCATTAGTGAAAGGTGCCAAGCGTTGTGTCAAAGACATTAGTGAATGATGCCTAAGAATCAAATCAAGTGACATTAGGGAAGAACGCCTAGGTCGTATAATCGATGAGGTGCATCGTTATACATATAAGTCTTTGTTTATTTCCAAGGATGGTGATATCCTTGATGATGTTGTAACAAGGAGTGGATCTCTTTGAGATTAGGTGTTGTGTTGTGATGGGTAGTAGTTCCTCCATAGTAATGGAACTAGGTGCTTAGCCTAGTACCTATTAAATGGTGTGCGACGTTGTGGTAGGTGTGGTTCACCTTGGAGTGAAAGAACCCGGTGGTTAGCCTAGTATCGGAAAAAAAGTAGGCGACGTTGTGAAGGCTTCTCCGCCATAAGGAGATTGGTGTCGTGTAGTGTTTACGAACTCTCGAGTAGGTGACTCGGGGAGTGGAGTAGGGCAAGGAATGTGTCCTTGTAGCCGAACCACTATAAATACTCGTGCCGTGGTTATGTGCTTCTTACTCTTTATCTTTCATTACACGTTTATATATCTATCTATCAACGTCCAACATAAACAATCAAATAGATTGACATAAGTCGATCTAAATATTTTAAAACGAAGTTTTAATTGGTAAAACTATTCAACCCCCTTTATATTTTTCCACGTATTTGGTCCTTTTTTGGACGTTTATATTTCATGCATTTTATAGCATTTTTCAGCTAGATTAGTTTATTTACCATCCATTTATTTTTGCTTTATAGATTTAACCTTTAGATATGTTCAATTATGTAGTGTTCACTAACTAAAGTTTCTGGTTAATTCATGATTTAACCTTAAAACATGTTATATTATGCGGTATGTGGTCTATTCACAGTGGCAGAGCCAGCCTAATTTTTTTAGGAGAGCCAAAATGTAAATCATGAAACTTGAGAGGGCTAATTTATCATTTATCTTTAAAAATTAAGATTTGTAATATAAATTGTTTATTAGTATAAGGGTATTTTATGTAAAAATGACAAACTTTAAGAGAGGCTATAGTCCTCTTCTATCCTAATGACCCTCTCCCCTTGTCTATTCATGATTTTTTTTAATGAGTTTGATATGTAGTTTTCTTAATATATATATTTTCTTCCTATAGAAATATTAGTTTGTAGCAAAAATGCAATTTGTTATTTGGCCTACCGGTAACTGAATTTTTGGCTCTGTCACTGATTTGAATGATTTTTTTTTTTTTTTTCCTTAACTTAACATGCTTAATTGGTAATATAACTTTCATGGATTAAAAGTTTACTGAAGTTATACAATACTTACTTTCAAGGTTAGTTAAAGTTTAGTGACTTTTTGGTTTTCATATAAGATAGTCATTAAAAAGTACAAAATTAACTCATAATGCACAAATTAGCATTAAATCATAAGAAATAAATATTTAGGGGATAGCTTGGCTATAATTTTTGTAGCCAATTGGCTACAATCCTTCATAAAAAATACACTAGCATTGATCCAGGGACTCACAGAAAAGAATCAGGACCCACAAAAATAATCAAGGACCCACATTTTTAGTTCAAAATTATAGCCAATTGGCTACAATTAATTGTAGCTAATATATTCCCTTATTACTATTTATTGTTTACTGTAGCATTTGTACATGTGTTGTAACAAGCCATGTTTTAATTTCAATTAAGAATCAATATGGATACTTTTGTTTGATATGAAATGGATATCCATTTATCGTTTCATCCATCGGATTTTAAATAAACATGGATGTAAGTATGAATATGAATGATGAAAATTAAATGAATATAAACATGAATACAACTTCATCTAATTCAAGCCATTGCCATCTCAACTCGTGAGCCTTGTGCATGTAACCAAACAAAATGAATCGCATTTTTCAGATATTGATCTTTTTCATTTCAATGAGGGGACAATTATAACTTGGGTTTCGATACTAATATTATTAGGGTTGTTATTGAGATCCTTTCAAGTTTATATAAAAATAACTTGTAATATTTATTGTTTTGTCTGTGAGACAATATTACTGATAATGTTCATATGAAATTGAGAAGATCGTAATCCTTGTTAATATTATAGCTTTATACATTAATTTTGTACATAAATTTGGTTGATAAATATAAGTTGAGAAAATGAGTGATTATTATAAAATGAACAAGTAAAGAATGCATTTTTTTAATATGACAACCCTAAAGTTCCATGTGGGTGTTATTTGCATTGATTAAAACCAAACCGCAACTTTAAACTCTCAAAGATTGTAAATGCAGTTTTTGCCAAACCACATAAACCATTTACATAATTTACTCTTATTATTTTTTCCTTATTATTAGTTGCATACTTGCATAAAGATTATGACACAAATGGTTAATTTCCTCTTTTGTTTCGTGATTTCTGCCTTATATCAAATGAGTACGACAAATTTTCGTCACAATTGTACTTATTTCGATATTAAAGATTCACTTACAAAAGTACCCCGACGAGTTAGAATCCTACGATTTGTATTACATGACTATTAATGAGCACAAATATATGACGATCATTTGAGATGTCGTTTACTAGACTTATGACAAACTCTAGTAAATGATACAAGTGATAGCAAAATGGACAGATAATGTGTATTAAATATGATTGCAAAGATTATATAATAGCTAAAATCTTCAAATAAAATATATTTAATGTGATTGCACGCTTGTGTCATGTTTATCCCATAAGAATTGTTTCTTTTTAGACTTTACAGCAATATTTTTTCCATAGTTATTTATTTTACTAATTCTTTTAATTATGGGAATTGATATGTACACATATCAATTTGATTCATACACATAAAATACAAATGTAAATAGACTCGTATGCCCTTATCTAGTTTTAACCCCTTTTTATATACTCTAGTTTGAGAAAAAATTAATTGTGCCTCCTCTCACGTCCACATTGAAGCCATCACAGGTAAATGAGCACAATTGATTGATTATCTTCTAATAAATGAATTGATCATTATATTTTACTGTCATAATCAATCGGAAGTATACATCATGCCATTGGTTTTCATGTTTTCCATAAGATCTGATTATTCCAAGAGCTTTTTATATGTTTACATGATTGTTTATGTCTTGATTTTTGAACATAGTCTACTAATTTTCATGCATAACACCATTATCTTCCTCTATATTTAGGCAACAAATGAACTCTTCAAGTCCAATATTTCAAGATGAAGAACTTTATCTTAATAGCTCTACATTAAAGTCGGTTGATGATTTACTAAAAAGCGTGAGCTATCTATTCGTGATTCGAAAAAAGACGGAGCACAGCATCTTGTTTGATCAAATGCCCCTTCCACATAAAAAGGGAGGTGCTTATTTGTTGGATGAATGCTTCTTTGTGTTCAATATCAGAACTGTCGCATTGTTTAAATTCTTGTGTTCGCAATTGTATCAGTTATGTGTACGTTCCTGAGTTTTTTCTACATTAGTTTTTTTTTTTTTTTTAGTTTGAATATATTAATTGCTTATATACTGTAGTTAGTCATCCAGGTTATGATCCTAAACTGGAACTTACTTGATATTGTGACATTAAGATTTCATGTTTTGTACTTAAGTTTGTGTGTGTAACAGTATCTGTGTTTGCACATGCATGGCAAGGAGTTCTTATCGAATAAGCTTTTTGTTACCTATATCCTTATAAGTGGTGCTATATATGATGTATTCTCAAATTAATTTACTTCAAATTGCCTTCTATGTATCTTGTGTGAACAGCAGCTTTGCCTTAATGTGTTTTGAGGGACAGGTTGAATGTTTTCTTGATGTTGGTATCTAAGCATGCATTGGTGATCATTTTTATTTATTAAATATGAACTGACATAAAAAAATGACCAGAAGGAAAGCAGGAAATCAAAGAATTGGTTTCTTTGGAAGTCTTAAGAAAAGTCAAATAATGACTACTCGTAAAATATAAAAGAGGGCATAGTGGTCTATTTACAATTAAATTTATGTGTATCAATCAAATTAGTATGTGTACATATCAATTCCATTTAATTATAGACCGGGAAATGATCCTCGTATTAAAATATGAGTAACTTGCATAATGTTATAGGTAAGGATTAGGGGTAAGTAGTTCGCCCTTAATCGTGCCTTATTTTTTAAATGGATTTGGAGATTTTATTTCACTCATTCTGGTCTTTGGCTCAATGTTATTAAAGCTATCTATGGTTCAAACAGTTGTCTTGATCAGCCGTCCCCTAATCACACAGGTTGCTCGGTTTGGATCATGGTTCGTAAAGCTATTACCAATCTTAAATCTAAGAGAGTTGATCTTATGGAGTTTTGTATAAAGGTGATCGGGAATGGTAATAACTCAAGCTTTTGGCATGAGAAATGGATTGGTGAATGCTTTAAGGTTAGATTCAACACATTGTTTAACTTGAAGCTTCAAAAGCAATTTTTGGTTGTGCAAAAGCTCCAGAATTCTGATTATGCTTTCTCTTTTTGAAGGCGTCCAAGAGGGGGTGTTGAAGAGTGCCAATGGCAGGAGCTTTCCCAATTGTTGTCCTCGGTGGTTTTATCTTCTGCTAGCGACCGTTGGTCCTGGTCGCTGAATGGAACGATGTTTTCTCAGTGAAGTCGGCTAGGGAAGAGAGTGATAAGCACTTGCTCATTATCTCTTCCTCCTCTATGAGATGGTCCAAATTGCACCCTATTAAGCTTTAATGTCTTTGCTTGATGTATGTTTCTAGATAAGCTCCCGACAAGAATCAACTTATCTAATAGAGGTATGGATATTTCTTGTGCGTTGTGTCCTCTTTGTGGGAACGAGGTAGAATCTCGTAACCATCTATTCTTTGGTTGTTCATTGGCTTTGGATTTATTCCAGTTAAGAGGGCGATGGTGGAATATCCACATTCCCATTTTGCTCGATCCTATAGCTTGGGAGGTTTGGTTCAATGGGTTGCGGCTCTATAGCTTTCAAAGGTCGGTGCTAGAAGCTAGTTTCTTTTTCTTGTGGTGGCATATTTGAAATTACAGGAATGCGGTCTTGTTTTCAGTGAAGAAGCCTAAGAAAAGTTTGATCTTCGACAATATTTTTTCTCAAACTTAGTTTCGGGTGAATAATAGATGTAGGAAGGTGAATGTTTTTTATAGACCCATCAAACGTCATCTCTTCTATATAATCCTTTTTATCTAGCATCTTGTTAGCTTTTTCAATAAAATTTCGCCGTTTAATAAAAAATGGAGAGGTAATTATGCAAATACAAAAAAGTTAGAATAATAATGATCATAGTAGTCATTTTCTCATGGGAGTGTTAGTTAAAGAAGCATAAAGATTATTTAAAATGAATAATTTTAGCATATGTACTTGACCGAAAGTGGAATCGCGTTATATTTTCTCGTGAATAGAGATTTTTTTTTTTTTTTTTTTTTTTATTGATGAAGTGGTATCTTCTAAATATCAAATTACTTTAATTGATTCGCATAGAATAAAACTATAATTAAGTCAGAAACAAAATTAGTTTGGTAGAAGGATAAATTTTGGATCTGCATGTAAAGAACAATTATTGAAAACAATAATTTAAGTCAAAATGATGGAATCTCTTGAACACTACACATGAAGTTTATGTCAACAAGAAAAGATTTGTCAATAGTAGAATGATGATAGTTGTATCAACTAATTGAAATAATCCAAATTAATTGAAATTAATACTTGGTGCAATACAATTTTTTGCAATAATGGAGATCGTGTCTTAAGCAAATCTTCTAATGTGTTTGCTGAATCATTATTATGTTTCTTTAACATAAATGAAATAATTTTTGTGAACGTACAAGATCAAACTAATAACAAGTAGTAAATGATAACATGAACTTATTTCAAACCGTTGAATTTTAATACTATTACATATGAATTATTTTGCAGTCTTTTAATTATATGTTCAAATTTCTATAGAATATGAAGTTACAAATCTTTATATATTGAACAATAACAATAACATAAGAATGTATTATTTAAAACTCTCAAAGTGAGAAAAGTATAATTACTAATATATCCTCAATCTCAATTAGTATTATCTCTATCTCTACTATATATAAAAAGAAAATGTTGAATTACTAACATGCCCCATATTTCTTGCCACAAATGTTGTCCCATAATATTGTTTATAAAATTAATGTTTGTTTTTTAAAATCAACTAGTTTTTACAATTTTTTTTTTCTTTTTTACAAGTTCATCATAGTGTCGATTTATATTTTAATCCCAATTTATTAAACTGTAACTCGTATGATGTTGATGTCATCTCGGCTGATGATCAAGACTTGCAAACGTCAATTGCTAGACGTTACACGAAACACTTAACCACAAATATCACTATAACTATTTGCCGCCAATCTCATCTCCATGCACCCTAGTACTAATAAATGAAAAACTTTTCATACGTATTTAATTATATCACACCATGGACAGAAATAAATTTAACACATATAGATAAACTATTTTTAGCGTTTGTGCAAGTACGGTGTTATACTATAAGTACGACTTATAATGATATTGAAAGTATCTTTGTTCGGTGTGAATTTATAAATTTTGTTATTATTATTTAATAAACCGTTATAATTATTTAAGAAACATATATTTAAATATATAAATTGTATTTTTAATCAAATTACTTTAGACTTTTAATATACGTGACTAATAATAGATTGACTAATAATAGATTTAGTCGTGTTTTATTTAATAACCTGTGTACGCAAGGATTATTAAACATAGGGTGTAAATTTAATAATTTACCGGATATCCTTACGTAAATATTAAAGAAGAATGACATGAATCGTTGTTATATTTAAGATATTGTGTTTTATTTACATATCACAATAACATATGTTTTTATTTTTATATTTATATTTTAGTGAATTCATGGATTTGGTATCACAATTTTATCTTATAATACAATAATATTTATATATAACGACAACAATTATAATAAATATAATTTTTAAAAGCAAATATAAAGTAAAGGAGTATTTATTAAATTTATAAATTTGTTAAACATTATAAAAGTTGAAATTTTTAAATTTGAGTTCATAATATATTTTAGCCATTAACAAATTAGATATTTAGTTATTTAGCATCAAACTTCACTTGCGTAGTGTTTGATATTCAGAAATGAGAGTCGTATGAAACAACTCACTATAATGGAATAAAATTTATTGTTTGTTGTATAATGAATAAAAACTATTGTTTGTTTCGAGTTCAAGAGTGAAATAACTTACTACTTGATTCATTATATTATGTCTCTAATTGCCATTTTCATTTCACAACGAGCCCTACTCTTTTTTATAGAGGTGAGCACGGTTCAATTCGATTCGGTTGTAGGCTAAAATCGAAACTGAACAAAAAATTTGGTTTTTGTTTTTTTCGAAACCGTTCGGTTTTGGTTTTATCTAGGTTTGGTTCCTTTTTAGTTTTCATTTGGTTTTGTCGAGGTGTAGTCTTTCAAAGGTATAATTTTTAATACATCACAAATTAACACTTTCAGGTTACAACAATGAAGAAACACACTATAATGACATAAGAAACTAATGACAATAGAAAAATACTATAAGATAATTGTTTATGTTTTATAAATTGACACAATAATAACAATATAAAACTACTTACCACAAAAAATCTTATAAAAATTATTTATGCGTCTTAAATGACATCTTCAAAAAGCAATATTTATATAAGAGTGTCTTAGGATTATATGTATTTTCAGCCATGCCAACCTCCCGAAAAGGAAGGGCTTTAATCGAGTTGAGTCTGTGTGATGGTGAGTTCAAACCCCGTCGATTAGTCGGCTAAAAGGTCAAAAACCATTGTTACAAAAAACGATTATTTGTATTTTATTGCTTCGGTTTTTTCGGTTTGGTTTTTATACTGAAACGGTGAAACCAAACCGAATTGTAAATTTTGGTTTCTCCAAAGTACAGAAACCGAACCATCAATTTTTCAATCGGTTTTGATTTTTGGATTTTTGTTTTTCGATTTTGTTCGATTTTTCAGTTTTCTGCACACCCGTACTCTTTAACATTCCATTTTGCACAAATTGACACTTTTGATATATTTCATTTATTTTCATTGGTTTTCTACGTGCATTAATCATATTTCACCATGACAACTAAACAAGACAATATAAGGTTTGTTTGTCAAAATTAGTAGTAGCAGTTAGCAGTAAGCATTTAGTAGTAGCAGTTCGCAGTAGTAGTTTATTTTATAAAAGTGTTTGATAAAATAGTTGTAGTTATAATAATAATGTGTAAAATAACATAAAAGGACATACATATTCAAATATAAACTCTTTAGTTATTATGTTTATTTTATGATATCGCCTATTTTGTTCCTTTTTTATTTCATCACATCTAAGATTACTTATTATGGGAGGTGGTCTACCACCGTCACATTCACTTTTCACATGCCATCTCTTTAGCACATGTTTTAACTGCGCGCCAATGGCAGAATTTTGCAATGGTTTGGTGGTGCAGATCACCAAACAGTTTCCCATTTTTTTTTGTGTGTGAGTGTTTGTCGGGTATATTGTGCGGTATGTTTCTATAAAGTTAGGTATTTTTATATTTTTTGTTTGGTGATGATCATGACACCTGTTTGATGGTGAGTTTTATAGTGTGTTGAATTATAATGTGATGCTAATGTAAAAATGATGAGTTTAATGACCATAACACCCAGTCTAACCAAACAGGCGTTCAAAATTCATTTCTACATTATAAAAGTGAAAAAAAAGCTAAAAGTAACTAAGTAAGTTGTGTCTATTATGCTACATGTAATGTTCACCTTCCTTTTACTCTATAAGAAGTTGTAACATTAGTTTTTTAACCCTCCCTGACCCATCTTATCTTCAATTTTTAGCTGTAATGGTCGTCAAGTAACCAACCAAATAAAAATAGCTCGTTTTATATTAACATACCGCACGATATACTTCACACACACTCACAAATAAGAATAATAATAATAAAAAAATACCACGCACACGTTTTCCTCTTTTTTTCGTTAGGTGAAGTCCCTCACTGAAACAACTTTTCCACATTCGCGTGCCAAGCAAACATCCCCGTCATGGGGTTCACGTGCCAACAAAGGCCCTTCATGTATGATCACCTTCACCATAACACGCCGCTTTAGTTAACTGAATTGAATAGTTAAACTATATATATATATTTTTATCTGTTCCTTTATAAATCGTTAAATATAACTTGAAGGTGAGAGACTATACAATGTAAGAGGAATTTTCAAATGCTTACTCTTATTTTAGTGCTTACCAAGGGACAAATCCTCACTATCCATCTAGTTTAATCTAATGATGGGGATAAACCTATGATTTAATATGGAAACCTAAGTCCATGTTTTTTCTCTCATTTTTCTTTGTCTTTTTATCTTTTTTATTTATTAACATTTTTTTTATTCAAGTTTTTTTTTCGCTTTCATACGTTTTCATTTGTATTCATACGTTTTCGTTCGTTTTTATACGTTTTCGTCCGTGTTCATATGTTTTTGTCATTTTTTTTACGTTTTCGTCTGATTTCAAACGTTTTCGTACGTTTACATCCGTTTTCGTACGTTTACATCCGTTTTCTGACGTTTTCGTCTGTTTTCTGATGTTTCCGTACGTTTTTGTACGTTTTCATACGTTTATATACGTTTTCGTCTGTTTTTAGACGTTTTTGTTCGTTTTTGTCCGTTTTTACGTTTTCGTCCATTTTTAGACATTTTCGTCTGTTTTCAGATTTTTTCGTCTGTTTTATACATTTTCATCTGTTTTCTTACGTTTTCGCCCGTTTTCAAACGTTTTCGTCTGGTTTCTTACGTTTTCATTTGATTTCAAACGTTTTTGTCCATTTTCTTACGTTTTCGTCCGTTTTCTTTCGTTTTCGTCCATTTTACATACGTTTTCAGACGTGTTTTTATGCTTTCATACGTTTTCGTCTGTTTTCTTACATTTTCGTCCGTTTTCTTACGTTTTCGGCCATTTTCATACGTTTTGTCTGTTTTTTAGCTTTTCATGTATTTTCGTCCGTTTTTAGACGTTTTCGTTTGTATTTTTACGTTTTCATGTATTTTCGTCCGTTTTTATACGTTTTCGTCCGTTTTCATACGTTGTCATCCGTTTTTTTACTTTTTCATCCATTTTTAGACGTTTTCGTCTGTTTTCATACGTTTTCATCCGTTTTTATACGTTTTCGTCCATTTTCATACGTCATCTGTTTTATACGTTTGTTGCTTTTATACGTTTTTGTCCATTTCGACGTTTTTGTCCGTTTTCATACGCTTTTATATGTTTTTATTCGATTTAATACGTTTTGTCCTTTTGTGACGTTTTCATTTTGATATTTGTAAGTGACACTTATTTATCTCTTGTGGTATAACATTGTAAGGAAGATGAAAAATATTACATTCTTCATCATGTATGTGTTATCAGTTGTGATACTCAACTAAGAATGTGATGGTTACGTTTTTGAAAATATTTAGGAAGATTTTTGTGTTTTATGATATTATGAAATATTAGAAAAGTTGTTCAACTGAAAACAAGAGATGTTATGATAGTTTTGTTAGACTTGTGGTGGATTTTTCTATTTAATAGATACATTGTGCATGTTTCGATAGGTTTTATAGTGAGATTTGAAAGTATCTATAGTTGAATCAACAAACTAAATAAGCTATGGTTGAAGATAGCACACATCTTTATAAACAAACTGAGGAAGCTCAAACACTTGTGATATCACCTCATTTGTGATATCACACGTGATATCATGTGTGATATTACCGGTGATAGCATGTGTGATATCATAGTTTATATCACTTGTGATATCACCTATGATATCATGTGATATCACCTGTGATATCATGTGATATCACAAGTGAGGTGATATCACAGGTCTTTGAGCTTACTCAGTTTGTTTATAAAGATGTGTGCTTTCTTCAACCATAACTTCTTTAGTTTGCTGATTCAACCATAGATATTTTTAAATTCCGCTATAAAACCTATCGAAACATGCACAATGTAACCATTAAATATAAAAATTCACCACAAGTCTAACCAAAGTTTTATAACATCTCTTGTTTTCAGTTAAACACCTTTTCTAATATTTCATATTATCATAAAACACATAAATATTCCTAAATATTTTCAAAAACACAAATAAGAAAAATGAATAGAATCACAGTAATATAATAAGTGACGTTTATTTTCATTTCTTTGATATATACTTGGTAAAATACTAAATTTTTATCACATTTGGTATGAATTTAATATTTCACATTCTTAGTTGAGTATCACAACTGATAACACATATATGATGAAGAGTGTAATACTCTTCATCTTTCTTACAGTGTTATATCATAAGAGATAAATAAGTGTCACTTAAAAATATCAAAATGAATAAAAAGAGAGCAAACTATGAAAATAGAGACTTGACATATTCTCAAAATCAAACAAGTGTTGCATTAAATTAGCATTTTTTGAACAAAATAAGAATTCACCTAAAGAGACTTTAACCCTTTTATTTCTACTAAGAGTATAATATCACAAGTGATAGATAACATTGGTTGCATTAAAAAAATATGCGCTTGTCAATTGCGATGAAAGACATAAAAACTATCTTGTAACTGAAAATTAGAAAAATGTTAGAAACTACATAGGTGATAATATATAAAAATATACAGAGCAATGAAATATCTCAGGTGATATTAAAGGTTAAAAAACATGCTTTTTTGTTTATGAAATATCACAAGTGATATTAGACATTAACTTTTTTATAATAAAATATCACAATTGATATTAGACATGTAATATAATAAAGTTTAATAATAAGCATGAAAACACATGAAAATAGACGAAAACGTATAAAAACTGCAAAAAATGGACAAAAACGTATGAAAACGGACAAAAACGTATAAAACGAATGAAAAGCGTATAAAAACTGAAAAAAAAAAAGCGTCTGAAAACGGACGAAAATATAAAAACGGATTAAAATGGACGAAAACGTATGAAAACGGACGAAATCGTCTGAAAACAGACGAAAGCGTCTAAAAACGGACGAAAGCGTATATAAACCGATGAAAACGTAAGAAAACGGACAAAACGTAAGAAAACACACGAAAACGTATTAAAACAGACGAAAACGTAAGAAAACAAACGAAAAGGTATGAAAACGGATGAAAACGTAAGAAAACGAACGGAAACATTGGAAAACGGAGGGAAATGTAAGAAAACAGGCGAAAACGTATGAAAACGGACAAAAACGTAAGAAAACGGACAAAAACGTAAGAAAACGGACGAAAACGTAAGAAAATGGACAAAAACGTAAGAAAACAGAAGTAAAGGTAAGAAAACAGACGAAAACGTAAGAAAACAAACAAAAACATAAGAAAACAGACAAAAACATATGAAAATGTAAGAAAACAGACGAAAACGTATGAAAACGGACGAAAACGTATGAAAACGTAAGAAAACGGATGAAAACGTATGTAAACGGACGAAAACGTAAGAAAACAGACGAAAACGTAACAAGAAACGAAAACGGACGAAAACGTATGAAAACGGACGAAAACGTAAGAAAACAGACGAAAATGTAAGAAAACGGACGAAAACGTATGAAAGCGGATGAAAACGTAAAAAAACTGACGAAAACGTACGAGAACGGACGAAAACGTATGAAAACGGACGAAAACATAAGAAAACGTATGAAAACGATTAAAACGTATAAAAAGCGGAAAAAAACGTATGAAAACTTACGAAAACGAAAAAAAAAAAACGTGTAATTTAAAAAAGTGATAAAAAAATACAAATAATGAGAAAATAAATAAGAAAGATAAAAAGAAAAGAAAAAAAACATGGACTTAGGTTTAGACATATAAATCTTAGGTTAATTACTATCATTAGATCAAACTAGATGAAAGGTGGGGATTTATTCTTTAGTATGCAAGGATTTTTGAGTATGCAAAATAAAGTGCCTCTACAATGTAAAGTGTTATATTTGTTGTTTTTCACTTGTCATTATTTTGATAAGGTTACATACATGTTTGGAAGCATATTGATAGTCTTTTTATAGCATATGTATTTGGGCACCCCGCTATAAAATAAACACACATGTGTGTGTATTGTGTATGCATATAACTTGTCCGTATAAACCAATTTTGTCATTATTTTATGATGATAAAAGTAAATAGTTGAGCAATTATTATTTAAATTTCAGAAATAGAGAACACTATTTATATCTAGACTATATATAAAGCATGAATATTTTTTTTTTCAAAACTTGAAAAACTTAAAAATGAATAATATGTTATACCTTAAATGTCCGGAACAAGATTCATTACTAAATTAATAGTTTAATTATCAAAATTTTATTATTTTTCGTTTATAACTTAGACTTTTTTTCTAGAAATGAATACAAATTAAACCCGTAATTATTGCATCAAGGCTCAACCAAAACCATAAACTCGTAAGTATAATTATTTGACTTTATACATTGTCGCTTTTCGCATATATTCGTCTAGTATTTAATATACTTGCATTCTGTTAAAACACAATAAATTTTTGCCGTTAAAAAAATATCAGTTACATATAAAGCAAAAATATTTTTTCTTAAAATTAAAGTAATGTACAATTTTTTAAATACCTTTCTGAAATTTCAATTTCAACTTTTTCATTTACTTCAAACATAAAAATTCAGACAATGTTGTCTTAATTAGAATAATGTCTTAATGATGTTCAAAAAAAAAAAAGAAAAAAAATAAAAATAAATAATCAATCGTTGCTATACACAAGTATTTCTCTAATTTTATTAATCGAAATATGATAGCATGTGCTTACGAACCAACCACTTTTGTTTGGTACTTTGAAATCTTGACCTAAAAAATATTTAAAATATTAAAAGATGAGAATTAACGTTGTATAACGTTAATTTATAAAAAAGTATTTGATGCCTTTTGTATGAAACGAATAAAGAGATGATTACAAGTTTTGTCATGAGTAAAACTTGAACTACAAGAGAATATTGGAGAAGTTGGACAACCAATCCAACATAATATAAACAAGCAATTGAATCTTTTTAAGCTATACACGCACATATATAATAATGTTTCGTTATAAAATAGCATCACATTGTTTACTTGAATTCTATTAGTTAAAGTTATTGCATACCATTTTGCACATTCATGTCGAGAAAATGTGTTGTTTTGCTTATAGATTCAGTTGATTAGGTATAATTACTAAGCTGCGAATTGCAGCTTATTACGAAGCATATGTCTTCAATTCGTCTTGTTATTAATGCGATTAACCACTGAGACATTTCAATCCACAAAAGTTATTTAGAAAGTGTTGTTCCCCGTTCACTAAGGTTTAAAACAGTTTTAAAATAAAAAACAAGTTAATAGTGAACAATGACTGAAATTAACATAAGTAAAACACACATATAAATTTTCAACATCATATTCTTATTAGAAATAAATCAACAAAGAATACGTTACCCAAGTACTTGCGGAATAGTACTTGGGATTGAAATGACAAAGTTGTGTGACTTCTCTCTAAGCTCAGGCTAAGTCTGAGCACAACTCTTAGAGCTCACCGAGCTATCTCAGGAACTAAGTTGTATTTGGAGGAGTGAAAAGATGGCTTGTGTGTGTGTGTTTTTACAATTCACAAGCTTAATCTTTTCACTCCATCTCTTATGCTATTTATACATGTATGAGTTTTAACTCTTTCTTAAGTGACAAATCGACATCATACGAAGACAAAATATCTGATGTATTTAGTCTCTGTTTACAAAGACTATTCTAAGTAAAAGACAAGGCTGCTTTGCATAACTCAGTGATGACACTGAGCTTGTAAGTTAGCCATTCAGGGAAAGTTGACTTATGTTGATAAGGACTTCTTCTTATCTGATTCAAACTTATCCCGCCTTGTCCCGCTCTTTCTTCAGTCTATTTATCCTTCAGTCTTCTACTTCAGTTTTTCTTCAGTGTAAGTAGTTGGAAAGGAGTCTTAGAGATTCAGTGAGTTATTGTCATCACCCTTTAAGTTCCGCCTTACTGAGTGGAGAGACTTCTTCTTCGTCTCGTACTGAGTATCCTGAAGATGACTCACCGAGAGACTATGCACTCAGTGACCTGTTAGTGTTTAACGGACTAAACACTTGGGCTATTTTCTATTCAAATCCTAGATTAAGGGGTTTGGGTATTTATTGAACCCAACAGTCCCCCCCTATTTGGATATACAAATAGCCTAAGTGGTTGATCGATGTAAGTGAGCAATTGGCTTCTTCTTACACTGAATGTACTAATGAATACAATAAGGAACACCGAGTAAATTAACAAAACATACATCTTTTATTGATCGATTACATAGTTCCTATCACTAGTACAAAAGATAAAACAAAATGATGTCAGTCCAGATGGATTCCCAGTGCTTCAAGCTTGACCTTTTTGGTGATGAGTGTTTCCCCGTCGATGGTCTCTTATCTTTGCGTTTAAGTCAGTGGCAGAACCTTATATTAGCAGGAGTCTGAATTTGAGAGGCCACTAGAATATAGCTGATCATTGTAGCCACTCCTACCTGATCGATATCACTCCACCTTTGGAATGCTGGGTTTCCATAGACATCAAAGAAAAATAGCCCTCTTTCAGGCTTTTCAATCACTAGACAGTTCACAAACTTAACTCAGGTACTTTACACTCCAGTCCAGGCACTTTAATCTCAGGTTGGAAATCAACTCTCTTCCTTTTGCCAGTGGATGATTGTGGTTGAGATCCTTGAGGTGCGAAGTTAATGGCGGTGAATTCCCAGTTGGGCTGGACAATCCCTCAGTCTTTCATATCTTTTACTGAGAATTTTCATCAGGTCCTTAACCACCGCATTCTTCTTCTTTTCAATAATTGGACCAAGCTCATCGAGTTCTGATCCCAAAGTCGTGAAATTGAGGGGATCATGAACCTCGAAGTGTCTTTTATCATCCCTCTCGTAAACGTTCATGGCCGTGGTTTGGTATTGGGGATGATTCTCACATCTGTGATCCTTTCAGGAAGCCTTCGGCTTGTCATTGTCCAGTTGTAATGCTCAATTCGGCTTTGCCTGATGGCTTCAGTTTCTTCTTCTTTCTTCTAACTGTTTTCTCATTTCACCATCCGAGCGACTGAGCTTCCTTGAACTTTTTCCTGCTGAACTTTTGGAGTTTCTTAGGATCAATTCCCATGTTCTCTTCTTCAAATGACTACCTTTTCCAGTGCTTCTCTATTCTTCTTATCTTCTTCAGCTTGTTTCAATCTCTGTTCTTCTTTAGCAAGATATTTACTAAGCTGTTGAGGTGTGAGAAGGTATTCAGTGTCGCCGATTTGTAGGAATCTTCTCGTGCTCGGAGTTGTCATTTTGCCTTTTCCTTTGTCCCGGCCCGAGGAAGATGAAGTTGCTACAAGGGGTGGTGGTGTTGTTATTGGTGTGATTACTTGTCGTGTTGTTGTTGATGATGTTGTTGGTGGGATTGATGAGATAGGTGTTGCTGAGGCTGGTGGTGATGATGAGATTTGAGCCACTGATGTTGATGGTGTTGGCTCCCCCTCAATGTGAGAAGGAGGTTCTTCAGCAATATTCTCCCCCTCAACTGCTGCCGAGCTTCAGTGAGGGCAAGAGTTGGAGTTGGTGCTGGGGGATCGAGCGCTTGACCCTTGAAGGCCTGGTAAATTTCTGAGATCATAGCCTTGATATCTGAAGTGTCAAATTGAATACCAGTGACTTTAGCTTCCAAATTAGCCTGAGAATCTTCCAGAGCGGTCATTCGGGCCCAAGATTCCAGGCCGAGATGAGGATGCCTCGAGTCAAAGTAGCCATCTGCGTATTCAAAGAGTCCAATGTAGCTTGAAGAGACTGGACTGAGGATGGAAGACCCTGAACATTTGCAGACTTGAGCAATTCGAGCAGTTCAGTGAGGCTTGAGGATTGTTTTAAGTACGCCTCAGTTGCCTCTAGCACTTTAGAGTTGAGTGTTGGGTCTTCTTTGACAAATTCCTTGATTTCATCTATCTTTGTACCTACACCTTGAAGATGCCACGAGGAATTTAGCCATGTTGTCATCCAGTCGTGAAGGTTGTCATACATCGATCCCCCTGTGCTCATGAACATTTTCATCAAAGCCATGTACCTCACCTTTAGATCAGATAACTCGCAGCTGCCTTAGTGTGTTGTTCCCACGAGTGTTTCAAGAACCCCAGAGTATAATCTTCTTGAAGCTTTGGTGATCCACGGAACAAGCTGCCTTTCAGTAAGTGGGAGAACATTATCAAATCTTTCAAATTCATCGTGAGGAGGAGGAGTCATCATTTTCATGTGGAATGGTGATTCAAGTATGCTCCTGGATCGGCCGAGGCTCTTGTTCAAACTTGAACCTCGGCGTCTATTTCTTCTCCGGTGATAAAATTTCATCATCAGCCTCACAAGCTCATCTTCGAAAAGAGTATGCCAGTAACATCGCAACGGTTAACCAGGTTGGTGATGGGTTCCATATCAGGGGTGGTATGTTTCCTCTCGAGTCTTTGTCCCCGTTGACCCCTCTGGACACGGTGGGCGCTTTCCCAGTGCCTTCGCTGGAGTCGGATTGGTTGTGGGTTCCGTATCGCGGTTGTTCCTTTCCCAGTCTTTGTCCCCAATGACCCCCCTGAGACACCGGTGGGCGCTTCCCTGCCTTTAGCGAGTCGTGATAGTTGTATCCCTATCGGCCGTTGTTTGATTCCCTCTCGAGTCTTTGGGATCGATCGTGTGCCCTCGGACAAAGGCTTGGATTTGCTAATGTCATCACCGGGCGTGGAAGGGCGCCCCTACCGGGTTGTATGTTTCCCTCTGGATCTTAGGGAGTAGTAGTTGTGACCAAGGGCACTGACTGTGATGTATCAGTGTCCTTCGTTGTCACGGGGGTGGATGTTGCTTGGGATCCACTGGGTGGCAGATTAGTCTTGGGCTTTCTTTGCCTTTTGGCAAGTGTTCATGAAGCCTCAGGGCCCTGAGCCTTGGGTTTGGTCTTAGTCCCAGTCTGAGACTTCCTTTCTCTGCAGCAGCAGGTTAGGAGACACCGATCCCCTCGGTTGTTTACAGAACCATATGGGCCGCCAATTCAATAGGAGTGACAAGGGATGGGTCTTTTTGAAAATTTGATTGGCTCAGGATGCCGTGCAAAGCACCAAATTTTCTTCCCGAGGATAATTCAACCCAGAACACTTGCAAAGCACAAGAGACAAACCTAGGATATGAGACGTATTTCGTCCTAGTTTTGCTCTGTATCTTGGTTACGAGATCACTGTAAATGATCTCCCCTATGTCGACAGTGACCCCATTCATCAAGCAGTATGCCATCATCAACTGAATAGAGTTAACTTGTTCGGTGGATGAGTGGTTCCCGCCGAGAACCTGAATCACAAAAGTGAATAGGATCCTCCGTGCCACGGAAATGAGCTTTTAGTGACTAGGGTCTTGTCCAAAAAAGTTTGATCTAAAACGATTTGTTTTAACCCATCCTTCACTCGTGGAGGGTTCAGGGATGGGCGACATAAATTCCTTTGTTATAATCCAACCCTGTTGAAGTGCAAAACGTTTTGTAATCCAGGGTGAATTGTTTTCCCCGTGAAGACCGAACCGATGAGATATTCCACTGAGGGGTCTGGAGGTTGTTCTCATCGTAGTAGGGTGTCGTCAAAGGCCTTGGTCAGTTGCCCAAAACTCCCTGAGGAGATTTTGGTAAACAATGGAGGACACTGAACAAAGGCCGTCTTTCGGGGCAGTTATATAAAATTTCATAATGTCTTTATAGGCTGGGACATTTGGAGGATATTCAAAATTGCTTATGACATTATTTGTTTTAAATTCAACATTTGAAAGATCGCCTACCCAATCGAGAAGCAAACCGAGAGTTCTAGCCATTTCCATTTAAAAGATTTTAGGGTTTTGAAAATATTTTGACTTGAATAATCAAAGTTTTTTTTTGATCTCTCAAGTTTGTGATGAAAAACTTTTGTAAATGTTTACAAGAAGGGTTTTCCAAAAGAGGTTTTAAGAGTTTTTGAGCACACACAAATATTTTTGAGTTTTAGAAATGATTTTGACAGAGTTTTGTTGCAGAAAATAATTTGTGTGTGTTGGAAGAGGGTATTTATAGAGTGGTAAGAGGGGTGACTTGTGCACAAATAGGAATATTAAGAGTCGGTTTTTGAAAAACGTTTGAATTTCCACATTTAATGCTACCACTCCATTACCCGCAGTAAAATCATGTTTTTCAAGGGAACAGTTGCAGTGCACAGTAAAAGTGCACTTTTGCAGAGAGAAAATATCAATTTGATATTCTTGTGAGAGGAGGCATTAAATGCCAAGTGGGATGACAATAAGACAAAGAGACATATATTCCTATATTAAATTGGCATAGTTACCAACCTAGGACATTTAAGTAACTGATACTTGGATCATTTAGTTACTCATTCAATGCTCTTTGTCAAATGTCAGGGACCCTGAATGAGTCTTACTCATTCAATGAGAGGTTTATTTTGGGTGTTCAGGGAGGATGGACCATTTCAGAGAACTTACTGAGATTGGTTTTCAGATACTTGACTTTCAATGTCAAGCATTCCCAATTCAGCTTTCACTCCTCCTGAAGGTAGGTTCATCTAAGGGTTTGGTGAAGATATCAGCCAATTGATATTCAGTAGGGATGAAATGAAGTTCTATGTCTCCTTTCATTATGTGATCCCCGATGAAGTGATATCTGATATCAATGTGTTTGGTTCTTTGGTGGAGGACTGGGTTGTTGGAGATTGCAATAGCACTGGTGTTATCACAGAAGATGGGTACCATTTTGTAATGGATGTTATAGTCACTGAGTTGACTTTTCTTCTATAATACATTGGCACAACATCCTGCTGCAGCTACATATTCAGCTTCAGCTGAGGACATAGCCACCGATTGTTGTTTTTAGCACTCCAACAAACCGCTTTTCCTCCAAGAAATTGACAGGACCCTCGAGGTACTTTTTCTCATTCATGTTGCAGCCAGTAATCGAGTCGAGTAACCCTTGAGATCAAACCCTAAGAATTTTGGATAATAGAGTCCAAGATTTGGGGTTCCCTTCATGTACCTGAGTATTCTTTTGGCTGCAGTGAGATGGGATTCTTTAGGATTGGACTGATATCTTGCTATTAGACGACATGAGAATTGGATGTCTGGTCTAGAAGCAGTTAGATACATTAGTGATCCAACAATCCCTCTGAAATGGGTTTGATTGACTGATTTTCCAGTGAGATCAGTCCAAGGTTGTTGGGTGGGACCATTGGAGTCTTCACCGAGGCACACCAGATATCTCATATTTTTCAAGAGATTTCTGATGTATTTCTCTTGACTGATGGATATTCCTTTGTCGCAGCTTGTTGCGATTTGTAGTCCAAGAAAGTATGTGAGTTCCCCCATCATGCTCATTTCAAACTTCTTTGTCATCAGCTTTTCAAACTGTTTGCAAAGTTTGTAGTTTGTTGAGCCAAAAATGATGTCATCAACATACACTTGGACTAGTATCACATCCTGTTGAGTTCTATAGACAAACAAAGGTGTTATCTATCTTTCCTCCGACAAACTTGTTTTGTATCGTGAAGGCCGAGAGAGTTTCATACCATGCCCTTGGAGCTTGTTTAAGTCCATAAAGGGCTTTGTCAAGCTTGCATAGTCGGGAATTCACTACTCTCAAAGCCGGGGGTTGCCGAACATACACATCTTTTTTGAGATCACCATTTAAGAATGCACTTTTAACATCCATTTGGTAGACCCCGAAGTTCATGTATGTTGCATATGCAAGAAAGATCCTGATGGCTTCCATTCTTGCAACAGAGCAAATGTCTCATCATAGTCAATGCCTTCTTGTTGACTGTAACCTTTGGCTACAAGTTTAGCTTTGTTTTTAATGACAGTGCCGCTTTCATCGCTTTGTTTCTGAAAACTCACTTCATTCCTATGACTACTACATCCTGAGGACATTTGATCAAGGTCATGACCTTGTTTTTGTCAAACTGTTGCAGTTCTTCTTGCATAGCCTGAACCCAGCTTGGGTGTTTAAGAGCCTCAGTGACACTTTTGGGTTCTATATCTGATAGGTAATCAAGATATAAACTTTCATTGGCTGAAGCTGCAGTAGATTAGCGACCATGCTTCTAGTGAGCATGCCCTCAGTGGGTTCACCAATGATGTTTACAAGCTCAATGTCCCGAGTTCTTGTCCACTTACTTTGTGGTCCGATATGAGCTTGATGATGTCACCGGAGTTCAGGATGTGAGTTCAAAGTGCAAGAGCCACATAATCATTTAGAACATCTGTAGAGATGTCTTGTTCGGTTTGAGGTTCATGGGTTACAGGTGTCCCGATCATTTGGATCAGTGTTTCCTATCCCAGCAGGGATCGACCGATTATCAATGAACTCACTAATAGTTGGTTGGGGAAGGTTGTGAGGTAAGACATAATATGAGATGTCAGATCGCTTGATATGAGGAATTGAATTGAGTTGTACTCATCGAGGATATCTTGATGAGTCATCAATTCCTATTTCCTCCACTGAGGTGTTGGTGAACCCGATGCTTTCAGCACTTTCATCAAAGGTGACATGAAAGGTTTCCTCAACTTGTTGTCTCCTTGTGTTAAAAACCCTGAAGGCTTTGGAGATCGTGAGTAGCCTAAAAGTATCCATCATCGCCTTTTGCATCAAATTTTCCTAGATGATCCTTGTGGTTATGAATGAACACAGGACATCCAAACACATGAAAATAGCCGATGTCAGGAAGTCTACCTTTGAAGATCTCATATGGGGTTTTATTATGTCTTTTGACAATGATTGACTTGTTTTGAGTGTAACAGTTTTGACTCAGCTTCAGTAAATGCTTTGAGAGGGCGAGCCATTTAACATGGTTCTAGCGCCTCAATGAGAGTTCTCGTTTTTCCTTTCAAAGAACCCCATTTTGTTCGTGGGTATATGGAGACGAAATTTTGAGAAATTCCTTTTTATCACGAAACTCTCAAGCTCTTGATTTCAACTCAGTACCATTGTCAGGGCTTCGATTTGTTTAATAGTAATGTCATTCGGTTTTCAATCTTCCCGATGAATGACATTATTGTATCACCGCCTCGACTCTTTTGGAAAGAAAGTTTACCCAAGTGTATCTTGAGAACTCATCAACAATGACAAGTGTATACTTCTCATGCCGATTGATCCGACCGACAGTCCAAAGAGATCCATATGAAGGAGGTGAAGGCAGCTTTTGATGGAGAAATTTTGTTTGGTTTTGAATGATGCTCTGTGGTGTTTACCCTTTTCACAAAAAGAGCATGGTTTGTCTTTTGCAAAAACCAGTGATGTTAAGCCAAGGACCTTGTTTTGTTTTGCCAAGTTGTTGAGGTTTTTGAAGTTTAGGTGTGAGAGTCTCTTATGCCACCCAATTGATTGTTTCAAATGGGCTTTAGCAAAGAGGCAACTTCCATCTTGGGAGAGTGTTGACATGTCTAACACATAAACATCATCTCTCCTAGGAGCTATCAACACAACTTCCTTGTTGGCATTGAAAAGGGTACCTTGTTTATCATTGAATTGTACAATGTATTTAGCATCACATAGTTAATCGACACTGATGAGATTATATTTGAGACCGTTGACATAGGCTATTCTAGAGAAAACTATTCCATTGCAGTTTTCTGAACCATAACCTTCAGTGGGACATGATGAGTTATCACCAAATACTACCTTGGGCCCTGGTTCCTTTACATACTTGTGCAGATAATCCTTCACACCAGTCATGCTTCTTGAGCATCCACTGTCTAGATGCCAAATAGGCTCCCCGCATTTCTCTGCACAAGTAGTAAACTAAATTAGTTTCTCTTAGTGACCCACTTACTAGTGGGCTTGGGTCTCAAGGCCTCTTTGAAATTTGCAATCGACTCATGGTCAGTGGTTGTGTGCATAGTGCTACCACAGATTTTGCATTTAGAGGCTTTGGATGACTCAGTGACTCTGGGTTGTTTGGAATTTCTCCTTGCATGAATGACACTGTCATGTTGGGATGTCTCATGAGCTGGATTACCGATATATCACAAAGATGTGTTCATGAGACAATCATCCCGATGATGATCATTAAACCCACAGTGAGGGCACAGAGGAAAAGGTTTTGCTTTATTCTTGGGAGCAGCTTTGGAGGATGAAGCATACTGAAGACCAACTTTGGTATAGTTTGCTTGACTGACATACTGTAGATGGTCTCATAGCCTGTGATCATCCTTTTGCGCAGATCATGCAAAAAGGATTCTATAGCAGTTGTCAGTGGTATGGCCGGTGTAATGACATGCTCACACTTTTGTTTAATTTTGGAGGTTGACTTAGACTTTGAGGAACTGGAGGAAGCTGACTTTGTCTCCTTGATTGGTTCAGGGACCTTTTCAATGGATTCCATTTTTTCAGTAAGCTTCCTCACAAGTTCGTCGGGCCTTTGAATTTGGTCAGCTTCAAGTGGGGGACAGAGGATGTTGAATTCTCAGTAGGAGTAGACTCTTGTTGAGTTTGTTTTGTTGGTCTTTTCAGGATGGTTCTACCAAGTCCGGACCTTTCTTTTGGTGAATGAGGATTGAATTGCAGTGGAGTAAGCTCAGAGCTTGGAGCAGCACCTTGAAGAGGTTTCAGTGGTGGAAGCGGTGCTTGAGATTCTGCTGCACTCATAGATGTGTTCAGTACTACTGGGCACATCAGAGAGTCCAAGCATGCTCTTTAGAGCTTGACTTTCAGGCTCTAGAATCCTTCCAGAATCGAAATTTGGAAGCTTACTCTCAGATTAACCCTTTCAATCCAATCACTGGAATTGGGATTAGTCAACATATTTGTAATCATGCCACCGGACACAAATGGCTTAGTAGACTGGTCTTTGTTGAGAGAGTCAGGGAGATGATCTTCACCTATGACTCTCTTTTTGCTACTGGGGCACCCACAAAGATCAAAGACCCTAGGATTCTTAGCAGTCCAACTATCAAGAATATCTTGTTCCTTTTTAAGTTCATCTTGAAGAGCCCGATTTTCTTAACTAGTTCGTGTTTTGAATTTGCAAAGTGGCAGCCTCAAGCTTGGCTTGTTTTAAAATAAGCAGTTCATCTCTACACTTGTTTAATTCAAAACTTAGCTTGTTGTATTTTGAAAAAAGATTTAATCTTTGCTCTTCTACGAACTTAAGGTCTACATTCAGATAATTCATGTAAGACTGCCAATCAGAGTCATCATCCATAGAAAGTAGAATATTTACCTTCTTCATTGTGATATTGACCCATTCTCCATTTCTGGCATGATTCTTTCCAACAGCTAGCTTGTCCTCTTCTGAGAGGGCCATCGTGCACTAACATGCACCATTTCATCATCTGATGACACCGCTCTTCATCCCCGGAAGGTCTCAGAACAAGGCCTTTGTTTTTACCCTGCACAGATTGAACACTTTTGTTGTTTCTGAGGGACTGGCCTCGAGCAATGCAAGCTTAGCTTTAGCTTTCTTATACTTGGCTTCATAATCAATGGTTTTGTTATTATCAGATTTATTTTGAAAAGTTTGATGAGACTGATACATTTTTGGTTGAAATTTGCTGACGCCTGAGGACTGATTTGAACCTGATGGTTTATAAGAGGGTTCTGAAATTGTTTTAGAAAAACAGTCTTTTGCAAAATGACCCTTTTTGTGACACTTAAAGCATTCAGTGTCCTCATTTGCTTTAGCACTAGAAAAACCTTTGTTTCTTTTTATAAACCTTCGAGAGTTAGCAAGGAGTGCCATTTCCTAAAATTCGTTGTTCAGTCGTTTAGGTACTCCTCACTTGATCTCTCATTAAGCTCATCATCTGAATTTTCTTGAAAATCTTGAACCACATTGTTAGAGAAGAAAGCAGTTGATATGGGTGCCGAAGTGGTGGTCTGGGACTTCTTGACTTCCCCGAGGCTTCTTTAAGTCGTGGTATCGCCTGTTGATGAGGTTTTCCTCATAGACAAATTTCCCATAAATTTCAGGAAGCTCAAGATTTTGGATATGATTAGCATTCCTAAGTCCCCGAGAGAAATTCAACCACTTCTTAGGGAGACTGTTGACAAAACCAACATTGATTTCATGTTTGGACAACTTAACACCATAATTTGACAGTTCATTTAAAAGAGTTTTGTACCGGGTGTAAGTTTGAGAGAGAGTTTCTGAGTCCTTAGCCCCGAAGGTGTTGTACTCAAGTTTCAGGTCCATTATCCTGTTTTCCTTGGTATCGGATGGTCCTTCATGACTATGAACTAGGTCATCCAGTGTTTGCTTAGCCGTATTACAAATTATAATTGACTCCATAATATCGCCAGAAGACAAGATATTATGATACTTTTGAGTCTTTGGTCCCGGTTGACCACTCTCCTTTCATCCTGGGTCCACTGAGCTTCAGGTTTGGGCAACCCTTCAAAAGTCTTTGGGACAAATGGACCTTCATTTATACACTTGATATAATAAGGTTCCATCCCAATCAAATAGCAAAGCATTCGCTTTTTCCATTTGTTGAATTTGCCAACTTCAAGTCTAGGGGCAACAATGTAATAAGCTCCACCCTCTTTATCGACTAGTTGGGGTACATCAATTTCAGCCATTTAGGATCCTAATTTAAAACTTTTAGAGCGGCCTAAAAAACGAGTTTTATAATTAGCCTTGCTCTGATACCACTTGTTGTTCCCTCCCTTCACTAAGGTTTAAAACAGTTTTAGAATAAAAAACAAGTTAATAGTGAACAATGACTAAAATTAACATAAGTAAAACACACATATAAATTTTCAACATCATATTCTTATTAGAAATAAATCAACAAAGAATACGTTACCCAAGTACTTGCGGAATAGTACTTGGGATTGAAATGACAAAGTTGTGTGACTCCTCTCTAAGCTCAGGCTAAGTCTGAGCACAACTCTTAGAGCTCACTGAGCTATCTCAGAAACTAAGTTGTATTTGGAGGAGTGAAAAGATGGCTTGTGTGTGTGTGTTTTTACAATTCACAAGCTTAATCTTTTCACTCTATCTCTTATGCTATTTATACATGTATGAGTTTTAACTCTTTCCTAAGTGACAAATCGACATCATACGAAGACAAAAATACTAATGTATTTTGTCTCTGTTTACAAAGACTATTCTAAGTAAAGGACAAGGCTGCTTTCCATAACTCGATGACACCGGTGAGCTTGTAAGTTAGCCATTCAGGGAAAGTTGACTTATGTTGATAAGGACTTCTTCTTATCTCTTTTAAACTTATCCCGCCTTGTCCCGCTTTTCTTCGTCTATTTATCCTTCAGTCTTCTACTTCAGTTTTTCTTCAATGTAAGTAGTTGAAAGGAGTCTTAGGGATTCAGTGAGTTATTGTCATCACTCACTGAATCCACCATCTTCTTCTTGACTCCGCCTTTTTAAGTTCCGCTTTACTGAGTGGAGAGACTTCTACTTTGCCTCGTACTGAGTATCCTGAAGATGACTCACTGAGAGACTATGCACTCAGTGACCTGTTAGTGTTTAACGGACTAAACACTTGGGCTATTTTCTATTCAAATCCTAGATTAAGGGTTTGGGTATTTACTGAACCCAACAGAAAGTGATATTAAAAGAGGGCAAAAGTTAAATATATAAAAATTTATTATAGATCCAGTAAACCAATTATAGTCATTCATTCTTTTTAATAAAAAAATAAAATAAATAAGCTTTCACTCTTTTTTTTTAAATTAAATATCTCGCAAACCGTTAATCGTTACGAGAAAAAAATCATACTATCACGGCGAGAATTAAATTATCTTTCTATAGATATGCATTTCTATATATTTTTAACATTTTTTTTTCAAAATTTCGGCCCAAAAAAATCATATGTGATTTGTGAAACTCACACGTGATTCATTTTTATAAATCACATATGATTTTTGCAAATCATATGTGATTTGTAAAAATCGAATCACATGTGATTTTTGAAAATCATATATGATTTTACAAATTATATGTGATTTTTCTGAGCGGAATTTAAAAAAAAAAAGTTTGTCAAAAATATAGATAAATATATATCTATAGAAAAATAATTTAATTCTCGTCGCGGTGGTGTATTTTTTATAGTTTGCAGATTTACCGTTTGCGTATTACATGTTGTTTTTTTAAAAAAAGTGAAAACTGGTTTTTTTATTAATTTTGATAAAAAATGGATAGTTAAGATCTATGATAAATATAAGATCTATATTGATCTCAACTCATTAAAAGAGTCTCCTTCTTCATACTTACAAACTATAACGTGTGTTTTTTTTCCCGCAAAGACCTTTTTTCTTACATGGGTTTCCGACTCGACATTGCGAGATGACTAATCACAGGGCGACTACCCTTTTGGATAGCCCGGAGTCGGTGCAGTTGCCTCCGTGACCAATGGAGGATTAATTTTCTTCCCAAAGTTTGAACCCAAGACCTCTAGGCACTTTCATCAGCAAGTTGAACACGACTTTGAACATAAAATAAAGGAACATCCGACCGATAACATAACACACAACGATCCCAAACCAGAAATCGAAACCACCATAAGCTAGTTAGAAGTGTGATCCTTAATTTGAAATTTCCACAAAGCCATCTATCAATAAGATAAGAAACATGTAGATTATGTAGTTTTGGTAACCTGCATGAAATATATTATTATTAAAGTTAATTACATAAATCGTCTTTGTGGTTTGGTTAAAATTACAGATCTTGTCCCTGTGGTTTTTTTAAGCCGGTCACGTTCCCGTGGTTTCTCAAAGTTACGGATCTTGTCCAAATTTTGACCCGCTCGGTAAAAAGGACGTAACTTGACATGATTGACTAACGGAGGGTTAACCTTGTAAAAATCCGATTTTCCTCTCAAAATACAAACCACAGGGACGATATATGTAATTTACTCTTAGAAAAAAAGGTTCTCTAATTTAATTTTACGAAAATATTTTAATTTTACGAAAATATTTTAAATTTTGTTAAAAAAATATTACAAAATTAAAAAAAAATCATTTTACTATAACACTTAAAAAAACTGTTTATTTAAAAAATTGATTTTATTAAACTTTTTTACTATAACACTTATAACAATTAAAAAAAAACTTTAAAAAAAAATTAAATTTGTTTAAAAATATTATAAAATTAAAAAAAAAATCATTTTACTATAATATTTAACAAAAACTGTTAATTTAAAAAAATAATTTTATTAATTTTTTTTAGAATAAATTAAAAAAATTAGATTTTTTTATTTTATTTTATTATAAAAATGGATGAAAAGCGCCATTTTTATACGTATAAATATCCGTATAAATAAAATGTATTACAATGTATACACTATATATTTGCACTAATTGTACTTTAAAATCTATAAAATAAATGATAGTGCAACAAATAGGAAAAATAAATTAAATATTTTATATCAATATTGAGCTCATTTTGATGATATTAATGTGAAACTTACAAATTTTTTTTGTATATAAACTATTTTTTTTGTTTTATATTAAATATCAAATGATTACTAAAAATAAGAGGTTTTAATAGAATAAATAGTGTTTTAGTGCAATGAACAGTAATGCACTATATTTAGTGCATTTTGTGTGTTCATTATCCATTGCACTAAAATAGTGTGGTGTTTAGTGATAATATTGGAGACCATTTTTACAAGTTTTTACACTATTTTAGTGCAAAATGTACATTTAGTGTTAACATTGAAGATGGCCTAAGACAAAAGGGGAAGAGAATACAGTGAGAATAAAATTTATAATGAGAATAATGAGAATAAATTTGAGCGACATATTTCAAATGAGGGAAATAAATATAAAAGGAGATGCATATAAGTTTGCAGATGCATTTGAAATATGCGATTATGATCTTTTCATTTAACTTTATTTCTCATTTGATCCTTACTCAAAACAAAAGTTAGAAAACATATTATAATTAGGGAATGTCTAACCAATGGCATAAGGGCATTGGTTAAGATTTGTCTTTTTGTGATTTTTAATAACTATTTATGTGGGTCCCCGTTCCAATATACAATTTTATGTCAACTTCAAAAACCGTTTATGTAATAAAAACCACAAAAAGACAAATTTTAACCAATGTCTTTAGGGCATTGGTTAGACATTCCCTTATAATTATTATAGTATATTACAATTATTACAAAGATATTACAATTTTATTACAGTCTAATTACAATTATTACATGTTTTTTTGACATATTATGAATCTTTCAAAAAATATTTCGTGAACCAAGAGGGGCCTAAGATTTTTATGGCAAACGATAAGTTTATAAAATAAAAAAAGATTTAATACTTGAATATGTGAAATGTTTTCGAACGACCTAAAAATCTATTTTTAGTTAAACTAAACCAAAGCAAATCATAAAAAAAACCAAAAAATATTCTTTTCAATCTCTTGTGGGACCCACTTTTGAAATATGTGACACATACGGCAGTTTTCTCTTCTGACTTCCTCTGCTCTGCTACTCTCTACTTATTATTTAATCATCATTCTTTCAATTTTTTATAAACTCACCTCTTGAAAATTTTATAAAAAGATATAAAAACATGCCATATTTTTCGTTTCTTTGAGGTGTGTGAGTTCAGCAACAAAATAAGTCTTCAGTTTCACACCTCTTTCTCTCAACACCATTTTTCAAGATTCTTCTTCTTCTTCTACTTCTAGGGCTTGTTTTTATATTTACAACCCTTTAAAATACCCAAATTTTATCACATTTGTTCTGCTATTTAGAGTTGATTTTATACTAATTCCCTTCTGGGTTTTTTCTTATTTTACCAAATTATTACTACCCAGAACAAAAAAAAAAGGTAATTTTGGTTCAAATTTTGTCTAAAAGGCTTATCTTTTTGGGTTTATGATGGTTTATGGAATGCTATTTTTTTGTTCTGTTATGGGTTTTTAGTGATTTGTTTTAAAGTTAGTTTTCTTGAGTTTTTGAAGTTGGGTTTTTTGTAATTTTTATTTTTAGTGAAGTATTGAGTTTGAAGCCATTTTTATAAATTGGGTGTTTTTATGAGTTGTGACATGTTTAATTTATAGTTCTGTTTTTAGTATTTTATCATAAAGTCTAAGTTTCTTGGATATTTGAAATTGGGTATTTGTTAATTTTGATTTTTAGTGAAATTTGAGGGAGTTTGAGGCTTTTAAAATTAATTATTTTCTGTAATTCTTTTATGGATTTTTAGTGTTTTATTATATAGTTTTAAGTTTTTAGTAATTGTGATTTTGAGATATGGAAGAGGTTGAAGCTGTTAATAGAGCAGCAGTTGAAAGTTGCCACAAAATGTTGAGTCTTTTAAGTCAGCCTCAAGATCAAGTTCAGTACAAGAATTTAATGGTTCAAACAGGAGATGCAGTTGTTAGGTTCAAGAAAGTTGTATCTTTACTTGATAAGGGTGTGGGTCATGCTAGGGTTAGAATGGTTAAAAAAAATCCAACCCCTATTCCTCAAAATATACTGTTAGATAAGCCTACAACAATCATTAACCATCAGCCACCTAAACCACTTCAACTTATGTTAGAATCACATCCAGTTCAAGAGTTTGGGTCAAATGTTGTTAAGAACACTCTTACTTTAGGACACCAGAGCTATCATCAGTCTCCCATTCAAATTCCGCAAAATACGCCTCACCCTAGTAGTACTAATTACAGTTTCCTTCAACAGCAGCAGAAACTGAAACAGCAAGCTGAGATGATGTATCGGCGTAGTAGTAATAGTGGAATGAGTTTAAGTAGTGGAATTAGTTTGAATTTTGATAGCTCTACTTGCACCCCTACAATGTCGTCCAATAGGTCTTTTATGTCTTCATTGAGTATTGAAGGAAGTGTGGCTAATATGGATGGGGGGTCTTTTAGATTGATTGGGTCATCTCGTTCGGCTGATCAAGCTACGTATCAGCATAAGAAGAGGTGTTCGGTTAGAGGAGATGATGGGAGTGTGAAATGTGGGAGTTCTGGTAGATGCCATTGCTCGAAAAAGAGGTTAATGTTATACATTATGTACTTTTGAACTAAATATATTGGTTATTGATGTTTATACCTTTAGAGTGTTAAGGTGCTAATTCGTGTTATTTTGTTTGAATCTTCAGAAAACATAGGATTAAAAGGTCAATCAAAGTGCCTGCTATTAGTAACAAGCTTGCGGATATCCCTCCTGATGAGTATTCTTGGAGAAAGTATGGTCAAAAGCCTATCAAGGGTTCTCCGCATCCAAGGTACTTTTGTTTTGCTTCAGAAGATGCAAAATTGCAAATTATTGTGAATTAAGAACCGAAATGAAACTTGGGTTAATGAATACTTGTAGTACATAATGTGTGCTGACTGGCATGTTATTTTATTGTGCATTATGTATTTGGGCCGTAATAGATGATGGAACTTCCATTTTAGGAGAAGAAGTAGACGCACTAGTACCATTGACCACATTGCAACTAGTTCTTTATATATGTGAATTCAAACATGACTCCTCTTGTTGCCAGTTGCCAATTGGTTTTAACATGGAAGATTCACGGGTTCTTTGGTGCAGTAGACTTGAAAACCCTTTGAAGGGGAACCATACAGATCGACTGTAGATATTTTTGGGTGGTCAAAATACATTTATTTTTTATTTGATTGATAATTAATCATCTCTATTAAGTATAAATGCGAGCGTGGGAATTCTTTGGTTATAATTTTGTCAGCCACTTGCTATGATTGGTTCTTTAAATGTTAAGTAGGTCCAAAGATGTGAGAGCGGGCCTATGTTGTCCGCCGGGTGTGCATTTGAATACCTTAGAAAAGTTTTATTTGCGATTTGCAGTTATAAAATAAAGAATGCGCCTAGTCCCACATATATCAAAGTTATTCCATAAATGTGTATGATCTAAAAGAGTACTTTCTTAATTCTTTGGTTATTTGTTTTTTATATAAATGAAGTGATTTTCTTCAAATAGTATCAGCCCCTCGATAGCTTAATGTCGGGCTATTTTTGTTTAAAAAACAAAATATGTATCATAAATATACTGTAATCATGAGCTCGATACCATTTTATTCTGCTATGTTTCAAATGGGATTTTGCCTTATATAATGCGTACTTTTTGTTAATCCAACTAAAATGTGTTTATGCACAGGGGTTATTACAAGTGCAGCAGCATGAGAGGTTGCCCGGCAAGAAAACACGTCGAGAGGTGCTTGGAAGATTCAACAATGCTCATAGTCACCTACGAAGGTGAACATAACCACCCTAGGGTACCTGTGCAATCCACAATCGCTTAAAAATCCTTAAGAGAAGTTTGTTACATGTTGTCTGTGGACTCTTTCTTTGACCGGCCAGAGATGCTCCTGTATATATTATTAACGGGTTTAGGGGATATATGGAGCTACAACTCTAGCTGTTACAAGCGTACCTCACAAGGCTCATAAAGGTAAAAGTTTGATCAAACAGTTTGGAGGTCTTGTGGGTGCTTTTAAATCTTATGGATGGTCGCTTTGTTATTTTGTTCTTTCTTTTGTTTTAGTATTTAACTAGACTAGTGGTTAAGTTCACTTATGGCAAGTAGGGTCTGTGATTGGCTTTAACAAAGTCGCAGTTGTTGGATGTTGGATAATATGAAGATTAAGGAATTTTATGGCGCAATTGTATTTCTTTTCTTTTCTTTTCTTTACTGAACCCTTTTTTATCATTTAAATTATCTATGGTATTTAAGTTTTGAAGAGCAACATTGGTTTGGAATGTTGCTACTTGCTAGATATAGCAAGTTTTGTTGGGGTGTTATGATCCTCAATTTAGATACTCAAAGAAAAAACTCCATCCCATCATCATTCAAGTTAAAGTACTCTTTAGCTCACATTTTAACCGAATAAAAAAAAAAAAAAAAAAAAAAAAAAGACTTATAACTTTGCCGGTAAATTTAGCGCGATAGGGCTATAACTTGCTCTATAACTTGACATACCAAGTGCTCTTATACTTAATTGGCTCCATTTATTGTTGTTGGATGATAGCAGAAAAATCTGCAAAAAAAAAAAAAATGGTTATGAATGACAAGTCAATTGTGGGTGCTGTATTAACTTTAAAGTCAAAAAATATGTTCTTTCATTACAAAAAGAAGTATTAATTTTGACCTTTATACCAAATTATTGGAATCTTGACTTTATGTTACATCACTGGTGATAGGGATATGGATGCCATAGATATATGAGCTGATAAATGCATTTGGTGTATCTTGACTCTATATATGTGTTGATGTAAATGTTTAATCTACATTGAGAAAATTGGTCTTTTTGTTTGGTTATTTTACCAAATCATGATTTCATTGTTTTTGTTGCTAAACTTCTTGATGTAGCGAAAGTTCAATAATTTAGACATTTTGATTCGTATAATGTTTTTAAGAATTATAATATGTTAAATAAATAGTTATCGATTTAAGATGGACAAAAGATTATTTACAGATCAATCTCCACAATCCATTTTTATTTGATCTAATGGATGAGATTAATCATAACAATTTAAAAAACCCACTTTCATCCACTTTTTTCAAATATTAATAACTTTCAAACTGTTAATCGTTAAGCGAAAAAAAATATCATTGCAACGAGCATTTAATTATCTTTTTATAGATAGGCACTTTGATATACTTTCTACAAATTTTTTTTTCTTCGTATTTTCACTTTTATTTTTTAAGTTTTTTCGTTTTTTTACGTTACTGAAATTTGCATTAAAAAAATCATATATGATTAAACACTAATTTGAATATCACATGTGATATTAGTGTTATATCATATATGATATTAGTGTTATATCATATATGATATGTAATATCACATGTAATATTAGTGTAATATCACATATGATATACATATCATATCACATGTGATATCACATATCATATATGATTTAACATTAATATCACATGTGATATTCAAATTAGTGTTTAATCATATATGATTTTTTTCATTCAAATTTCAAGTAACGTAAAAAATAACGAAAAAACGTGAAAAAACGAATTTTTTTCTTTTTTCGAAAGTATATCAAAGTGCCCGTCTATAGAAAGATAATTAAATGCGCTTCGCGACGGTGTAAATATTTTCACTTAACGATTAACGGTTTAAGAGATATTTAAATTATAAAAAATAGGTGAAATAATAAAATGCTTTTAATCTCAACCATTTATTTCTTTTTAGATGGATGGTGGAGATGAGTCCTGATTCTCAATGCCAAAACACGTCAAGTTTACTCACACAAGCTAGCCACTTGTGAATGACTAACCGTAAGAAACTTAAAACGGTTCAGACACTGATTCTCTGATAATGAAGGCTTAAGGGTGTGTGTATGGATTAAAACCTCAATATCAAAAATAATCACGAAGATAGATTCAAATTCCTTTAGGAAAAAGAATAATAAATCAAATCCCGTGTGTGATCGTGTATACGGATTAGTCAACCCGAATCGTTTCCCAACGAGGCGTGAATTGCCAACGTCGTTTTTGGTTTGGAATTTAATGCTCGATGTTTTGATTTGTTTGATTTTGATTTTATTAAACTACGGGAATAGGGAAAGTAATTAAGGAAATCTAATTTACGGAAATCCTAAGTGCGAATTAACTAAAACGTAATTAATAAAACGTAAATAAAATGCAACTACGTCTAAATTATATCCTAAAAATGCCTAAAATTAATTTTACTCTAGAAATGTAATTAGAAAACTATTTTAGAATTAAAACTATTTTTTGGATTTTTCTGGATTTATTTAAAATTAAAAACTAATTTTTAACCTTTAAAACTAATTTAAAATACTAAAAATATGAAAATTAAGGAGAAAAATGTGAAACTATTTTTATAAAATCTAAAATGCCATAAGAGACTTTTCAAAACTATTTTTTTTATTTTTCTGATTAATTTCCTATTTTCTACTAATTTTAAACTATTTTAATCTAATTTAAATTGTAAAAAAATACCAAATAAAAGGGGAAAAATAAGGAAAAATCTTTTTTATGCTTTTTATATTTTTATAAAACTGAGAAAATTGAAAAATTATTTTTTTGAACTTTTTCTTAATTATTTGCAATAAAAGCTAATTAAAAGTGATTAAAAACTATTTTTAATTAAGAAAAATACTAAACAGTGACCAAAAATTATGAAAATCTCAGGAAAATTCTAAAATGTTATTCTGGTTCTAAGAAAAATATCAAATATGATGCTAATGTATGAGAAATAGGGGCTGCAGTGTAAACTTGAAGCAAATAAGCACTTTTAAATAAGCTAAATATTACTAAACTGAATTCTGGCTAAAAGCAGCTTAAAGAAACCTTAAAATAACAGTGATGGAACTATGGGAGCATGCAATAAGCTAAGGAATGAGAGAGGATTAAGCTATAATGAAGATTACTAGAGAATTAAGCTAATAAGCTAAAGTGATCAAGCAAATAAGCTATAGGGGAGGGGAGTCCTAATAAGCTAACTATACTAAGTTATCTAGGAGTGTTTTAAGCTATTCCTATAATCTAATAAGCTCTGAAAACTTAATTTGATCACTAAAATTCCAACAGTTAGGTTCAATAAAGGGGGTACTTTGAGCTTATTTTTAAGCTAGCAAACAAGTTTTTTATCCAAAAATAAGCTAGATCAGATTGAGACCATGTGCCAAAGTTTACAAAAAACCAAATTTCAACATTTTTGAAGCTCAAATGAAGAGTTTACAAGATCTGGTATAAGGGGCCTGTTTGGGGGCTGTTGAAACTGTTATGCTGATATGCAGCTGGGACATATTTGAAAGCCTATTGAGAGCTTGTAAAAGCTTTTGAAATTTTGTAAAAACTAAAGATAAATTATCTATAACTGCTAAACTCTACACAAAACTAATTTTTTTGGATTTTTGAATAGATTAAGACAGTGAAAACAGTGAATGAAAAAGGGTGCAGGCTACTGTTTTGAACAAAATGAGTGCAGCTAAGAACTTGAACCAAAGAGTTTTGACACTAATGACCCATAACCAAAACTTGACACAGACTCAAGCTGACCCAAGTGACTCAAAATGACATATTAACTGACTCAAATAGGACTTATACTACTTACTAAGCCATAAGCTGTTTTGACAGCTTATGGACACCAAGACTTTAAAAATCACAAATAGCTTTACAAAGATGATCAACCTGTCAAAAGTAACACTAAGACTGCTCAAACTAATTAACCAAACCAGTAATAACTCACAAGGGTACCTAAAAATGGGTCAAAAACCCTTTGTGCCAAACACTCCCTTTTGAGGACTGTTTGGTACAAAATGTTTGGTTTTACCCCTTATTTGAGTTTAACTGGTGATATGAAGCAGAAAACCTAGCATTTAGATTATGAAACACAGACTTGAACATAAGCAAAAACAAATAAGAAGTTTGACTTTATTTTTGACCCATTTTGACTTAGGTAAATTTTTTTGCAAATTGAAGTGAAAATAGAATAATGATGCAAAGCTTAAGCTTACAAAAGCTTCAGGGAGCTTATATAAGCTCACAACAACAGAGAAAACAGCTTAATCCACCATTGAATCAATACTAATTTAAATCAAGAGAAAAAGACATGAGCTTGAGATTTTATTAAACTGAAATGGAGAGTACAATGAAAACTGAAATTACAAAACTACTGAGGAAAATTAAAAACAGTGAAATAATAAGCTAATTTGAAGAGGAAATAATACACTACACTACACGAATTACAATGAGAGCCAAAGGGTTCTATTTATAGCCTTGAGCAGGTCTTGGATTCTTCACAAGAAGAGCCTAGAAGCAAATAGCAGCCACTCATCCATTCCATTGTCACTTCAACCAATCACAATGCTCCATTTCCTTTGATGAGGTGTCGCGTCCAATGATATAGCTTCAAATGTCCACATGGGCAACCTTATCTGACAGGTCATAGGTTCTAGAAGCTTGAAAGATCCTTAGTACGAGGATTGGTGTTTGGGTGTGGGTAATTGGTGGCAAAAGTGGTGAATGGGCGCGTTTGGGAGAGACAGGGGATGAAAGGTTACTGTGGGGCGCATTTGGTTATTTTATTATATCTTAAATGTTTTGACCGGGTCTTGGGGCTTTGACCTGGGTAATTATCCGGGTAAAATGTTTATTCGGGTTGGGGATTATTAATAAAGGGGGCCGGGTATAGTGTATAGGATTGGGCCGAGAGTTTTAAGTGGATAATGGACTATTGGATTGGATTTATGGATTAACTTAAGTGATCCAAGTGACATATAAGGACCAAACTTGTAAAAGCTGAAACTCCAAGGACCAAACATGTAAATTCTGAAATTATCTTCAAGGACTGAATTTGTCAATCTTCAATAGACCAGGGACTGAATTTGCAACTTTTGAAACTTGAGGGTGTTTTCGTCATTTCTTTGAAAGTTCAGGGGACTATTTCTGACATTTCTTCAAACTTTGATCAAATCTTCAAAAATCATCCTCAGAGATTAGAAATCTTCATAAATGCATAATTCTGACCTTCCAGCTCAGCTTAAGCTCTCTTAATCTCTCGTGCTCGGATTTATGTCTGATTTGGTACCTTTTTGCGTGTTTTTACATATCCATACCTGCACAAGCATAAACTCAAGAAAACCATAAATATTAGCAATAAACGGCTCTTTCTTGGTTATTTTGGGTCTATTTTGATGATGAAAAGGTATGTGTTTTAGCACATACCAAGTCCCTTGGTATGTAAGAAAAGTTTGGTATGTAAAATAACTCTCCTCATAGGTATCTACCTAAATTGTTTGTTTTTGTTAAAAGGTCTCAAAAAACCCGGTAATTATCTTTGATTTAAGATCATTTGAGGACAAAAGATTATTTACATACTAATGGATCAATCTCCACCAACATTTTTCTTTGATCTAATGGATGAGATTAATCCCAACAATTTAAAAACCCCACTTTCATCATCTTTTTTCAAATATTAATAACTTTTAAACCGTTAATCGTTAAGCCAAAAAAAAAAAATATCGTTGCGGCGAGCATTTAATTATCTTTCTATAGATAGGCACTTTGATATACTTTCGACAAAATTTTTTTTCGTATTTTTCACGTTTTTTTTAAGTTTTTTCGTTTTTTTACGTTACTGAAATTTGCATTAAAAAATCATATATGATTAAACACTAATTTGAATATCACATGTGATATTAGTGTTATATCATATATGATATGTAATATCACATGTGATATTAGTGTAATATCACATATGATATACATATCATATCACATGTGATATCACATATCATATATGATTTAACACTAATATCACATGTGATATTCAAATTAGTGTTTAATCATATATGATTTTTTTCATGCAAATTTCAAGTAACGTAAAAAAAGACGAAAAAACGTGAAAAAACGATTTTTTTTTCTTTTTTCGAAAGTATATCAAAGTGACCGTCTATAGAAAGATAATTAAATGCGCTTCGCGATGGTGTAAATATTTTCACTCAACGATTAACGTTTTAAGAGATATTTAAATTATAAAAAATAGGTGAAATAATAAAATGCTTTTAATCTTAGCCATTGATTTCTTTTTACATGGATGGTGGAGATGAATCCCTTGATATATAAGAAAAGTTTGATATGTAAAATAACTCTTTGCTACATATAAAGAAAAAATTGTTAAATTTTAGTCCTTAGAAAACCTTTGTTATAACACTTGTAAGATCCTCATAACCTCAGCCCCTAAGTACCTTGATATTCTTCAAATTAACCCAAGATCACATCTTACTTTGGAGAGAATTGAACCAAGACTAGTTATAACCCTTGAACCTTCAATCTTGTACACAAGATCATCATGTAAAAATCAAATATATGGGTGATGGTGGGATATATATTTTCATTCAAGGGGAGAGGAAAACAAAGAGAATGAGTTTTTAAGATCAAATTTGGATAAATGAAGTGTTATTTATTATTAAACACATGCAACTTTGGATCAACACATGTCCAAGAGGTGGACATGTATATATAAATGTGGCATGTGGTGTTGAGGTGTAAATATTATGTAGTTTTCTTATATTATAGTGATATTATAGTTATTAGAGGGTATAGTTTGGTCTCGGTAATTACTAATGTTAAGCCCTTAAGTCATGAAACTTAAAACTAGGTAACGTAAAAATGTAATACTTATAAAAATGTTAAAACTTATCAATATACTCTAACTAGGTATATTAAATGTGTGATAAGTCTCGTAGGGTGCGTCTATGTTGTTAAAACCTAATAACGTAGGTTTGAGTATGCGTCTTACGTAAAAAGTAACATATCTACTTAAAAATGATAAAATAGTAATAGTTCATATAAATTATGATTATTGGTGAAAATAAAGTATTTTGAACATATAGACTTATCGTAGTCTTGTGTTGGTCACAAGGAAATTTACCAGTTATCGTATTTGCTTTTACGTTACGGTAAAAGTCAAATAGTCAAAAGTCAACTTTAAAAAGTCAAAGGGTAAAATAGTAATTTTACCTTATGAAAAATTACGGGTTGCTACTCTTCCATGCTGAAGAAACTCTAAGTCATTGTTGAAGAAGTATTGGTAAGGAATCTTTGGTTGCTCTGGTCGGCCAATGGTTGGTTGCGGTTTGGTCCAGTCAGTATAGTATGGAGTGTTATCATTTCTTGTGAAGTCGATGTTCGATTCGGGGTTGAGCCAGTCAATGTTGTTAGACATGGCTCGTGCGATGTTGTCGAGATGATATTCGACTTCAATAGCATGTCGGATATGTGTTTTAGCAATTGGAATGCATCATTCTTGATCCGGCGTAGCTCCCCTTTCGTCATTTTCTTAACCTTGAACTTGTCCTGGATAATCTTTACATGCTCCATAGTGCGACTATCTACCGGTTCTTGGCCTTCCGGTAATCGAGGGGTGGCATCAACTAGCTTGCTAAACCATTCATATTCTGCAGTATCATCTTCATCCAACCAGGAGACGTCTAAAGTTGATCTTTTCTTCTTAGGCTTGGAGGATGATTCTGTTTGTTGCTTAATTGATGGTGGGGATGGTGGTCATTGCTGGGGCTCAGGAGTTTCTTCGTCTTCATCACCGGTGTATTGGAAGTGATTGATGAGTGTGTAAATACTCATCATTTTTGGTCAAATCTGAACTGCAAAACGTTTAAAAATGCTCAGAAATGCATCAAAATACTGAAAATATCTCAAAATTGCATTTTATATGTTTCAGATGCAAAATGTTTAAAATCAGATGAAAAATGAGCTAAGTTTGCATAATTGGCAGTTTCAGTCCCCCAAGTTTCAAAAATTGTCAGAAATAGTCCCTGAGCACTTATTTCAAAAGTAAAATCACCAAAGGTCCTTTTAAAATCATAACTTGTCAAAATTAGTCCTTTGGTGAAAAATATCAAAAGTTTTGAGAAATTACAAGTTTGGTCCTTCAAGTTTCAAATTTGGCAAAAATAGTCCTTGGAATTTTGAAAATGTCTAATATGGTCCTTGAACTATTGAAGCTTGTCACTTTTGGTCCCTTGAAACAACTTTGTGATATTGGCAGAATTGGTCCCTCAAGAATCTGAAATTACAAAATGGTCCTTGAATTAACACCCTTGGACCTTGAACCCTTTGTGACCTTTTTGAACCCCTGCCATTTACACCTTTTGACCCCCTGTCCTATTATATACCTGGTCAAATCCCAAGTCAAACAAACACCCTTGTTTCCCTCCTTTTTCCTTCTTCCCCAACAATCTGCCTGCATACGCCAGGCATAACCATCCCTCCACATCAACATACCTCCCTTATCACTCCACCTCTCCTAACAATCCAAATAGCATTTAATGCTGCTCCTTCATTACACTCAATCCCTCCCCACTGGTTAAAAAGTTTTCCCGCCAAAAACTAAATCAACGGCTAAAAAGGAGTCAGATCATCCAACGGCCAATTTTATTGGTGGGAAAGGTTCATAATCTCAAGTGAAAAGCTTTTTGTTGACTATATAGAGGGAAGAGAAGCAAGGAGATAAAGGAGGAGAGTGTAATCTTATTTTTACTTATGTCGTTTTTAAGTTTTCCATTGTAAGGTTAAGCTTTTCAATACTTTGTAATCATATTCCAGTGTGTTATAAACCGTTTTCAGTTATCAATTTCATGTTCTAAGTATAAAGTCTGTTTATGCCATTTTTAAGCTAAAATTCTCAAATCAGCTTATTGTTGTTATTAGTGTTGTCAAAGAACTCATAAGCTCATATAATTTCATTATATAGCTTCTGAGAGCTTTTAGTAAGTCTAAAACTTTGTTTAGTATCAAAAACAGAAAATTCACAAAAATCAAGAAAAATAGTGAGAAAATAAAAAATCTATGGAAATGAAGTTCAATGACTGAAGCAGGTTGGTAATTGGATTGTTTTTGGTTTAGAGCTTAGTGGTAAGCATATAGGAGTGATCTTATGTTCTCAGTTCTCATCTTTATGCCTAAACTCACTTTGTAAGCTATTTCTTTGAAATTTGCAATTCATAGTATTAGTGTTTAAATGTTGCTAATTACAAGTTTTATCTTATCTCATTATAGTTAATAGAAGTTAATTTATTGCTTTTATGGTTTAAAAAGTTGTTTTAGTACAATAAGCTTCATAACAGTTTAGTATAAGGGTGTTTGGATTAGCCTAGTTAATTGTGTTAGAGGGCATCTGTGTTATTACTTGTTGTTGTTTCATATCACCTTAGTGTTTAATAGCTCAGTTCTAGTATAAAATTTAGTCCTTGTTTCATAAAAAGTCAAAATCATCTTGATTCTGTCCTATATTCATAACTGTTAGAAATTTATGTTTCATAATCATGCATACTAGTGTAAAAGTTGTTTATATAGCCTGAATAAGTCTTGTAGTAGCTTAATACATCAAATTAGATCATCTAGGATCATTAGAAGTTCATCAAAGTCAAACTGGTTCATTATTTAAAAAGTCACAATTTCCTAGAAGCAGTTTTTGAATAAACTTTACAATTTCACTGTGATCTTATCATTAGGATTTAGGACTTAAGCCTTTGGGATATTAAAGTTTAACTGCTTAACTAAATTAGAAAAATAGTAGTTCACTCCTAATCAGCTTATTAAGTGCTTTTCACTTAGCTTCTTTTGACCCCTTTTTCTGAGAAAAGCCCTGTGCAACAGATAAGCTTATGCTTATTTGAGTTTGTTTAGAGCTTATTTCTAATTCATTTAGCTTTCTCAGTTGTAACATTAGCTTATTATAAGCTGCTTAGCTTCTTTTTAGTTTCCTTTTGCTTATTGGATAGCTTATTAACCACTTAGCTTAAAATTTGTTCTTATTCCTTTTCTTACCCACTGTTGAAATTTTAAGCTAATTCAGAGCTTATTAGTGTTTTTCAATAAAAGTTGTAGCTTTAATAATTGCTTATTTCCTTGTGCTTAATTGGTTTGTAAAAGAAAAATCCAAAAAAATAAAATATTTTGCAAAAGGTACGCCGGGATTCGAACCAGTCAGGTCCCCTCACATCCCACGCCTCAACACCAACACCTGTAACCATTGCGCCCTTGGGTCTTTATTGGTTTTAGTTTGCAACGTTTAATATTTAAGGTACCTTGTAGTTTTATGCTAGTTAGCTTATTTCGCTTTTTAACAACTTATTTCATTAAGCACTAGTGTAGTTTTTGATTTTTCCTAGACTCAGTAGTATCTCAAGCATTTTCGTAAAAGTTTGATTTTTTGAAAAATGTTTTAGTATTTTTAATCATTTAATTGGTATAAAATCGTTTTTAATTCGTAGAAAATAAAATAAAACTCAAAAAAAATATTCCGCTTTTTCCTAAAATTTTCTTTTGTCATATAGTAAGTAAGAAAATTGTTTTTACACTCGTAGGACTTTTATTTCACAAATTTTACGTTTTTACTTGCTCACTCGCGTAATTTTTATAATTAACGTGCGTTTTCATTTTAAGTCACGTTTTTAGATAATTTAAGTTTACGTTTTAATTAAAATAGTTTATTTAAGTTATTTTGTTTTATAAAAAAAAAATCAAAAACATCATTTTGCAAATAGTGATAGCGTTTATTTAATATAATTTATCTTTTTAATTTTCTTTAATTTTCATTTAAGCCCCTGTAATTTATAAACTTTTTCTTTAGGTATAATTAATCATATCCCTTTTCCGTTCAAATTCTCTCGATCACTATACGTTTAATTATTCTCGCACAGCTCGTTGGGACATAACGACCTGGGGAAACACTGTACTCCTCTGATCTTCATTGCATTTGTGTCTGAACTGTTTTAAGTTTCTTACGGTTGGCCATTCACAAGTGGCTAGCTTGTGTGAGATAACTTGACGGTTTGTAGCCAATCAAATTTTGGCGCCGCTGCCGGGGAGCTGTGCTAATTATCTTACGTTTAGCAGATTAGTGATTTGAATATTCACTCCTTGTTCATACCATCTATATATGTTTATATTTTCTTATAAAAATCCAAAAATCCAAAAACATCTTAAAAATCAAAAAAACCCAAAAAGATTTTCTTTCTTTTACAAAATGTTTATCCAAAAATCCAAAAATATCCATCTTTACCCTCTCACATCTTTGATTCTTCATCCCTACCCCTCTGAAAACATTTGATTCTTTCTATGTCTTATCCTCACCCTCTTGGTTGTCAGTGGTGTGGTGGTCCTTATAATGGTGGCAATTGCCCCAGTTGTAGCATGGTGGAGTCAGGAAACGGGTCTGTCTATAACCAAGATCCCTATTCTTACCATAACACAACTGATTTATTCCATCAGCTACCACACTGTGAGACTCAGCAATTTTACTGTTGTGAGTACTGTGGTGGTTCACACTTCAGTTCTGATTGTCAATCGGGAAACACGCTTGTCTATGAGCAGTTTCCTGATAACAATTATGACTACCACACATATAACTCACAGCCACATTAGTTTTACTGTTGTGAGTATTGTGGAGGTCCACACTGTAGCTCTGATTGTCAAACAAGGAATCCATTTCCTGGTAACAATTACGACTCTTCGTATCATAACCAACCTCTACAGTACCAAATGAATCAGGCACTACCTCAGCCTGAGCCACTTCCTCAAAATCTTCTCCTTGATCTTTTGGATTTAGTGAAAGATTTGAAGGAATGTAAACATTCCCAAGATAATCCAAATCAAAATCCATGGAAGAATTGTTAGTGAAGAGCAGGTGCTGAAATAAATTCCCAAATTGCCTTTGAAAAATCTATTAGGGAATCAATTGCAAAAGAAAAGCAGCCAAATCTAGCTCTCAATTTCATTTTATTCCGATGATGATGATGAGGATACACTTGATATCCTTCAATTCTATAAAGATTCATCAAGTTCATCAGTTAATATCCCAGCAGTTGAGATTCATTCTCAAACAACGGCTATCACACCCAAAGCTCCCACTCACTCTCTAAACATGGGGGACGAGCATCTTGACACTGTTCCTGAAAAGGAATCGGACGAATTCATAAAGTCTAGTGTTGAGAACCTTGTCCCAATCCCGAGAGAGTCACAGGGAACTTCGGATCATATGTGTGATTCTCTTTCCCCTCTTGAGGGTTCAAAAGATCATTTTGAAACTTTCTCTGATCTTAGCGACGATTGTGCTTCCTATGGAAACATCGAGTATGTTGAGGCATCACTCCCACAGTCTAATCCTCTTCTTGAGGAGTTCACCGATGAACTCACTCACATCAATCCACTTTCATCGGAAAGTAATGATAGTCTTTTTGATTTCAAAGCCGATCTGGGAGAGACTGAAAGTCTCCTTGATAATGATCGTTCACTCACTTCTTATCCTAACAGTCCAATAGAGAATGTTGATCACTTTGTTCCTAAAACATTCAAAGCTATTTTCACCAATCCTCTATTTGAATTCGAATCTGAATTCACCTGGATTTCGAACAATCCAATCTTTGACAAGGATAGTGATGAGTCCACAATGGAACAAGAGTTCACAAATTCACATCATGTGAATGATTCTCTTCATGAGGAGTTCGCCGGTGAACTCACTCATATCATGACTCCGCGGGAGTATGATTGCTTGGATGGAAAAAATCATGATCGGGGGGAAAAGTTTTCAATCATGAGAGTTTGTATTTCTATGACAAATTTTCCAACCCTCCCTCCCGAGATGCTTTCCAAACCAAAGAGCTCAACCGATAAAATCCAAACGAGTGCAACTGCACTTGATCCTGAGGAAGAAGATCTTATCATGATCGTCATCATGATTTTCCTTCTTTTCTTCACCTACCTGGTGACTTCCTCTCTTCTTCACTCGTTCGGGAGTGAGGACACTATCTTTGACCCCGGCATTTTCATTTATTATTTGTAAGCCGGATCTCTCTATATCTCATCGGTGTGGAACTTTCGCGTACTTCAATGTTTATCCAAACATCTTGAATGAAAGTCCGATGGAGATTGTCTCTTCCACTTACTTCCCCATGAACAAATGAATGCGGGGATCGAGTCAAGCTAGCGACTCGGGAATCAAAAACAATAGCACACGATATGGGTTTTCACCCATATTTCTGACTTCTTTCTATTTTCTACCACCCTAGTGTGGGGGAGTTGCCCCACATGTTGTGTATATATATAAGTTTTCTAAAAAAAAAAAAAAAAATTCAAATAATGGCCGTAGTATTTCCCTTTTACGTTCTATGTTTCGGCATAACCGCCGGTACTTTGAATATTGAGGGCAATATTCATTTCTAGTGTGGGGGAATTCTCACGAATTTTATCATGTAATTATACCACCCAATTCCCCATTTTTGGCCAAATTTTTTTTTGGAGTAAGTGTTTTGCACTTACTCAACTTACGGTTATCAGTCCACCATGTCTAATAAACAAAAGGATTGGCTAATCCAGGAGCAAACGGCTCTTGGTAAAGATATCTCAAATCCGTTGACGGCTTGCAATTTGCCCAAAATTGTATGGTATTCAGCTCACCATATCCTTAAAAGTGAAGAGTTGGCTAGCCCGCAAGTTTATGGCTTGTGGTAAAGGCAGTGGAAAAACCATAATTGGTAATCGACTCACCAAAGATAATATTGATAATTTATCTAAGAGTTGGCTAGTCCGGAAGCAAACGGCTTCTGGTAAAGACAAATCAAATTCGTTGGAAGCTGGTGGTTTGCTCAAAATCACATGGTTATCGGTGTACCATAGTTCTTACTTGAACTAAAACATTTGGCTACTCCAGAAGTAATGGCTTTTGGTAAAGAGATTCAAATCCATTAAGTTTTTCTCAAAAGATTGCTAGGGACTAGCAATAGTTTAGTGTGGGGGATTGATGAGTGTGTAAATACTCATCATTTTTGGTCAAATCTGAACTGCAAAACGTTTAAAAATGCTCGGAAATGCATCAAAATACTGAAAATATCTCAAAATTGCATTTTATATGTTTCAGATGCAAAATGTTTAAAATCGGATGAAAAATGAGCTAAGTTTGCATAATTGGCAATTTCAGTCCCCCGATTTTCAAAAGTTGTCAAAAATAGTCCCTGAGCACTTATTTCAAAAGTAAAATCACCAAAGGTCCTTTTAAAATCATAACTTGTCAAAATTAGTCCTTTGGTGAAAAATATCAAAAGTTTTGAGAAATTACAAGTTTGGTCCTTCAAGTTTTAAATTTGGCAAAAATAGTCCTTGGAATTTTGAAAATGTCTAATATGGTCCTTGAACTATTGAAGCTTGTCACTTTTGGTCCCTTGAAACAACTTTGTGATATTGGCAGAATTGGTCCCTCAAGAATCTGAAATTACAAAATGGTCCTTGAATTAACACCCTTGGACCTTGAACCCTTTGTGACCTTTTTGAACCCCTGCCATTTACACCTTTTGACCCCCTGTCCTATTATATACCTGGTCAAATCCCAAGTCAAACAAACACCCATGTTTCCCTCCTTTTCTTCTTCCTCAACAACTGCCTGCATACGCCAGGCACAACCATCCCTCCACATCAACATACCTCCCTTATCACTCCACCTCTCCTAACAATCCAAATAGCATTTAATGCTGCTCCTTCATTACACTCAATCCCTCCCCACTGGTTAAAAAGTTTTCCCGCCAAAAACTAAATCAACGGCTAAAAAGGAGTCAGATCATCCAACGGCCAATTTTATTGGTGGGAAAGGTTCAGAATCTCAAGTGAAAAGCTTTTTGTTGACTATATAGAGGGAAGAGAAGCAAGGAGATAAAGGAGGAGAGTGTAATCTTATTTTTACTTATGTCGTTTTTAAGTTTTCCATTGTAAGGTTAAGCTTTTCAATACTTTGTAATCATATTCCAGTGTGTTATAAACCGTTTTCAGTTATCAATTTCATGTTCTAAGTATAAAGTCTGTTTATGCCATTTTTAAGCTAAAATTCTCAAATCAGCTTATTGTTGTTATTAGTGTTGTCAAAGAACTCATAAGCTCATATAATTTCATTATATAGCTTCTGAGAGCTTTTAGTAAGTCTAAAACTTTGTTTAGTATCAAAAACAGAAAATTCACAAAAATCAAGAAAAATAGTGAGAAAATAAAAAATCTATGGAAATGAAGTTCAATGACTGAAGCAGGTTGGTAATTGGATTGTTTTTGGTTTAGAGCTTAGTGGTAAGCATATAGGAGTGATCTTATGTTCTCAGTTCTCATCTTTATGCCTAAACTCACTTTGTAAGCTATTTCTTTGAAATTTGCAATTCATAGTATTAGTGTTTAAATGTTGCTAATTACAAGTTTTATCTTATCTCATTATAGTTAATAGAAGTTAATTTATAGCTTTTATGGTTTAAAAAGTTGTTTTAGTACAATAAGCTTCATAACAGTTTAGTATAAGGGTGTTTGGATTAGCCTAGTTAATTGTGTTAGAGGGCATCTGTGTTATTACTTGTTGTTGTTTCATATCACCTTAGTGTTTAATAGCTCAGTTCTAGTATAAAATTTAGTCCTTGTTTCATAAAAAGTCAAAATCATCTTGATTCTGTCCTATATTCATAACTGTTAGAAATTTATGTTTCATAATCATGCATACTAGTGTAAAAGTTGTTTATATAGCCTGAATAAGTCTTGTAGTAGCTTAATACATCAAATTAGATCATCTAGGATCATTAGAAGTTCATCAAAGTCAAACTGGTTCATTATTTAAAAAGTCAAAATTTCCTAGAAGCAGTTTTTGAATAAACTTTACAATTTCACTGTGATCTTATCATTAGGATTTAGGACTTAAGCCTTTGGGATATTAAAGTTTAACTGCTTAAATAAATTAGAAAAATAGTAGTTCACTCCTAATCAGCTTATTAAGTGCTTTTCACTTAGCTTCTTTTGACCCCTTTTTCTGAAAAACTGCCCTGTGCAACAGATAAGCTTATGCTTATTTGAGTTTGTTTAGAGCTTATTTCTAATTCATTTAGCTTTCTAAGTTGTAACATTAGCTTATTATAAGCTGCTTAGCTTCTTTTTAGTTTCCTTTTGCTTATTGGATAGCTTATTAACCACTTAGCTTAAAATTTGTTCTTATTCCTTTTCTTACCCACTGTTGAAATTTTAAGCTAATTCAGAGCTTATTAGTGTTTTTCAATAAAAGTTGTAGCTTTAATAATTGCTTATTTCCTTGTGCTTAATTGGTTTGTAAAAGAAAAATCCAAAAAAATAAAATATTTTGCAAAAAGGTACTGCCTGGGATTCGAACCCAGGTCAGTCCCCTCACAGTCCCACGCCTCAACACCAACACCTGTAACCATTGCGCCCTTGGGTCTTTATTGGTTTTAGTTTGCAACGTTTAATATTTAAGGTACCTTGTAGTTAAGTTAGCTTATTTCGCTTTTTAACAGCTTATTTCATTAAGCACTAGTGTAGTTTTTGATTTTTCCTAGACTCAGTAGTATCTCAAGCATTTTCTGTAAAAGTTTCAGATTTTTTGAAAAATGTTTTAGTATTTTTAATGATTTAATTGGTATAAAATCGTTTTTAATTCGTAGAAAATAAAATAAAACTCAAAAAAATATTCCGCTTTTTCCTAAAATTTTCTTTTGTCATATAGTAAGTAAGAAAATTGTTTTTACACTCGTAGGACTTTTATTTCACAAATTTTACGTTTTTACTTGCGCACTCGCGTAATTTTTATACTTAACGTGCGTTTTCATTTTAAGTCACGTTTTTAGATAATTTAAGTTTACGTTTTAATTAAAATAGTTTATTTAAGTTATTTTGTTTTATAAAAAAAATCAAAAACATCATTTTGCAAATAGTGATAGCGTTTATTTAATATAATTTATCTTTTTAATTTTCTTTAATTTGCATTTAAGCCCCTGTAATTTATAAACTTTTTCTTTAGGTATAATCAATCATATCCCTTTTCCGTTCAAATTCTCTCGATCACTATACGTTTGATTATTCTCGCACGGCTCGTTGGGACATAACGACTGGGAAACACTGTACTCCGATCTTCATTGCATTGGTGTCCGAACTGTTTTAAGTTTCTTACGGTTGGCCATTCACAAGTGGCTAGCTTGTGTGAGATAACTTGACGGTTTTCGACCAATCGTGATCACCGTTTTCTCCAATGGTGGTGGAGAGTCGAATCCTGAGGTTTATCTGTTGCAGGAGGTTATTGAGATGCTCCAGTAGTGGTGGTGGTCTTTGGTGGTGGTGGTGGCATAGATGATGAAGACTCGCCTGTTTTCTTCTGACATTTAGCCTTTGGAGCCTTGTCTGTGTCATCATCGTCTCGATCGCTTCTCAATACCAGCAGCTTCCTTGCATGTAGTCTTCAATTGATGAGCTAGAAGTAGCTTAAGAAACTTCAATTCATCCGAAGTGAGTGTTGAAGATCGAAAGCGTCATTTGAACTATCAACTGTGATGAAGATCGGTTTGGTTACATTTAGAGGCGGACTGGTTGAGTCCGCATAGTCACCGGGTAGTAATGATTTTCTGTCGATCGGTGTTCTCAAAGTCGGATAGAATTGTTTGGAGAACATGTCTTTGGTTATTCCCGGGACATACTGAAGGAGGAACTGATGAGTGTATTCCTTTATCTTCTTTTCCATTTCCCCTTGAACATATCGGTTGAGGAATAACTTGATCGATCTCTCTCTCAATGAAATTGTTCATCTCTTGTCCAAGTAAATTGACCCTGTCAGCTAGTTGATTCAACTTTCTGTCTACCAAGCTTCGTCTTCTTGCTTGCTTAATGACCTTTTGGATCTTGGTCTTGGCACGAGATGCCCATGTATCAGTGGGTTTCTTGACCAACTTGGATGATGATCTGGTGGTTGTATCTTTTGATGGTGGTGGTGAAGAGTGAGATGATGATTCAGTTGTGGATGGGTCATGAGGTGGCTCTGAAGATTGTTCAGATTGTCTCGGATGTAGCTGTCAACTTCAATTTGAATACTTTCTTCCTCTTCCTTCTTAGCAAGGGCTTCTTCCTCAGCCTTTTCCTTGGCGCTTTCTCCACATCTTCATCAGTAATCTTCTCTGTCTTTTCCGGTTCGTCTTCCTCAAAATCAAACTTAACCCCATAATCTTGTTGCTGCTGCTCTGTTGATTCCTTTGTGGTGGCACTAGTTCCCTTATCGGGTTGATTAACCACATCAAGAACAGGTGTGATAAGAGTACCACCACTGGAACCTCCAGGGCCTCTCAACTGTTGTTCTGCAAACTCTTTGGCAACATGCTGCAATCTTAGTTATTTGAGTCTTCGATAAGCTCTCTCTTCATCCTTTGGATCATTATCTTCATCAGAATCTTCTTTCTTTTCTTTAGTCACTGGTTTCTTTCCCTTGTCTGATTGGGGACTTGGTGGTTTGTCTTCTGACATCGGTGAGGATGTATCATCTGTTGTTGTTTCGGAGTAGTAAACCACCTCTTCGACTCAGATTTGAGTCGTCTTCCTCTGGAATATCTTCAGGTTTAACTTAAGGATGGACGATTTGAGTTGGGGCTCTTTTCTTGCGGGATAGGTTCCTTTTCGGATACTTTTAGGCTCCCTAGTGCTTTCGGTGCTTCCAGCCGCTACCTCATCTTCTAGTCCTTTTAGGAGCCACATCAGAAGTCTTTTCATCCATGAACCCGACTTTACCTGCTCTCACTGCTTCTTGGTAACGTAGATACGAAGGAAGACTCTTGATTGTGTCGGAGTAGGCGGTCAAGTAACTCTGCACCTTGTTTCTTTGTTGATGAGTCCTTAAATATGACAACGTTCAACGTTGGCTCATATAACACTGAGTGATTCTTGGGGTCATTAATTCTCATGGGGATTTCCCGATTTTGCCCGAGAATGTTCTGAATCAACAACTTTGTATATCTGATAAAAGGAACCTTTAACCCAGGCTTCTTGAGATGCTGCATCATATCTTCCCATTTCATGCTTGCATAGTCAATGTGTTGCTTGTTGACCATTCCCCACAAAGTTTGTAGGTGCATGAGTTTAGGATGCTCATGACCGTTGTATCTTCTAGATACAGACTTAGCGATCATGATGTACAGTGTCCTCTAAGGTTGAGGGATATTCTTCGGTCGACGTGGAGTGTCGGTGATGACTCCAGCAGCTTCATCATAACCAATGTCGACCATGAATTGCATTATGGCCTCTTCATTAAGGAGTTGGCAAGTAATCAGCAGTGAATTGGGCGAAGAAGAATAGTACGAAGGTCGCTACCGTAATCGTGTCTTCCTTGTTGTTGAGAGTCACTTTGACAACATCTTGACCATCAATCTTCTCCATCGTGTGCCAGAATTGATGAATATAGATTTCAGTCTGTAGCTGAGTTGGTAAGCATGAGACTGTAGGGATGAGCACTGAGAATATCCACGACAACTCTGCAAGAGGATTCCGAGCAAGTGAAGTTATCAAAATCGACCCTGAGATTGTTCTTTCCAATCATTGTGGTAATCCGTTGGGAAGATATCTTCCACTGTGAGTTCGTTGGATGCATTGAGATTTTCCATGTTGACGTCCATTTCATGATCCGAAGATATTGAGACAAGAGAACCAACATATCGAAAGACATTATGTTAGTCAAAAGTTGATTTTATTGTCCAATTATTGAAGTTGTTATGTTTATGAATGTTACGAGTCCAAAGTCACTTTTAGTCCAATAGTCCAAAGTTGACAAGATAAGTTACGTGAGTATGTTAATTTTGAATTTTAATGTCCAAATTTCACTTAATCACACAACGTTTTAACTTTTGTAGCTTATTAGTGACGTTTTGGTTTTGTGACATTATGAGTAACTTATTACAAGTTTTGTACGCGCAACATTTCAAAATAAAGTTACAAGTTGGATTATGCATAAGAAAGTAAGCTTATGCGTAAACATGACAACCTTAAGCGTAGACGTAGGCTTAAGCGTAGGAGTAACCCTTAGGCATAAGAACGACTTACGCGTAGGAGTATACTCTTAGCTTATGAGCTTACGCGTAGGCTTAGGTTAGGGACTTACGCGTAAGGTTTACTCGTAAGAGTAGCCCTTAGGCGTAGAAATTCAAGTTTACGCATATCCTTCACAGGATACGCGTAGTCCCACTATAGACCCTTATGCGTAAGTGTTACGCGTAAGATCGCTCTTATGCGTAACCTCTACGCATAAGGTATTCCTTAAGATTAAGCCAAGACACATTGATTCTGAATCTTTTACGAATAGAAGCCTGTAATAATTAAATATAAAAAACATATTAACATGTATTCCAACTACTTTCAAGATCACAAGGCTTAACAAGTTCTAACCAGTTACGCATATGATAACTTAGGCGTAAGTTTAAGCTTAAACCCTAAACCCTAAACCCTAAACCCTATTCTTACGTGTAAGAGATTTAGCCATGGAAATTCATCAAAACTTTTTCAGCACTATCATAGATGTTAATGAAACAAGTTCTAACTAATTTTAACATCAAACATTCACAGAATCAAAAATACTCATTTATACGCACGTATAAACCCTAAAAACTTAATTCTCAAATTTTGTTGTTTCTGGGTGAGATTCTTGAATGAATATGATCAATTAAACATGTTTAGAACCTATCTTAAGCATCTAATCATGCTAAAACATCCAAACGAAGAAACGCCTAAATATGAACAAGAACCCTAATATTCGAAAATGATTTAACCAAGTTTCTGGATTGAAATTTTTGATAAAAATGGTTATAATACTTGATTTTAAACACTTTGACACTTTCCATTTCATCAAAAACACACTATATCAAATTCTTGTTCATACGCGTATGCGTAGAACACAAAATCATGCATATTTCAAAATCTAACCGTTGGATTTGTGAAAAATTAAAAACCAATGTTTGTTTTTATGATTAGAAGCTATAACAACTTACAAATTTCGGTTTTGATGCATGGATTTGCGTTTTGAATCTTAGGCGTGGATATGGTTTAGGCTGAGAATTAAAAGCAAGTAGTTAAAATATTAAATGTGTTTGGTGAAGAGGTTTTATTAAAATGAGTTTTAAACTTTGACAAGTTTGGCCCCTCCTCCACAACAATTTTCAACCAAGACCCATAACTTCACTTTGGTTAAGCAAACCATCATTCTTGGAAAGAAACTTGACGATACTCCCCCTCGACTTTTGAAATGATAAAATTTTAAAACATTTGAGTCCGAGGAGAGTATTTAACAAGAAACGTATCCACCATTTTTGAAGAAGCAACATTTTTAGTTAACATGCAAGTACAAGGTTTTATGAGACTGAAAAAATATTTACATTCTCCCCCTCAACACTTGCTCGGGAAAAATGATGAAAGATTTGACGGAACAAAGTGTTGACGGTAGATTTGTACTTGCAATGTTTGAAAGAAATTTAGATAGAAGAATATTTTTGAATTTTATCAGATTTTATATTTTTCTATTTTGTTTTTGAATATTTATTTACAAAAGAGGTTTTGGTGTTTGACATTTTTCAAGAATGTTTTAAAAGTTCGTCCAGTTCTTCTGGAGTCAAACACCTCATACCAATCCGGTGAATCAAATCATTAAACCTTGCTGGGGCTAAGGATTTAGTGAGAAGATCCGCCAGTTGGTGTTCAGTATCAACAAAGTATAATTCAATGGTACCCTTTTCCACATGCTCCTTTATGAAATGATATCGAAGATCGATGTGCTTGGACTTCGAGTGTTGAACAGTGTTGCACGAGATCGCAATAGCACTCCGATTGTCACAGTACACCGGGATTCTGTCAAATACGTAACCAAAGTCCTTGAGTTGTGTTCTCATCCAAATGACTTGAGCACAACATGTGGACATGGCTACATATTCTGCTTCTGTTGAGGACAACGATGTAAAATCTTGTTTTTTCGATTGCGATGACACCAGTTTATCACCAAGGAATTGTAAACCACCTGAAGTACTTTTCCGAGAGTCTAAGCATCCTGCATGATCAGCGTCTGAAAAAGCTATTAGTTTAAAACCAAAATCTTCGGATCCCAGATCCCCAAATTAATGGTTCTCTTTACGTATCGGAGGATTCTTTTAGCCTCAGTGAGGTGTTTCTCAGTTGGCCGCGATTGATAACGGGAGCAAAGATATACAGAAAATACAATATCGGTCTCGGGTCTGTTAGATGCATGAGAGACCCAATAATACTTCGGTATTTGGTAGGATCAATCAATTTCCCATGTAAATCAGCATCCAGTTTGTTGGTATGTACCATTGGTGTTGCATAGGTGTCACAACTTTGCATTCCATGTTTGTTTAAAATTTTAAGAGCATATTTGGACTGACTTAGGAAAATACCACGGGGTGATTGATGAACTTGTAGTCCTAAGAAGAACGTAAGTTCACCCATCATTGACATTTCAAAATTTGTTTTCATTAGTTTTGAAAAAGCATTTGAGTACTTTTTGTGGGTAGACCCAAAAATGATGTCATCCACATAAATTTGAACAATTAAAATGTGTGCCCCGTGATATTGGATAAACAGTGTTGGGTCGACCAATCCTTTGACAAAATTATGAGAAAGGAGGAAGGATGACAACTTATTATACCACGCCCGAGGGTGTTGTTTGAGACCGTAAAGAGCCTTGTTCAGTTTGTAGACGTGATTAGGGAACTCTGGATCAACGAATCCTTCCGGTGACTAACATATACCGTTTCCGTCAGTTTACCATTCAGAAAAGCGGCTTTGACATCCATTTGATAGACCGTGATGTTCATGTGAGCCGCGAATGCCAGAAAAATCCATACAACCTCAAGTCTAGCTACCGGTGCGAATGATTCTTCGAAGTCAATCCCCTCTTCCTGTCTATAACCCTTAGCCACCAGACGTGACTTATTTCCGATAACCGTACCTTCAAAGATCTAACTTGTTTTTCCAAATCCATTTGAGACCAATGACATAGAACTGATTGAGTTCTTCCTGCATGGATTCAATCCAGTTGTCTTTGGTCATTGCATCTTTAATGTTTTAGGTTCAGTTTGACGACGGTGAGGGCATAAATGCGTGTTCACCGTCACGAAGGCGTTGTCTAGTAACGACTGGTTGATTCGGGTTTCCAATGATGTTAACAAGAGGATGGTCTTTAGTCCAACGATGTGTGGAGGGTTGATGTTGATATACATTGTGCGATTAGGTGGATTCAGATGGTGGTAGAAGATTCCGCAACATTTGAAGATGCAGTTTGAGCAAAAGGGTTGAAGAATGCATTTCCATCATAATCCGGGTGCGGTACATCTTGATTCAGAAGATCATCACCGGATCAGCGTCATTGGATGCGGTTTGTTTGGCTGTTGTTGTAGAATCAATTGGAGGTGCTTCACAACAGCTTGTTGTTGTTTCAGTGTATCGGGATTGGAATATTATCGTTGAGCAGGTGGAAACATTTGATACATCTAGATCACGTTGATCAATATCATCACTAAACAGAGGAGCAAATAACGTTTCCATTTGACGACGAGTAAGTCGTAAGCTTGGTTCGGTGATGATGGGGTTTGGGGGAAGCTTAGACGGTTATGTCCGGGTTCCAAGCTGTTTTGCTCAGAAGCCATTTCTGTAAGTTCATCAAAATTAGCATGAATCGTTTCCATAATCTCCCTTGTACGACGATTCCAAATCTGGTATCCTTTTGAGTTTTCACAGTATCCAACGAAGACTCCAATGTCAGCTTTGGCCTTGAGCTTTCCAAAGTCATCACGATCATTATTTGGGTAACATAGAGCACCAAATACATGAAAGTGTTTGAGATTCGGTTTACGGTTATGGATAAGCTCATAAGGTGTTTTGTTGCGGCGTTTGGTTATCATAGAACGGTTTTGAGTGTAGCATGCAGTTGACATGGCTTCAGCGCATAAATAATCTGGAAGTTTTGCATTGATCAACATCGTTCTTGCAGCTTCCACTAACGTACGGTTTCGTCTTTCGATAACTCCATTTTGTTCTGGTGTCCGTGCAATAGATGTCTGATGCTCAATTCCCACTTTCTCATAGTATTCTCGAAGAGTTTGATTCACAAATTCAGTTCCTTTATCTGTTCTGATTTGTCTGACTGTGTTCCAGAGCTGAACTTGAATTTTCGTGAGAAAGGTGATGATCATCTGTGGAGCTTGATCTTTACTTCGAAGAAAATAAACCCAAGTCCATCTTGAGTAGTCATCAACAATTACTAGAATGTAGCATTTTCCATTAATCGTCTGCAGACGCATCGGGCCACACAAATCCATGTGAAGAAGATGAAGCACATGCTGAGAGCTGTGTTCCACCTTTGAGGAAAAATGAGCACGAGTGCTTTTCCCTTGTTCACTAGCTAAGCATAGATGATCTTTAGAATACCGAAACCTTGGAAGACCTTCAACAAGTTTGTATCGTGCAAGATTGGTTATGGTTTGAAAGTTTAAGTGTGAAAGTCGTCGATGCCATAGCCAAGATTTTGTTGATGTTGCCTTAGAAAGTAGACAAATGGGAGATGAAGCAATCATGTCTTGCATTGAGATTGTGTAAAGGCTTGATGTGCGGTTTCCAGACATAAGATCGTTTCCTTGTAGATCACGAATGAAACAAGTTTCCTCCCTAAAAGCAACTTCCAAATCTCCATCACAAAATTGACCGACCGAAAAGAGATTGTGACCGAGACCTTCCACATAATTAACCCCGCTAATTTCGATGTTCCCATTGATGTAATCTCCGTAGCCCATGATAGCTGCGAAGTGATCATTCCCGAACCTGACAGTACCGATGAACTTTTAGACAATGTTTGATAACAGTTTGAGATTTCCTGTCATGTGTCGGGAACATCCGCTATCAACAATCGATAGGATGATCTGTATCACCTGCATTACACACAGACGACACAGGTGGAATAGAAGTAGAGGTGGAACCCGAAGAGTTAGAGGGTTCCGTTATAGTTACAATTGAGACACACATGTTAATGATTTTAGGAATCCATTTAAATCCGGGTGTATTTTGTAACCATCTCTGCCAAGTCCAACTAGTTCGTGCTTTGGTCTTAGTGAATGCACTAGGTGATATTTTCTTCCTAGGAGGTGAAGTGGGTTCTATGGGTACATCAATGATCATAGCGAGAAACACTAGAGGAGGTTTACCTAGCACTGACTTAGAAGCATTAGTGGGCCTAGAGGTAATCCGTTTTCTATTATTCCACTTACGAGATAAGATAGACTTAGCAACACATTTATCATGACAACCAGAAAACATGATTTTACGACAACCAACAGAGGATGCTTCAAACATAACATTCAAAGTACTTAAAGGTTAAGCATTCGTTACATCACTTTTTCTATTACATTTGTCCAACGCAATGTCTAAAGTGGGTGCAACATGAGTGTTATTCAAAGTCCTAAGGTGTTCTTCTACTTCAGAGGTCTTTATTGTTCTTCTCTTACGTTGCAACTTCCTATTCTTCGTGATTTTGCTCTTAAGCTGTGAAGTGCTAACGTTGGGAAAAGAGGCAACTACTCTTGTATCAGTGGAAGGAAGCACATTAGTATCTTGTGGTTTGTCATTAGGTGTTCTAGTGTCAATTTTAAACATTCCAGGTGCAAGGACATTTGTGTTACTAATCTTATCTTGTTCATACTTCCCTAACTTCTCTTTCAACTCAACAATAGTGTGCAACAATTCTTGATTTTCTGAGCGAACGTTTCCACTAACGTTTAAGACTTCTTTAGTATATGCAAGATGATTATCAAGTTCTTGTGATGCCTTAGCACGAGTCTTTTTGAGCAAATCAAATATGACACCATATTCAGTTTTGAATTTGGCAATTTCTTGTTCATATTTTGAAATTTGACATTTTAAAGACACGTTGTCATCATCCAGTTGTTCAAGTTTTGGATCAAAAGATTTTTCACGCAAATGGTTGATTTTGTTTTGCAAAGCAAGTTCTCGATTTTGACATTCTTTTTGACACCATTGAAGACGACATTTTGCATTCGAAAGTTCATTTAACAAACGCTCATTTTCAATTTTCAAAGACTCAATTTGCGGCACATTATCGATATTCTCAACATTATTAATCGGCTGTAGCCTGGAGAGATGTTAGGCTCATAAGATAACATTCGCCTTACAATGACACAACGCGTTTTGTAGTCTACTGCGGGTGGAGTTCTTAGGAACTGGCAGTTAAGCGTGCTCATGTGAGAGTAGTACTGGCTTGGGTGACCTGCCGGGAAGTCTTCAAATGAGGCCACAAAACAAAGCCGTGAGCCTGCGGGCAAAGCGGACAATATTGTGGTCTGAGTAGGCGGGATGTTACAAGTGGTATCGGAGCCACTCCTGAGCCGTTCGGGATGGTGGGGCAAACCTCATCGAGGACGATGAGTCCCTAAGGGGGGTTGTTTGTAACACCCCAGGCAAATCCCACATCGGCTGTGGCCTGGAGAGATGTTAGGCTCATAAGATAACATTCGCCTTACAATGACACAACGCGTTTTATGGTCTACTGCAGGTGGAGTTCTTAGGAACTGGCAGTTAAGCGTGCTCATGTGAGAGTAGTGCTGGCTTGGGTGACATGCCGGGAAGTCTTCAAATGAGGCCACAAAAACAAAGCCGTGAGCCTTCGGGCAAAGCGGACAATATTGTGGTCTGAGTAGGCGGGATGTTACAGTCAACAACAATATAATCAAATGCATATGCAACCGTATGTAAAAACACAACATTGATGGTATCAGCACAGATAACATCTTCCAAGAGTCGATCAACATGATTTCTTAACATTTTCTTTTTACGTTTAGTATTTGAAATCGATGTTTCGTTTTCTCAAAACTGTTTTCATAAGCCCAATCTCCTTCTGAAGATCCCATTCCCAATATATTGCACACATTTTGAGATTTCGGACATGGGGTAAAAGTCTTTTCTGAAAAATCTCTCTTTGATTTCGCGCATGTGGCGACTGAAAATGTTCATATTTTATTTCAGAATTAACTTCAATTTCACGTTCCATTAGTTTGATGTTAGACATGAGTGTATCAAAATATTTAAGAACTTGACATCGTTCGGGTAATGATTTTACTTCACTGAAAGAAGGTAAAGGACCATTAATTTGTGCAACATTGTGTCGGGGACCACAGTTAGAAGAGGACTCGTGAAGTGGTGTGATAACCCAAGGTGTGTTAGTATTATCCTGTTGTTTTACAAAAGGTATGATTTTTGAGTAATCGAATGGTTTGTTATATTCATCATTTTCCTTTTTTAATCGAATCTCAGCATCAGCATCTGTTTCCTCATCACGATTATATTCAACAACACTCATAATTGAATCATCAATTCTATGTTCTGCACTGTAAACTTGAGGATTTGGTTTGAATGCTCTATGTGAAAAACTTGGTTTGTAATCAGCAAGAATTGGTCCATATCCATCTGGATTTGGTTTAAAAGAAAACTTTTGAATTGTTGTGATTGACTCACCATGTTTGTATACAACATTTTGAAATTATTTTATTTTGTTTTATAAGTCGACAATTTCATCAAGATACTCATCAATTTGTCTCCGCAAATGCTTTTTGTACTCACAAAACTGTTTTTGACAAGTTAACAACTCAGACTTGGCCTTTTGAGTTTCCGAAGTGAGAGCGTTAAGTTGTTGTTTATGATCAAATTTTTGTTGTTCTATTTGAGACAGCAAAGCATTTTTGGATTCAACTAGATCACGTATCTGTTTTTCCAAAGATTTTTCATTTTGGTATGATTTTGCAAATGCGACTTCAAAACTGTGTTCACGTTTCTCTTTAGTTTCAAAAATGTTGAGTTTGAACTTATAGCATTCATTATCCTTAGTCAACAGTGCAATTTGATCTTGCAGTTTCTTATTGATCTCATTGCATTTTCCAGTTGAGATTGGTTGGTCTTAAATAAGTTGGTCATGAGCTCAAGATCTGGATTAGACAAAGGTTCATCTTGTTCAACTTGAGTCTCAACATAATCATTATTTAGATCCTCAAATATGACCACGGAGTCAACTTGATTATCAATATTAACCATAAGGTCATCTTGATCGTTAAATATAACTACGGGATCCATTTGATTATCGTCGGAATAAGATGTAGAAGACTCATGTTGAACACTCTGAGCCTCGTCGGATGCAGATGTTGGCAGAGATATCAAATCATGTATAAGTATATTAGGATCCGGTACTGATACAAGCCCTCGGTGTCATACACGGGCCTGTGTCACTCATGTGGAGCTCTTGCATGTTTGCCATTAATATCACAGTGCATTAGCCCTGCAAGTCCTCCATATCATCATCAGAATCAGCATCGGCCATGAAGCTCTATTCCTTGTTGGTAAGTGTTCCACCAGCTTCATCCTTGAGAGCCAAGAGTAAAGCCTCCTTGTGATAAGCGCTGCCTCTTGTTCTCGGCTTTGGGCATGCATTAGCCAGATGACCCTTCTCATTGCAGTTGTAGCATCGAAGACCATTAAACCCAGTCTGAGCATTTCCTTGATCAACCATTTGAACCCGTTGTTGTGGAGCACCCATGTTATTCCTTCCATTAACATTAAACCCTTGACCATTACCCATCTGACGACCATTTCCACGGTTCTGAACCTCAACTCTTCCATTGTTAACAACAGCTTGATTTCTTGTGTTTGAGGAGGTACGGATGCGATTGTTGGATTTGTTTGCGAATCTCCTGAAGGCTCTAGCAATCATGACAAATCCTTGATTCAATGCATTGAAGGCTTCTGCATCCTCATTTGATTCACTGTAGAGTGTTTGATTGATTGTTGTTGTTGTTGTATGGAACCAATTGAGTTTTTTGTGATTGTTGTGATGGATCATATGGTGTAATTTGAGCAGTTGGTTGTGGAGGATTTGTTAAGACAGTTGGCAAGTTCGGAAATTGAGGATAACATGCTTGAGTGTACAAAGCAAGAGTTTGATTATCCGGAAGTGATGGTGAAGCAGGGACTCCACGGATGATTCTGTCTTTGTCTACTTCCTTTTGATGGTGCTTCAAATAGTCATACAACAATTCGTAAGTAGCTTGATGAAGATTCTTCGCTTGATGGATGAATGTAACGTACTTCTCCCAATCAGGACCAAGACAGCTCAGGAACTTCGTGTTGATTGCAATCCTTGGCATAATGATATTATGTTTATCCAAGTCATTGATGATGTCTGAGAACCGATGATAGTATGACTCTAATGACTCCCCTGGTTCAATCATGAAGTTTTCATATGCTAAGTAAATTTTGGATTCCATGTATTCTTGATTGAGTTCAGTGCCTTCCATTAGAAGATGAATGTGCTCCCACATTGCTTTAGCGATCTTCGAGCATCAACACTAGGAAGTATCGGATTAGGTAGACCCAAAAGGATATATTGCATTGCAAGTTCATCAGCTTCTAAGTGAAGAATTTGGTCAAGAGCAAGTTGATCGAGGCTGACAATGTTGGTAACATCATCTCTTGGTGGTTTAGCAGTTGGATCTCCGAGTATAGTGATAGTAGGCATCTGAAAAGGACCTTCAAGTATGGCCTTCTTCAAAAACTTTCCATGTGGTTTCTTGAGATCACAAAACCTAAAAAACCTTATCACCCATTGATCGTAGTTACCGGGAGTGAGCATTGGAGGTCTATCAAGGGATCCAGCTTCATGAATGGATTGTTGGCTGCTTAAAGCTTCACACATCTTTTCAAACCATGAAGGTTCCTTTTGCATTGTGACATTCGTAGCATACTTAGCGGGAAACTGATATTGGAAGTAGTTACAATGTTGAACTTGTTGACAAGGGTTTGGTTGAGGCATCTGTGGTGGAAGAGGGTTTGCTCCTTATGCATCATTTCATCATTTTGCTTCCAAGAGACCTAAAAAGGGAAAAGGAACGAAATTAAGCAAGAACGTATATAAAAGTGTGCAATTAAGGGCTTAAATGACCCCTTAAAAGTGTACGTTTTAAATCCTTATCAAATATCCCTACACTTGGTATTTGCTTGTCCTCAAGCAAATGTGCTTTTGTCCAATCAATTTATAAGTTAGTGGGCATGAAGCATTGGTTTAACATAATTCATAACAAGTAAAAGCACCGCAATAGTCATAACAAGTATGGAAATTATATACTAGCACCTCACAAGGGGTGTTTGGATTATCTCATCTCTTGGGTGTATATGAAATATAGTAAATGGAAATGGAAGATAAACACTCATTAACCGGTCATAGTTCATAGATTACCATAGGCTTGAGACTAGATCAAACCTCCACCGCTTTGGCGTAAGCACCTAGGAACAACTATCTAAGAGGTCTTTTAAAGGGTTGTAACGTTAGGCTTATGGTAGGGAAACAAAGGGTTTGGTTGGATAGGCGATTTAGTGGTGGCAAGTTAAAAATCTTATGTTACAAGCATGAAAAGAATGGCGTTGCTAAGCCAAGACTCGACTCACTAAACTCTAGATAATTTGAAACAAACAAACATAAATATAAAGATAGATGTAGGATGGTAGCCTGTTTTTTTTTTCTTTTTTTTAATCACTCCCTTTTTTTTCAATTTTTTTTCTTTTCTTTTTTTTGCATACACTTTTACTCTACCATCCTCTACGATAACATCAAAATATAAGGGATTTATAGGAGCATCCCTACACTTGAGTTTTTATTATTCTAACACTAATTTAACCCGAATTGAAAAGATCAAAACACTTGGAGTACTTTATTACGTAAATAAAGGGAATTTGAATTTAACGTTCTTTCCCGTCACTCCATAAAATTTTACTTTACCCATGAGTCCTAATCGTCCCAAAGCTGTGTACAAAAGATATGACTCGACTTAGCAACCATGCAAGTAACTAGATAATTGAACTAAGGGTTTAGTATGATAACAATAATGCACTAAAGGTGAGTGCATACAAGGTAGGCTAAGGTGATTTGGGGGTGGATTGTAAACAATGCTCTTCATTGATATTCCGAAAAACTGAAATATCACGAGACCCGCGAAAAGGATAGGCTCTGAGGGGTTAACTAGGGGTATCGTGTACTAAGTATGAGTACATCGCAAGGGTGTGGGGGAATTACTCAACCGATGTGGAAGAAGTCATTATAATACGGGTATCAAACAAGGGTTATCCTAATGCCTCTTATCATTTAGTTATTCCTAACTACACAAGTGTAGTCTCACTAGTATCTCGGAATGCATCACAAAACAAGTTCTAGAATCTAATATACTACCGGTACACTCTCGAAGCATTAAAGGTGAATGCTTAAATTCCTATAGATCTAGGGGCGAACCTCACATTTTTGGGGTGGAATTTGAGTGGTAAAGGGTTTTTGTGCTAGTCATATAACTCCTATCCATGAGATACTTTATTAAGACTAAAGTCCCACCCGTACATGTCATGAAATTTTTTAAATTTGGTGCTAAAATTGCCCTAACAAATATTTCTCATGGTTTATTACACAAATGAAATAGGACAAGACAAATGATCAGGGAAAAGCATAGTTTCAAAGTTCCCGTTTTATTCTCCCTCCCTACACTTAAACTGAACATTGTCCCCAATGTTCCCCGAAAGTATCAAAATTATGATAACGGAAGGTAATTAAAAGAAAAAGAAACTAGTACTCCCCTGATTAGCTCGGTAGGATCCGTGTGAAGTAGTGGTTAAATTCTTTCCAAGAAGAATGTATGCGTGATAAGCTCCATCCAATCTTATGTTTCTTCTTCTTGATAAATAAAACCTGCACACTTTAAGAAAATAGATGAAACCTTCATGTAAAATCGGCGGTAAAACTATATATGACTCTACTACACTAGGATATAATGCTTGTGGAATGGATGTTTGCATATTTTCTGGAAAATTAAGACCTGAGAATTTCCAAAAATTTATAATTAGCACGGAAAATGAGAGAAAGTTTCATAAGATGTTTCTGCTCCTCCTGAGGTCGTCAGGTTATAATCCTGACGCCGTGAGGTTATCCTGACAGAAACTGGTCTACTGCGTTTTTCTAGAAAAATTACACCTTTAAAATCTGGAAAAATTCCTGCAAAACATCCATTATGACTCGATACAAGCATTTGACTCTAACAAACACACACACACACACACACACACACACACACACACACATATATATATATATATATATATATATATATATATATATCAATAATCGTAGTTCTTATGTTCACGTTCTTTTAAAAACGTGTGTAATCCTCCATACACTTATCCTTTTTGTAAAATACCTTTATATGTAATTAAGATGAGGTTAAAGACAAAATAAAGCATTTTAACAAATTCAGACATGAGAACATACAATAATGAAAAGATATATGACACACGAACAAGCAAACAATTAAGCATGGGTTGCCTCCCACGAAGCGCTTTTCTTTATTTATGAGTCTTGTACCTAGACTCGAAGTCGTGCTCCTACGTGACTTCATTGTCGTCGTCTTCTTCGTCATGACGGTCTCTATTGGGGTTTTCCATGTTATAATAATGCCCTATTATGCATCTTTCTAGAAAGTAATCTTCCCCCCAAACGGTTCTATATTCCGGTCCTAGTTTCAAACAATCTTTATAGAACCCAAAAATCTTATTCATCACATAATCTACTCCTTTCTCCTTATCCTCCTCATTCCTATAGTACCCCTATAGCTTAAGTTCCTTTTCATCATTAGATAGTGATGAAAATTTCTCAATCTTAAATGGCATTTGGTAAGCTACGTCATCGGTCTCATCCTTGAATCTAACTATCCCTAACGATGGATCATAAGTTATTCCGGTGTTTTATATGAAAGGCTTTCTTAGAATTAAGTGGGACAAGCTATGATCTATGGCCGTACTAATATCCTCCACAATTATGAAATCCGTGGGGTACGTGAAACTACCTACATAGACGGGCAATCCGTTAACTATACCAAGAAAATTACAACTAACTCTAGGATCATCGGGGTCTTGCCTATTTGGGATAGGTTTCTTCATTACCCAATTATAGTAGGTGCTAGTCATAATGTTTATTGGGGACTTGCGATCAATGTAGGCCTTTGCCACGAACATATGTCCTATGCAACATGGTATGTTGAGATTCCAAGGATTTCCAAATTTGATCCGAGGGCTTTTCCTAACATATATGTGACGAAGGTCGCGTACTAAGTGTGGGTGGCGAGAGAGTTCCTCTTTCGTAGGAAAATTATTGAAGTATTCATCACCTACTTCGTCTACGTCGTCGGTCGATTCTTCCTTAGGAGTTTCACTAACCTCAAGTGCCGTCTCATGGTTCGCTTCGTCATTAGTCCTATTTGGTTTTACTAAGGTGATGGTATTGACGAATTGAACGTACTTGGATAACTTACTTAGGTCCTTAATTTTCACACCGAAAGCTTCGGGAGAATAAGTCGAGATGGCATTAACCTTTTCGGTGGTCTTCCTATCACTATTGGTCATGGCTTTCAAAAGGTTATCTATCTTCCTATCCATCTCGGCTTGTTGTTGGTTAAAGTGGTCCGAAAGCTTGGCTATTTGAGCTTCTTGGGATGTAACTAGGTGTTGCAACATCCCTTCTATGTTTTGCTGGCTAGGTCCGTGGGACCATGGGGAATCATTAGAGGTGAATTCTTTGGTTTATCCCCAATTGTAGTCGGGTTTGCCCCTCCATGCTTCTCGGGCATCATTGAAAGTCCTAGGTCCGGTTGTTGTGGAGAATCTTCCTCCCATTCCATTGGTACGTGAGGATGCGTAGTCAACGGAAGCTTGTTCGAGGAATCTCGTGCAAGTATGAGTGTCATGGGGACCACTACATAGCTCACACAAGGAAGAGACTTTGTTCACTTGGCATGAAGACTTAGGATTCTTGTAGGAGCTCATTAGGAATTTGACTTGATCTTCAAGTTCGAGCATCCTACGATCGGAATTTTTTGAGTCAATGGGAGGCAAGGATATTGCTTGACGGTTTTGGGCAACTCACGGGGGGTCATTCCAACTTTCGTTGTCATAGAGGGCAAGGTCCTCTATTGTACCCCACGATTCTTCCGCGGTGAGATCACTAAGTTTTCCACCGGCCGCTTGGTCGATCGATTGCTTAGTTGAGAAGTTGACATGATCATAAAATATTTGAACTTGAAGCCAAAGATGTATGCCGTGATGAGGGAGTTTATGGAGCAAGTCCTTGAATTGAGTCCATGCCTCGTAGAGAGATTCACCTTGACGTTGTTGGAACATCAAGATTTCATTCCTAAGTTTAGTAGTTCTCCCCGGTGGGAAAAATTGGGCAAGGAAACGAGTGGTGAGATCATCCCAACTTGATATGGATCCGGCGGGAAGTCGCTCAAGCCGATTACTAGCTTGGTCCCGTAGAGAGAATTGGAAGAGACGCAAGCGCGTGGTCTCCCATGTGGTAGCATCAAGGTCTATGGAATCAACGATTTTAAGTAAATCCTTGAGATGCTGATTAGGATCTTCGGAATGAAGTCCATGGAATGTACATCCATTTTGCACCAACCGGATGGTGTTGGATCGCAGGGCCGTAGTTTGAGCTTGATCGGGGAGCTTAATAGTGTTCCTATAGCCTTGGTGGCTTGGTCTATGATTGGTGGGTCAATGAGTGGTGGCGGGTTATCACCTTCCATGATGAAAAGTGATGGGATTACTAACAAAGTCACGAAGAAGGGGGATAGACTACGAGGAAGCTAAAAATGAGAAAAAAATATTACTTGATAGGAATCAAGCAAGAGTACCTAAACGAGATAGAAATCAAACTAGCTATTCTATTCCCCGGCAGTGGCACCAAAAACTTGATGCGCGTATAACGCGTTCTGGGTCAAAGGAACTTCCTTTTTCGTCGAGCAAGTTTTTCAACACCCTAGGCAGTGAACCTAATCGTTGTAGTGTAGTATTGGGTAAGCCTCGGGTATTGATATCGTTCTCTAGGGGAATAGGAATGCAAGTGAGAAGTGTACTACGCTAAGGTTGAGGTTGAGGAAGATTATTTTTTATCTTTTTATTTTTTTAGAAAGCTAAGGGTAAAATCTTGGGGTTTGGATTTGGGGGTTTGGTACTTCTACTGATTACTTCTACTATCTAATTATCTAAACTAATGGGTAGTATTATGTCTATTGATGTGTGCTCGTATGATGATTAAAATTGTGTCTACCTAGATACTATTACTCCCTAGTTATCTTTTATTGGTGGTTGAATTGTCACGTCCTTATTCTTAACGCGTTGTGTTTTCTAAGGTCGTATGGTATGCTTTTATCCCTAACTCTTTGAGACTACCTTAATGTTATTGCCTATGAAAGCTCTAGGTTTCATAAACTAACTCTAAGGTTATCTTTGGATGTTTAGCCTACAATTCCGCTAAGTGATCTATAAGCTAAGGTTTACAAAGACTACCCAAGCATTCAAACACAACGATGGCCTAATGCACTCCTAAGCCAATTACAATTAAGATAAGAGACAACCAATCAATAATTAATAACTAGGTTTCATAGATCAAAGCAAACACACAAGAAAATTTGCCGGACATGTTAAACACGCAAGGATACACACATTCAATCGAAGACATAATGAAATCAATGAAATAAAACACTTATCTTGATGTAAAATAGGGTATGAGAACCCTAAGATACTGTCCAAACAGGACCAAAGTCATTTTAGGTTTTTACTCCACAAGTCTACCTCCTCAAAATTTTGAAAATTCAATTTCTATATATAATTTTACATTTGCGACGGCTTCACCTTATAGGTGGGACGCCATCAGATCGCCGTCATTAGGGTTTCGTCTTGGCCAAGTAATAGCTGGGACGGCGTCACGTTGTGGTTGTAACGCCGTCAATCTTCAGTAGTGACGTCGTCTGAATATGGATCTAGGCCGTCTGAGAAGAAAAGTCTTCGTGACGCCCTTCCTCTTCAAAGCCTGACGCCGTCAGGTGTAAATTAGCAAAAAGTCTACTAAGTCGTCACAAATTTAATTACGTAGAGAGGGACGACATCGCCCTTGGATTGTGACGCCGTCAGCTTCAATTCCAGCAGCTTGAGTGTCTTTGATCTTCACTTAGCCATTTTCTTCATATATTCACTCCTTTTCGTCTAAATATGCATAATTTCATAATTGTGCTTCCAAGAGACCTAAAAAGTGAAAAGGAATGAAATTAAGCAGTAACGGATATAAAAGTGGGCGATTAAGGGCTTAAATGACCCCTTAAAAGTGTACGTTTTAAATCCTTATCAAATATCCCAACACTTGGTATTTGCTTGTCCTCAAGCAAATGTGCTTTTGTCCAATCAATTTATAAGTTAGGGGGCATGAAGCATTGGTTTAACATAATTCATAACAAGTAAAAGCACTACAATAGTCATAACAAGCACGAAAATTATCTACTAGCACCTCACAAGGGGTTTTTGGATTCTCTCATCTCTCGGGTGTATAACGGGCGCGTTTACTTATTTCGTATTCTTTCTTTCTTCCTTTTCGCGAAGATGACTTGTTTGGGCAAATATATTGAGTGTTATGAAGACTTGGCTATCTAGTTACTTTTGTGATTCCTTCTCTCTTAACCCACAAAGTAGCTATCACTTTCGGTGTCTCTCGTAGTTGAGGATACGTCAAGAGGTTTTGTACATTGGGTACACCGTTCATTTTCTCAAGGATAGTACAAGCTTAAGTAACTAGTCTGGGAGATTTTACTTCATTCTCAAGTTCGTCATATTAGGTTATCTTCAAATGTGGTTACTACAGTCAGCCGTTGAATATTGATACGAGGGGTTGAAATGAGTTAGACAATTTCAAATGGTATTGTTCATCGGCATCTTCTCACGGGCTGATATGACTTATGATAAAGTGCTTCCAGTTAATGATTCATGTACACAACTGTATGCTGATTCCGATAAATCGTAACCATCAGGAGAGAATAATGTGTACATCGGGGACGCACAACAAGTTCACGTGATCGGGCTTAATGGTTTATTTAATAATTTTTGTCAGAAATTGGTTGATTCTATATCCTTCTCTCGTCTGTTTCTACGCACTTCTTCCTTATCCACCTTCAACAATTTCGGGCAACAAATTGAAGATGATCAGTGTTTCAACTTGTTACTTTGGTGTTATCATTTCTTGTGTACATTATGGGCTGATTCGTTATATGAAAGATAACTGGAATGCATTTAGTGAGATGAAGATGTTGATATCTTATTCCCCCGAATGGAAAATCTTGAAGAAGGTCGAGTCAACAGTCTTTTCTACATTTTCTGCTGCGTGTTAGAAGACTAAAGACGTTTCTAATTTAATTATCAAAAGACTTCTTCAGATTCAGGAAATTCATCAGAAAGGTTGTCAGTTTGGGGGGAGAGCACTAATTAGGGGAAAGTAAAAGGCCAGATTCAATCCCTAATTAGATTTGCTCGCATTGTTCTTCTGCAAGTAAAGAGATGGCAGCTGAGAAGATTCATGAAGTTTGAAGACTGTGAAGACACTCTTGGAGCTGCTGCGCTTATCTTTTGTATTTAACTTTGCTTGTAGGGAACATTGTAAGCAACTCCCCGTATGACATCACTTGGGGAGAGATTGTTAGCCTCGCTAAAGTGAAGTCATTACGGGAATTGCATTAGTTTCTTCTTTTACTCATTCACAAGGACTAGTTTAGTCATTTTGCTAAGTTAGGCTTGTATCTAGTGTAAATACACCTCCTAGTCCCAACTAGGAGGGTGGAAGTTCACATTTGTAATAAAGGTGTGTGTGGTTTCTTCTTCTTCTCTCTAGAAACACACACATCTTTCCCTTTTCAATCTAATAACAATACCATGTCTTATTCATTCTTTGAGCTTCCTCGACCCCCAGAACCACATGAATCACATGTTTTTATCGGTCCTACAATTGGTATAACGAACCAGGTTGTATTATCTTTGATTTGTGTGGTCTCGAATATTTGTTAAGCTGTTTTTACCTCTTTTTATTTTGAATTTGGAAAAATTTGTTTCCTACTTTTGTGGTGAAACAGTTTTTATAACAAGTATTATAGTATCAAAATATTGGTTAAAGTCATCATGTGACTGTTGTTAATGTGATAAAATGTTTCTTGTGTCTCTTTGTCCATGTCAACAGTTTTGTATCCTTTATTGTGACTTTTGTACCAATACTCGTGGAAGATGTGTGGTCAACTGGTCAAACGGGTTTGGAAGCGTTTTCTGCGAACATATTTAGGTTTCTCTTTGCTGAACGGAAAATGATCGAAAAAGTAGCCGAAAAAAAAGTCAACGAAGGTCAAAAACCCTTTTTTACACTTAAGGACTCATCTTCAATCTGTTTACGGAACCATGCTTACGAGTAAGCTTACGCGTAAGGCTTATCTTACGAGTAAGGATCTCTTACACGTAAGACTGCTTACGCATAAGCTTTTATGCATAAGATTTTACGACCAAGGTCTACGCATAAGACTACTCTTTACGACTAAGACCTCAAGACTTCTTACGCATAAGTCTTTTATTAAATTTTACGCCTAAGACTTCTTTTAATAGAAAAACGAGATGAGAAGAGACCTTTGACAGTTTGACCTTGACTTAAAACAAAATACCATAACTCATTGTGACTTCAGTTTACATCATCCCAAGTCACAAAACCAAAATAAAAATGAATACGATACTGATGGTGAAAACAAGAAGTCAACCACAGCCATGCCCAAGACCATAAACCAACCTCAAATCCTAACTAAACTCATCCATGACTCTTGCTTCACTTTGGTATCAAGACCTCAGATCATTCAAGACTCGGAACAAAAAATATAATAATTACATTCGATCTCAGTGTAATTTTTTCATGATTGTCAATAATAAATCTAGACTCAAAGGTCATACAAACGAAAGAATAACTCATCATCGATCCAATTTTTGAAGCTTTGCTTCAATTAATATCCGAAACACAAAGATAAGGATTATAACAATTATGTTATACCCATTTTCTTGGTTCGTTCATACACAAACAAAACGAAAAATCATGAAGGAACATACCTTGACCCTCCAAAGGATCATAAAGTTGTGGTCTTTATTGTTGTGGTCTTCTTGACTCTTCAAAGCTACTAATGAAAATAAGGTAAAGGTGAGGTAGAGTTTGTGTTTATTTGAATCGATAAGAAGGGTTTAATATTTGATTTTAATTAATGATGATGGAGATAAGATGTTTTTAATCTTGATTTTTATCGGTTAGATGATGAAGAGGAAAGCAGATTTAGATCAAATCTATTTTGGTGAGAGAAACTTGAAAAGTGGTAGGCGGATGTTAAACGAGATATGTGTTGTAGGGTTAGGTTTAAGTGAAAGTGTGTGTTAAATATATGAGAAATGATACATAGGCCTAAACTTATACTTAAAAATAGACCTAAAAACACTTGGCAAGATCCTGACGGCTGCAGACAGGGACTCGCTTATTTTACAACCCGTCAGGATCTTGCCAAGTGTTTTTAGGTCTATTTTTAGGTCTAAGTTTAGGCTTATGTATCATTTCTCTAAATATATATACGGGACTTATCACTCTGTGATGGATCGGTTTATATGTTTTGTGTGGCATGGATAATGGACCATGTTCTATCATTTAAAATTGGATTGGGCTGCACCATGTGGACTTGACACCACATATATGAACTTGTCATATTAATTGGGCCGATTGATCACACGTAAACAATGGACTTACAATGAAATGGTTATCGAATTTTTGGTTACATAAATTTTGGATACATTTTAATATATTGATTATGAGTGGTATTTTGGTTCACGCGAATTTTCACGAGGATATATATTTCACGGCTAGATTTTGCAACGCTTATCAAATGTGACCACGAAAATGATCCTCTATTATTTATTTGGGTTTGAAGTGAAGTTTAACGGGCGCGTTTACTTATTTCGTCTTCTTTCTTTCTTCCTTTCCGCGAAGATGACTTGTTTGGGCAAATATATTGAGTGTGATAAAGACTTGGCTATCTAGTTACTTTTGTGATTCCTTCTCTCTTAACCCACAAAGTAGCTATCACTTTCGGTGTCTCACGTAGTTGAGGATACGTCAAGAGGTTTTGTACATTGGGTACACCGTTCTTTTTCACTAGGATAGTACAAACTTAAGTAACTAGTATGGAATATTTTACTTCATTCTCAAGTTCGTCATATTAGGTTATCTTCAAATGTGGTTACTACAGTCAGCCGTTGAATTTTGATACGGGGGGTTGAAATGAGTTAGACAATTTCAAATGGTATTGTTCATCGACATCTTCTCACGGGCTGATATGATTTATGATAAAGTGCTTCCAGTTAATGATTCATGTACACAACTGTATGTTGATTCCGATAAATCGTAACCATCAGGGGAGAGAAATGTGTACATCGGAGACGCACAACAAGTTCACGTGATCGGGCTTAATGGTTTATCTAATAATTTTTGTCAAAAATTGGTTGATTCTATATCCTTCTCTCGTCTGTTTCTACGCACTTCTTCCTTATCCACCTTCAACAATTTCGGGCAACAAATTCAAGATGATCAGTGTTTCAACTTGTTACTTTGGTGTTATCATTTCTTGTGTACATTTTGGGCTGATTCGTTATATGAAAGATAACTGGAATGCATTTAGTGAGATGAAGATGTTGATATCTTATTCCCCCTAATGGACAATCTTGAAGAAGGTCGAGTCGACAGTCTTTTCTACATTTTCCGCTGCGTGTTAGAAGACTAAAGACGATTCTAATTTAATTATCAAAAGACTTCTTCGGATTCAGGAAATTCATCAGAAAGGTTATCAGTTTGGGGGAGAGCACTAATTAGGGGAGAGTAAAAGGCCAGATTCAATCCCTAATTAGATTTGCTAGCATTGTTCTTCTGCAAGTAAAGAGATGGCAGCTGAGAAGATTAATGAAGTTTGAAGACTGTGAAGACACTCTTGGAGCTGCTGCGCTTATCTTTTGTATTTAATTTTGATTGTAGGGAACATTGTAAGCAACTCCCGTATGACATCACTTGGGGAGAGATTGTTAGCCTCGCTAAAGTGAAGTCATTACGAGAATTGCATTAGTTTATTCTTTTACTCATTCACAAGGACTAGTTTAGTCATTTAGCTAAGTTAGGCTTGTATCTAGTATAAATACACCTCCTAGTCCCAACTAGGAGGGTGGAAGTTCACATCTGTAATAAAGGTGTGTGTGGTTTCTTCTTCTTCTCTCTAGAAACACACACATCTTTCTCTTTTCTATCTAATAACAATACCATGTCTTATTCATTCTTTGAGCTTCCCCGACCCCCCGAACCACATGAATCACATGTTTTTATCGGTCCTACAATTGGGATCTCCAATGCTTGGCCATTTCAAACCCATTTTTGCAATAATGATAGTCTTTCAAAGCCTGTTAAATCTCAGCTTGTGTGTTCATCACAAATGGCCCATACTTGACCACTGGCTCGTTAATCGGCTGCCCTCCAATCAAAACAAATCTCAATGGTTTTGACCCTTTGTTCCATACACTTAAACCATCTCCATGAGTCAACCCCAAAACATGATGAACTGATATTGGTGACGAGTCCATTGACCCAAACAAACCTTCTCCTTTTAGCACGTAGACAAATGAATTCCAGGTTTCTGGGATGGATTGGTGCATTTGGGATCCAGGGCTAATAGTGAAATCAAGAAACATTGATAGAGTTGCAGTGATAACTGGGGATTTCTCCTCCATCGACTCTCCTGCAATGATCGTAACCTTGACCCATCTGTGGAAAACTAGAAGGGGGCGTTGAATAGTTTTACCAATTAAAACTTTATTTTAAAATATTTAGATCGACTTATGTCAATCTATTTAGATGTGTATGTTGGATGTTGATAGATATATATGTAAATATGTAATGCAAAGGTAAAGAGTAAGAAACACAAAACCACGACATGAGTGTTTATAGTGGTTCGGCTACAAGGACACCTTCCTTGCCCTACTCCACTCCCCGAGTCACCTACTCGAGAGTTTGTAATCACTACAGGACACAACTCCTTATGGTGGAGAAGCCTTCACAACGTCGCCTACTCTTTTTCCGGTACAAGGCTAGACACCGAGTTCTTCCACAAGGTAGAACCACACCTATCACGACGTCACCTACACTTTATTCGGTACAAGACTAGATACCGAGTTCCATTACAAAGAAGGAACTATCACCTAAAACTACATAACACCTATCCCAAAGGAGACCCACTCCTTATTACAACATCATCAAGGATATCAATATCCTTGTATACAACCTATCTCTATTTGTACATCGATATGCCATATCGATTGTACACCCTTGGCATCTTTCACTAATTCCTTTGACTTGACCCTTTTGGCATCCTTCACTAATTCCTTTGACGCGGACGTTCAACACCTTTAACTAATGCCTTCGTCTTGACTCTTTGGAATCCTTCACTAATGCCTTTGGCACGGACGTTAAGCACCTTTCACTAATGCCTTCGTCTTGGCTCTTTTGGCATCCTTCACTAATGCCTTTGACACAACACTTCTAGAGAGGAAGAAAGAACTATCAACAAGAGAACTTCAGTAGTCTTGATGATGACGAAGCATGGCAACTCATGGACTTAAGCTTTCTCGACTTCAAGAGGTGGCGATCTCGCCTTTAAGAGGAACCTAGAGAATCACACAAAGACAAATACAAACTACATAGAAAGATCCTTTGGATATGAGGTTAGAGAGTTTACAATACTAGGTGAAAGTATGTGTAGGAGTGGCAACCTACAATGAAGAAATGGCTCATTATTTATAGAAGAAAGCATGCTACTGTTCCACGGATCCCACTGATCCCTTGCTTGAGGGATCCGTCTAGTGTAATACTAGGGATTCGTGAGGCACTCCTCATTGCCCATAGGTTTTGGGTCATGGGTCATGGGTTATGGGTCATGGGTCCTAGGCTTTGGACCATGGGTATCCAAGTGGATACAATGTATCTACTAGATGTAATGCATCTAGTCCATAGGTTGTGGGTTGGCTCCATGGGTCATGGATAATATCCATTATGACTTATGCATGATGTCATGCAATGGGTTATGGATTATGCTCCACGGTTATGGGTCATGGACTTTGGGTTTTACCCAACTACATTCAATGTATTTAGTCAATGGGTCAAATACTAAAAACTTCTACCCGTTCTATTACCCATTATAATACACACTAAGTATGTATATATTCACCCAATATGTAAACACTAGTTGTTGTATATATGCATTACTAAATCATGGAAGCACTATTACTTGTTTAGTGTTTTATATGAAAATGTAAGCGTGTTAATAAACTATTGGCTCAAACCATTTACGTATTTTATTTGTTTCGTTAAAATGATTTTATGTTTGTTATCGACAAAACATTTGAAGATCGTAAAATATAAATAAATGTTTTTACGGCTTATTTGTATTAACACCATGTTTCTCGGCCCATTTAATTGTCGAATCATCCTCGCTTAGCGGGAACAACAAAAACCACCATCTCGCTCTTTCCTTTCTTTGGTGCTACCTTTTTCTTTCTAAGGGACGGGGTTGGGGTGTATAATAACCTTTTTTTTAGTATGCCTGAGAACAACTCCTACGAAAATTCAGGAAAAAATGTCTTCCTTCAACAATTCTTTGTAATTTGGTTCGACCCTAAAGTTTAGAACACGCTTTGTTAATCATCGGTAGTAGGTCAAAAAAAAGTTTTATTGGCTATTGTTTATGGAATATTTTAATAAAAAAAGAGATAGAATTTACATTTTGTCTTTGAAGGAAAGATTGATCCACAAATGCAAGCCCTTTTGGGCACCTTAGCCTGCAGGCATTTCTGAGTGTATTATTCCTCTTCCCGCAGTCATCCACTAAATCCAAAATATATACATTTACATTCATATCAGCAAAAAGGAAACTGAACCAAAAATACGCTTGTTACTAGTGGGACACTGGGACTTGAACACAACTTTTCATCAGGTTGACTACCTTAAAGGCTTGCACCCACAAGGCTGCAACCTCATACAAGAATTTTTAAGGACAAGCCAACCATATTTGTCTATATTTTAGCTACTCATGTAATATGGATTAAGAAAAGTTGCTATAAATATAACCGGTCAAACGAGTCAGAAGGTCTTTAAAATGAAAATGACTTCTTAAACCATTTTCGCAAATAAAAGGTTTTATAAATCGACATGACCAGGCCAAGGCAAATGAAAAGCTCAAAACATTAAAAATTGTTACCTGGACATCACCGACTCTGATAGTCCCCTTATATCAGCCTGGATTCTACTAAAAATTTATCCACTGACTTGATGCCCAACCATCTGAATAATTGTAATCTACAAATAGACTCTAAAAATTACTGGCTTAACCCAACCTAGCTGACCCATTACCCAACCCGTTCGACCGTTCATTTTACCACCTCAGCACGCAGCTTACTATACTACTATGATCATATAGGTTATGAACCACTTGACCAAACATAGTTGCATCGCAATCTCATGTACTTGGCTGCTATAGCCAACTGTCAACCAAAAATAATCTCCTAAAATAGTACTTGCTTGCAAATGGGCTATAAATGGGTCATAGACATACAAACATCAACAATTTATTTAGGGCCTACAACCACAGAAAAAGTACCATCAAAGGTTATGAGCACCGCTATTACAACCACAAGCCTTACTGATGACTTATTCTATTCGTGGACGGCCACCAATGGGTCAATTTGAGCTGTTCATATCAAATGGGTCAGATGTTAACAACTAAGAGGAAATGGGTTGATAGTCACCTAAAATCTATTTTTAGTGCACACATTAGTTGCATATAAATAATTTGGAAAAGAAGATATAAAGGTATTTATGGGTCGTTTCAACCCATAGTTTAAGTGAGCACGTTTCAATCCGAACGTTTTGAGTTGTTATCTGACACGCCCAACTTGCTACTTTTAGTTTTTGTGATAGTTTTTCCTTTAAAAAACTATGATACAAATCTATGATCTGTCATGTCAGTTCACTCCTATCTTGTTTATATTGGTTGCTGCAATCTAGAATACATAGTCACCAAATCGGACATATGGTGAGTTTTGGATTAGGCAAAACAGAAGTAGAAATTATTTCTGATTGTTTCATTAATCATTAAAAGACAAATATAAAGGTAGATAATGACACATAATATTGTTAGGTCACCATATTGTAACACAAGCATCAATATGTATGAAATATAGATAAAATGATCGGATGAACACACACACAATGCATACACGTATGAATGAGAGAATAATAGGCGTAGGATATATTGTGAAGTGAACAACCAACCTTCAAATGAAGGTTTACAAGTCTATTTATAGGAGAAGGGACTAGGGCAACACTACAAGTCCCTTTCCTTCCTTATTGGATTTGGGCCAAGGCTTATGAGCTTTCTACATAAGCCTTGCCATTAATACTAACATAAAAGCCTAATTAAGCAACCTATTACATATTGATTACAAACACTTGAAATATAGTTTAGGAGTGATTCCAACAATCTCCCCCTAAGTGTTGCTAATTAATAACTTCAGTAATCTTGAAAAATTGTTGGTGCGGATGTAATAGTTGCTTTGACGTCTTCTGACATTCTTCTTTCTTGTGAGAAGAAGTGTCTTGATTCTAACAATCTCCCTAGTGTGAGGATCTTGTTTTTCTTTGAAGTTTTCAGCTTTGACGTCTTCATTTATCTTTGTTCTTAGTTTTAGTGTGGATATGGTGATGTTATGTTGTGGTTATCTGCATCAGGTCCACTTCGTTGCTCAAGTGTCTCCACGTCCTTCTCCAACATGCTCACACGCTCTTTGACGTTGGATTTCAGGATTGATGTAGTTCTCTTTAGTCTTTAAACTTTGTAGATTCTTTGGCTTTGACTAAGAATCATTCTGACTTTTGTGTTGCCTTTCAAGAGAACTTCAATTTTTGTTGTTGTTGGTATGATCATGTGGAGAATCTGCACGATCATCTCCCAGGAGCATCCATAAGAAGAAAACATAAGAATGGGTTAGTGATAAACACCAATCGATCACTGTGGTCGTTTCTTAGAGAATTAACCACTACGATTGTTCTTCTGATGAATGTCTTGATTCCATTCACCTTGGTCGGGTGAATCAGCCATCCGAATCCCATAAGGGATAGTTGGCATTACATTGAACAAGTTAAAGTAATGACCCACATCTTCAGGACTCGATTCTTGAATGGAATCTCCTTAGCGGGAATTCCAGCACTTTCAAGTTTGAACTTCGAGCGTGTTAACAGCATAGTGTGAAAACACATCTCTAATTCTGGCAAAGGTTGTTCTTGAACTGGAGTCCCTCAAGTAGGATAACACGATGTACCAAAGTACATCTACAGTTCAGGTGAGTCGCTGAGGTACACTAAAGCATCACCCCACGATTGTAGACCATTTGAGACAACACTAAGCGTAACCAACAAGGAGTAACCAAAGTGACCTGCTGTCAGGGCTATTTGATGTTGACCATGGCAGGAGTTTCCATTCAATCACTGAGGATCATAGTTGTGAACCCCTCATAAATGTTCTCGACAGATTGCTTAGATCTGTGTAGGACTCTAGAATAGTATCACTTGCGTCCTTAATGTTGAACGACAAGTGATGAAATGTCAAGTGTTCCTAAGAGATCTTTTGATGAATCTCGTGGCTCTAGACTCGATAGTGCGCTTTGGTTTTCCTGATCGGAGACTAGGGAGAGGGTCTCCTTCTTCAATACCAGCAATATCTAAGAGAAAGCCGATAGTTTACGTAGGGTTCCCTGTGAGAATGAAACAAGCTTCTGTTGAGAGAAACTTCAGTGGTTAAGAAGGTTTAGTGCATGCATCAATGGGTCCATGACGACTTTAATCTCAATACCCAGTGTCATCTAGTGACAACCAATAGCATATGTATTGAACCCGGTGTCTGCCCTAAGTTGAACAATTTGGAGGGCTATTTCTTTTCACCCTTTTCTTTACTTTTCTTTTTAATTCTTCAACTCCTTCTTTCTCCGATTCTCATTTTCTCTTTTTTTATAATCATACCTAAGGACTTCTAAATTCTAACTATTGATGGTGTCCTTGGGTAGATCCCTCCGGCTCTGGTGGATCATAGGATGGTTATTCCTAACCTTAGTCACCTTATAACTCCATGACTATCCTAAGTTGCCATAAAACCATTTTCTCAAAAATCTCTTAAAGTGTTTATGAGTGAAAACATTTTATAACAATTCGAGAGTTTTGTATTTTCAGAAATACTCCCCCTCCACATGTGCTCAAGTATTTTGACAAAAATCTGCACAGTAAGGGTAGAGTTCGCACTTTTGAATTGATCGACTCAAGATAGACAATTCCCCGCGAGACACGGTTACGTTGCATAGTTAAAGAGTTACATTGTCAGCTTTTAGGTGACAACTAGCTTTAATAACTACCTTGAAGGTGTAGACAAACCTCGAAATATTGTGAAACCCGTCAAAGTTCATGTCTATCAAGAGCTTCTCGAATAGGTATAATCTACTCGGATAAGTCTTGGAAGACAAATCATTTCGATGTATCACAGTTCAGATCTCGTCAATTCATAGGTTAAGTCTTAGTCACACGAAAATTCAATCATATTTCCAACATATTTGTATCACACATTCTTCCCCTAAAAATGGCATATAAATGTTATTTTTGACGAAATTTTGATATCGAATATGACCATTTGGAGTTTTGTGGGAAGATTTCACGAAGAACAATTTGTGAACAAAGATTTTTAGCAAATACTCCCCCTCAACAAGTAATATTAACTTTTGAGGTTTTGAAAACATAAGGGGAAGTACTTGTTCTTTTGAGCAAAACTTTGAAAAATGAAAGTTTTGATAAGTTTTACTCAAAAGTAAGAAGCGTTCGCTCTTTTTATAGGATTGTGGCACTGAAGCGTACCACAGGGTCCTTTCATTACAAGAACGGGTTGTACACTGTTATGTGTGCACAAGCCATTGTCAAATATACAGATCATAATATCCAAATAACAATCAAAGAAACAAATTAAGGAGTACCAGGTAATCCTTCAATAAGACCGGGAGTTCGCTCTTAACATTGATAGCCTGTAAGAGAGAAACTCTGTCGTCCACCCACAAAACTCTCTAGCCTCCGCATCTGATCCCGGTGAAATAGCCTCTCATCAATCCTCTTGATTATCTTCTTGGTATCCCTCTTTTCTCTAGAATTCCACCGCTTCTTCGACCCAATGCCTTCATGAATCTCTTTTAACCGATACGCCAACCCGTCACGAACATTCTTCAGAGTGTGGTCACAAAACTTGTGAAGGTCATTGCACGCCATGAAACAGTTATGGTGAAGTTCACTGCGGTAAACGACGCCAAACTTTGGTTTCTTGAGGATGGTGTACTGAGAGAGTTGGTTGATGTCGGGAAAGTTCAGCAACGGTTTAGTGAGATTGACCCTTTTCTGGTATGATTCTACGGCAACTTGAAGATCTTCAACACGTTCTTGGATGACGATGCTTCTTATGAATATCAACAAAGACTTGATGTACTGCAGCTGGATGTTGGTGGAGAAATGTCGCATTCGACCTTGTACCTTAGCCATATACATGTCTTCAATGTCATTGAGCGACAATCTCGGAAAATTAGCTTCAGAGAAATCATATTCACGTTCGTCTTGGCGTTTGACTTTAATTTGTTCCAGGAATGAGTAATCCCACTTTGTAGCCAGGATGACATTCATAATAGCAACGATCCGGTTGTCACTGTACACCTCTTTGTTTGATTTAAGTACCTGGCAGCTTCTGTAGTATAGTCTTCTTCGTTCAGGCCAATGATGAATTCCATATTGTGCATCGAGGTCATAGTTTACCACATTGTCAACAAACATTCTTGTGGCTTCTTCCTCGATGGCAACATTATCGGAGAAGACTGCTGCCGGGATGTTGAAGGTGAGCGAGGTAGCGTATTTCTTGCTTACATCGCTACCGTGTTGAAGAAATTCCAGGTCGTTGTTGAAGAAGTATTGATAGGGAATCCTTTGTTGATCAGGTCGGCCGATGGTTGGTAGTGGCTTGGTCCAGTCAGTGTAGTACGGAGACTTGTCAGGTCTTGTGAAGACGATGTTGGATTCAGGGTTGAGCCAATCAATATTGTTGGACATGGCTCGTGCGATGTTGTCGAGATGATATTCGACTGCAATAGCACTATCAGAGTTGTCCTTAAGCAGTTGAAATGCGTCGTTCTTGATTCGGCGCAATTCTTCCTTCGTCATCTTCTTCACTTTAAACTTTTCTTGAATGATCTTGACATGCTCCATGATTCGACCATCTACCGGTTCTTGGCCTTCCGGTAATTGAGGGGTGGCATCAACAAGCTTGGAAAACTAGTCGTATTCTTCAGTGTCATCTTCATCCAACCAAGATACAACAGTGGTAGACTTTTTCTTCTGTGGCTTGGAGGATGATGCTGATTGGTGCTTGGTTGATGGTGTTGATGAGGGCGGTTGTTGGGTCTTAGGAATCTCTTCGTCATCACCACCGGCGTATTAGAAATAGTCACCAGTTTTCTCCTTTGGTGGTGAAGACTCAGAGTCCCGAGGTCTATCTGATGCAGGAGGACGTTGAGCAGTTCGTGTGGTGGTGGTGGTATTTTGGGTTGGTGGAGGCATGGAATAGGATTCGCCTATTTTCTTTTGACGTTTAGGCTCGGAATCCTTGTCAGCATCGTCATCATCTCGTGGTCGCTTAACCTGACCAGCCGACTCTTTACATGATGTCTTGAGTTGATATTCCAGTAATGCCTCAAAAAGTTTTGCTTCGTCAGAAGTAAAAGTTGCGGATCGTTCAGACATTTTCATAACCAGCTTGGAGATCAACTCAGCATCAAAGACAATAGGAGATGGAACTGGTTTGATTTCCATGACCGCAGGGGTATTAGACAGTGTATGCTTGACCAGTGACATGAGATGTGGATAGAGTTTTCTGGCGAACATCTCTCTTGTGACTCCAGGGACAGTGTCGAGAAGGAACTTATGAGTGTAGTCCCTAATCGTCTTGTCTATTTCACCATGTATATCTCGGTTGAGAAATTGTTGGATCTGGTCCCTTTCTTCCCCGAACTCGTTTATCACATTTTGAAGTAAGTTTACTCTGTCGGCAAGCTGATTTAACTTCTTGTTGTCCACGTTTCATTTCATTGCTTATCTGACAGCTTTGACAATCTTTGTCTTGGCATGTGATGCCCAAGTGTCGGTCGGTTTCTTGACTGATTTGGAGGTTGATCTAGTGGTAGCATCTTTGGATGGTGGTGGTGATGAATGGGATGATGAATCTGATGAAGATGAGTGATGAGATGGCTCTGGGTCTTTTGGTGGCTTAAAAGTTTCTTCAGGGTTGTGTTCAGGATTATCTTGAACATAATTATCAGCTTCTTCTTGAGCTTTAGCCTCTTCTTCAGCCTTTACCCTAGCCTCTTCTTCAGCTCTTTCCCTAGCTGCTTCCTCAATATCTTCATCAGTGATCTTTTCATTCTTTTCCTGTTCCTCTTCTTCCTCAAAGGTAAATGGAACCTCATAGTTTTGCTGCTGCTGCTCCGTGGATTCCTTAGCGGTGGCACCAGTTCGCTTATCGGGTTGATTAACCGCATCACGAATTAGTATGGTTAGTGCACCACCACTAGAACCTCCAGGGCCTCTGGTTTGTTGAATGTTGAATTGAGAAGCAGCATGTTGCAATCTCAGCTGCTTGAGAGTCTTGGGGTACTCTCTGTCTTCATCCTTAGGTTCTTCATCAGAACTTTCTTCTTTTTCTTGTTTTGGAACTGGAGTTTTTCCCTTGTCTGATTTGGGACTGGTTGGTTTGTCCTCTGACCTCAGTGAGGTTGTTTCATCTGTTGGAGTTTCGGAATAACGAACCACCTCTTCAGAAGTATCCTCGGAGTCTTCATCCTCTAATTTAGGTGCCGGTGTAGGATTAGGAATGGCACCCTTAGATGGAACTTTTCGTTTGCGGGGAGGATTTCTCTTAGGATACTTAAGGCCACTCCCAGTGCTTGCTACACTTCCAGCACTGCCTGATCTTCTGGTCTTCTTGACTGGAATGGCTGAAGACTTTTCATCCATAAAACCGGCTTTGCCTAAGGCCACTACTTCTTGGTATCGTGAATACGATGGAAGACTTTTAATATCATCAGTGAGAAGGCAGTCAGTCAGTACTACACCTTGTTTCTTTTTTGATGAGTCTTTAAATCTGACAACATTTAACGTAGCCTCAAACAACGCAGAATGATGGTTGGGGTCATCAAGTCTCAAGGGAATGTCCTGATTATTCCCGAGAATCTTCTGGATCAACAACTTCGTGTATTTGATGAAAGGAACCCTTGTGCCGGGCTTCTTGAGGTGAGACATCATGTCTTCCCATATCAGACTTGCATATTCGATGTGCATTTTGTTGATCATGCCCTAGAAGATTTGTAGGTGCATTAGTTTAGGATGCTTATGACCGCTGTCTCTTCCGGAAACATACTTGGCGATCATGATGTACAAAGTTCCCCAAGGCTGAGGAATGTTCTTTAAATCGACCGAAGAATGCTTGGTAATGATTCCCGCAGCTTCATCATAGCCAATATCGACCATAAATTGTAGTGTAGCCTCTTCACTTGGAATTGGTACATACTCAGCAGGTTGGATAGCAGGCAGAAGAAGAATTGCTCGCAAATCAACAACAGTGACGATGACCTGCTTATCATTTAGAGTTACAGTAACAACATCTTGACCATCAACCTTTTTCATTGTGTGCCAGAATTGATGAATGTAAATTTCTGGCACAGTTGCTGAGTTGGTGAGCATGTTGTTGTATGGATGAGTTTTGAGTATGTCCACAGCAATCCTGCATGACGACTCTGAGCAGGTGAAGTTCTCAAAGTCGACCTTGAGGTTGTTCTTTCCAATCTTCATGCCGTAATCAGTAGGGAAGATGTCTGCCATTGTGAGCTCATTTGGTGCGTTGACAATTTCCATGTTGACGTCCATATCGTGATCTGAAATATATTGAGCCAAAAGAACCAACATATCGAAAGACATTATGTTAGTCAAAAGTTGATTTTATTGTCCAATTATTGAATTTGTTATGTTAATGAATGTTACAAGTCCAAAGTCACATGTTGTCCAATAGTCCAAAGTAGTCGTGATAAATTATGTGAGTATGTTAATTTTGAATTTTAAAGTCCGAAGTTTCACTCATTCACACAACATTTTAACCATTTTAGCTTATTAGTGACATTTTGGTCTTGTGATGTTATGAATAACTTATTACAAGTTTGTACGCGTAACATTTCATAAGAAAAATTAAAATTTTGGTTTAAGCGTAGGATTGTAAGCTTATGCGTAAACATTGTAACCATACGCGTAGAAATAAGCTTATGCGTAGGAGTCCCTCTTACGCGTAAGAAAGCTTACGCATAGGAATAGACTCTTGGCATAAAGCTTACGCGTAAGCGTAGGTTGGGAGCTTAAGTGTAAGGTTTACTCGTAAGAGCAAGCCTTATGCGTAAGAATCCAAGTTTATGCATATCCTTCACAGGATACGCGTAGTCCCTTTGTAGACCCTTACGTGTAAGAGTTACGCGTAAGATTTCTCTTATGCCTAACATCTACGCGTAAGGTTTTCCATAAGCATAGAATCTATTATAAACCTTGATACTGAATTGATACGCGTAGAAGCCTGAAATAAATCAATCATAACACATCCATTAACAATTTATTCAACCTCTTTCATCCTTACATGGTATCACAATTATTATCAGTTACGCGTAGAATTAGTTTTATGCGTAAAGTTAAAACCCTAATAATTCAAATCCTACGCATAAGAAATCTAACCATGCAAATTCTACCAAATGATTTCTGGGATGTTTTAGGAGCATTATGAGATGCTTTCAACAAGTTTTAACATCAAACACCATATGAATCAAAAATACCCAAATGTTCGAATACTTAAACCCTAAATTATAATTACACCATTTTGTAGTTTCTGGGTGAGATTCAGGGGTATCTTAGGTTAATTAAGCATGTATCAAACATTTATCGAACATCTAATTGTCCTAAAACACTCACAATGTAGAAAACCCAAATCCCACGCATAAACCCTAATTTTAGAAAAGTGATTAAAACATTTTATGGGTTGAGATTCTTGATGACCATGGTTTTAAATCTTGATTTATACCTTGAAAACACAAACCATTTCATCAAAAACGACTCAAAGTGATTACTAGTTCATACGCTTACGCGTAAAACTAAAATCACTCCTAGATAAAAATCAAACCGTTGGATTTGCAAACAATTAAAGACCAATGTTTGAAATTACTCAGGAAAGCTTTAAACACTTACAAATTTGATGTTTAGAACACGGATTTGAAGATTGAATTATGAGCGTGGATGATGGTGGTTGAAAAACTTAATGCTTGAAATAAATGTGTAAGAAATTAGGTGGAGTGTTTTTGTTAATTATAAGTTTAAACATTTTACAATTATGGCCCCTCCACCTCAACCATTTTCAACCACAGCCCATAACTTCCATTTTGGTTAAGCAAGAAGTGAAAGTTTGGAAAGAAACTTGACGACACTCCCCCTCGACTTTAAAAATAGTGAAAATTTTCAAATTAGAGTCCGAGGAGTGTTTTGAGACAAGAAATGTATCCACCATTATCAAAGATACAACCAATATAGGGTAACATGCAAGTACAAGGTTTTATGAGACAAAAAAATATTTACTTTCTCCCCCTCAACACTTGACCTTAAAAATATTGAATTGTTTGAATGAGCAAAGTGTTGACGGAAGATTTGTACTTGCAATGTTGAAAGAAATTCATATAGAAGAGTATTTTTGTATTTTATGAAAATTTATATTTTTCTATTTTGTTTTTGTTAAATTATTTACAAAAGAGGTTTTGGTGTTTGACTGGTTTTAAGAATGTGTCAAAAGTTCGTCCAGTTCTTTTGGAGTCAAACACCTCATACCAATCCGGTGGATCAACTCAGTAAACCTAACAGGAGCTAAGGATTTTGTGAGAAGGTCCGCCAGTTGGTGTTCAGTACCCACAAAATATAATTCAACGATACCCTTTTCCACATGCTCCTTTATGAAATGATATTGAAGATCGATGTGCTTGGACTTCGAATGTTGGACGGAGTTGCACGAGATCGCAATAGCACTTCGATTGTCGTAGTACATCGGGATTCTGTCAAATATGTAACCATAATATTTGAGTTGTGTTCTCATCCAAATGACTTGAGCACAACACGCTAACATGGCTACATATTCTGCTTCGGTTGATGACAGCGATGTACAATCCTGCTTCTTCGATTGCCATGACACCAGTTTATCACCAAGAAATTGTAAAGCACCTGAAGTACTTTTTCGAGAATCTAAGCAACCTGCGTGATTAGTGTCTTAAAAAGCTATTAGTTCAAAACCAGAATCCTTCGGATACCTGATCCCCAAATTAATGGTTCCTTTGATGTATCGAAGGATTCTTTTAGCCTCAGAGAGGTGAGTTTCAGTTGGTCTCGACTGATAATGGGAGCAAAGATATATAGCAAATACAATGTCAGGTCTACTGGCTGTTAGATACATGAGAGACCCTGTTGGGATTTGGAAAATCCAGTAGTTAAAGTGTCGGTCACCTCAAGTATATGTAATCGTTAGAAAGCTCGTAGTCGTAGTTATTTAATGTTAAGTAGTATTTAGTTAAGTAACACCGTGGAGGATGGACGGGTCTTTACCCACTGTATGCCTGATCCACAGCCCGTCAGGTGGCGTTTTATTGTAAGACTATAAATACTCTCTACCTCCCAAGGTAGAGAGTTGGAGCTCATAATAAGATTTTTCTTTCTCTCACTAAAGTTCCCAAACCTCTAACTTTCTCTCTCTAAACTCATCTATATTATACGCCTACTTTGTTAGTGATATGATGTGTATGTGAAATCCGATATGTTACAAATGGTATCAAGAGCCATGGTTAGATCATCTCTTACATATCCTTGGATTTCTAGTGGTTTTTAGATGGTTTTTGAGTTTGAAAAAGTTTAGTGGTTTTTGCATCATTTGGTTCATTTCTTGTGTTAAAGTTTGAATTTTGGGTGTACTTTTGTGTTTAGGATCATTGTATGTGCTTGGGATTTGGTAAGCTTGAATCACTGTGGTTGAGTTTGTTTTGGATTGAAAAGTGTGTTTTTAAAGTTTTTCTTGGTAGCGACTTGGCTCTCGGAGTGAATTTCTTGGTAGCGACTTGCTTCAGAAAAAGGTAGCGAGTTGTAGTGTTTTGGTAGCGACTTGGTCATAGCGACTTGCCTTTAGAGACAAGCCGACAAACAGTACACTTAGTGGATTCTCCACTACGGGTAGCGACTTGGTAAGGTAGCGACTTGCTTTCAATTTTGATAGCGACTTGTTCTTTAAGCTTCTTAGCGACTTGGTGGTAGCGATTTGGATCTTAGCGAGTTGCTCTTTAGCGACTTGTGTTTAGAGACTTGGTTCATAGCGACTTGTGCTTAGCGACTTGGTGACTTAGCGACTTGTTCTCAAGGTTTATAGCGACTTGTCTCTAGCGACTTGTTGACTTTTCCCGACAAAACTTCAAACGGCTATAACTTTTGATCCGTAACTTTGTTTTCAGCGTTCCACCCATCAAAACGATCGTGAGAACGAGGAGAATGGCACGCCGAATAAACAAAAGTTGATTCGGGTCAACCCTCGAGGCCTAAATCCGCTCCGAACAGAAGTTATTGAGGTTTTTAAGTTTTTAGACCTAAATTTCTCCGTAAAATCGTGCATCAAACAACCCAAATCACAACCAAACAACATCTCTGCTAATCCTCATAAGTAAGTCCTAACACACAATTGTCTATCATTGTGTCTATCCATCAGTTATCTTAACACGTTCTATTGGCATTGCTTAACGGTTTGGTCTTGATTTTAGTAAAATCCCGCGAAAGATTCTATTTCTCGGTTTAAATCATAGACTTGTAAAATCCCATGCACGTCAACATCATGCCTAACAATTCAGATTCAGTTGTATCTAAGATACTCAGTTTATATGACGTGATCAATGAACAGAAGATACCCAACAATGGACAACAGACTATCATGTTTGAGTCGGATGATGCTAAAATGGATTCTTGGTGCTCAAATTCACAAGATAGAGAGGTACACCAGCCACAATCTGTGCAAGTTAATGCAAAGGAACACTCCATGGAAGCTTCGGATGTACCCAAGAAAGAGATGCACCAACCACAACCTGTGCACGTTAATGCAGAGGAAAGCTGCATGGATGTTTCTACTGTACCTAGCTGTGCATCTTCTACTCTAAATGATGATTATGAGCTGCATGAGTACTCTGCATTTATCCCTGATGATTCCTTGACCACTGAACTCAATACCTATAAGGATCAAGTTGCCATATATGAACAGCGTGCTAAGTTTGAACTGACCACTCGTGAGCAGGAGATGGATATCCAAATGCGTACACTTATCAGAAAAAGCAATTTTAGGGAAGAAGTTTTAAAACAAGAGTTAAATTCCTTACAAGAAAAGCTTAATAAAACCGCTAAGCAAAAGCATGAACTTCAAGAAAATGTGAAAGTGCTTAAGCAGGAGTTCAATGCTAAGGAATCAAAACTTTTAAATGAATTTTCCAACCTAAAAACTTTGAAAAACAAGCTTGAAAACAAGTTGTACGTACAAGGAAACACCCTTCAGACTGCTCGCATGATCACTAAGCATAGAGTCTTAAGTGATAAGCATAGCATTCCCCTTGTTGAGGAACCTAATCCTGAGATAGTTAAAAAGGATAGAGCTGCTCATAATGTAATCTATGATGGCAATGAGATTCTTAAACCTAGACAGAAACCTAGTTGCATTGAGTGCACTGAGGAGGATAGAAAATTAGATGATGCATCTAGGGAGAAAATAGATAAGAAACTTAACAATGCTGCATGTAAAGAGAAAAACATAACGATCAAACCCCATGATTACACTAAGGAAAATTGGATCTCCCTTAACATGTTTAAATCTCAAACTCAATTAACCCCAGAACAGCATTTTTGGAAGAAAGATATGGATATGTAGAAAGCTGAAAATCTTGTTGAAAAGAATCCCCCTTGTAGGAAATTGCCTCAAGCAACAGTGTATCCTCCAAATACACCAATGCATTTAGTTCCTAGATCCATTGCCACTAATAGCAAAACCTTAATCAGCCTATATGTTGTTTATCAGCTGTTTGTTGATTTTGAGAAAACGTGTACGAAGAGAATCACACCTACAAGGATAACTGAGGGGGAAAGGGGTTTTGAGCAAACTAAAGAATGTTATTTAACAGAGGTTATGCCTTTTTTTAAACAATTAAAAGGTCAATTTGAGAGTCTTAAAAAGGGAATAAATTCATATATTAAAGAAATGGAAAAGGAATTTGATGCAATGATAGTTGAGGTCAATAATTATGAACGGGATCTTAAATATAATGAAATTGAAAGGAAGAATCTGCATATCTTAAATGAGAACTTGATTTCTCAATGTGTTGCTCAAGATGTGTTTTACACTGCTACGAATTCTTCTATTACTGCATCTCAATTTCATGAATTATCTGTTGCTTTGAAAGTTTCCCGTGATCGTGTCATTGAGCTTGAGACTACAAATTCAAAATTGCACGAGAAAATAGAACAGGATGATCATGACAACTTGGTCAAACATTTTTATAAATTAGAAGTTGAACATCTTGCTTTGCAATTAAAATATCAACATCTCAAAGAAAATGTGAAAACCTCAAATGTCAAGACATCCTCGGATGCTTCTGAGTTTGATGCAGTTTTTGAAATTAGCAAACGTGATGAACATATTCGAGCTCATTACAACACGATCAAAAGATTGAAAACCCAAATTTCACAACTCAAGAGTGAGAAAAATGATGTGACTGGCTCCCAAGTGCCTCCTCCTTTAGATTCTCAGAATTTCCTACTTCAAAACATTATTGATAACTTGCAAAAGGAAAATGATTGTTTTAAAGCTGAAATTTCAAAGGTTAATGATCAAAACAAAGAGTTATGTGATTCACTCAAAGTTAATCATGATAAACACATTGAAAAGATAACCTCTTTACTTAACGATATTGAGAATCTGAAGCGTGAGGTGAAAGGAAAATTGCCAATCCCTAATTGCAAATATTCTGTTCCTAAGGTTTCTACTTGTGATAAGTATGCTATCGATATGTTATATATTCCCCCGCCTATTAGGAATAATGAACTTGCACATAAAGCATATCTCTCATACCTTAAGGATAGTTTGAAGGGTCTCCGTGAGATGGTTGAAGATGAAAGAATAGAAAAACCATTTGATAGTACCATAGCCTATGCCTGCATGGATACCAAAAGATCTCAGGAACTCTTAGAGTACGTAATTGTCACAAGTCCGAAAGCAAGTAATAGGCGAGATAGAATAGTTGCACCCAGTTCTATGCCTAAGGATAAAAATGTGATTCTTAATGTGCCTACGAGTAATAGGCGAGATAGAATAGTTGCACCCAATTCTATGCCTAAGGATAAGAATGTGATTCTTAATGTGCCTCTCAAAAGCCTCAGAACCCAGCACTTCTAGACCACATATGCAAAAAGTAGTGAAACCAACTAATGTTCCCATCATTTCTTCTACAGGTGTTATCGGTGACACTAAGGTAAGTGGGTCAAAGCCTCTAGGCAATACAAAGCTAGATAGGACCTCGCGATCCAAGAGTGATCAAGGGAAGAAAGTAGAAGACCACCATAGGGACAATATGTTTGACTTGAACAAAAGGAATAGTGTTGGTTCTAGTATTAGCTCTAAGCTTACTGAAATTAAATCGACGTCTTATGCTGTCTGCAAAACATGTAAAGAATGTCTATTTTCTGGTAAACATGATAAACGTGGTGTGTTATTTCTGAGGTCTAAGAATCAATACCCAGTTAAGAAATTTTGGAAAGCGAAACAGATTAAGCAATCCTGGAAACCTACAGGGAAGGTTTTTACCAATGTAGGATTTCAGTGGAAGCCCACAGGTCGAATATTCACGCATGGCAATCCTTGCTCCTTAGCTACATCCACTATGCCTAGAGTAGTGCCTGTTAAGGTTTGGAAGCCAACTGGTAGAATAATCCCAATAAGCACAATATGTCCTTTGACTAAGTCTGATGCTTCTACTAGTTCAGCTTCTAGTGATAATGCCATTGCACATAGGGTCTCTGCTGATTCAATGATTGTTTGCGCTAACCAAAAGGAACCCATTTTCACATGGAGATCCAATGTTTTCAAATTTCCACCTCTGTCTGTGTTCCAATGCAGGTCATACAAATCATCTGTTGGTACTTGGATTAAGGCTGCTCTAAACAGATAAAGGGAAATGACAATGACGTCTGTTCACATCAGTTCAGGCCTCGTTCTTCATCACAATGGCGTCTGTAGATATCACTTCAGGCCCCGTTCCTCAAAGAAAAGAAAAGTGTACGCCTCAGTGCGCTTTATCTTCAGAAGAAGAGAAATCTTCATTTTATGACCATTCTCATCGACATTCTTCATCAACAAGCTTCATGTTTTTCCACGCTCTTTCAACACTCAAGTGGATCTACATTCATTGGTGTATATTCTTATTCACTTGTTCAAATCAAAAATGGCAACTTCGGATGCAATTTTTGAGGGGGAGAAGAGTGCATATACTACATGTTGATGGATGCTTGAATTATGGTCATATGACTCTCCTTCAACGCCTAGTGCTTCACTTACTAAGGATAATTGGGATTCATTGTTTGGGATTCATTGTTTCAAGATATGTTTGATGAGTACTTCCAACCTCCAATGAATGTTGATCATCTTGTGTCTGAAGCTCATGCTCCGGTTCCTACTGACTCAACTGGTTCACCATCTAAGAAGTACTTCTCGGAATTCTCAAGAAACCTTTTCTCCAGTTACTTTACAAGGCGTTGTTAATGACTATCATTGCAGTTGCACTCATGAATAGTGATCCGCTCTTTGGTATTCCTTTGCCAAATCTTCACGGATCATTGTTTCATTGTTCTTTCCTAAATGTGCACTATGTAAATCAACCACATGAACATTAAGGAAAATGACTTCCTCATCCGCTTAAAAACATTATTGGTGAATCTTCCAGATCAGTTTCTACAACTAGTGAATCTTCCAGATCAGTTTCTACATGTATACCTTAAGGAAGAATGCATTGATGTTGAGGAATCAGTTGCTCCGGTTCATTCAGTGGGTCAATGTACATCCGATTGTATATTTATTCACGTGTTGGACATTTGACACAAGTTGATTGCTTCGAAGTTACTCATTTATCACTTATTTGAGGTTGAAGTTGACGTTCACAAAGGCGTGTTCTTATTTGATTACTTGCTCGGGCTTAAGAATTTGAGTTGAAAGACTTGGGTTATCTAGTTACCAGCAGTCGAGATGGATGGTTGCAGACCTGGTTAACTATCACTTTAAGGAGTTACATAGTTTTACTCAGTGACACACGCATATGTCGTTGTGGATAATCGCAAGAGGTGTTAATGTCTCATACTTTAGTTCAGTATCGAGCACTTAGAGATTTGCTTGGTGCATAAATTCTCAACACCGTTCTTCCATAATTAAGTGCAAGCTTAAGATACAAGTGTGGGGAATTCGACTTCAGTTTCATGTTGGGTATATCGGGTTTTTTCTTCTTTAGTGGTCACTTCAAGTTGTCTACATATGGGCTGATAAAGATAGTCAGAGAGAGTTTCTGTAGCAGTTGATTCTCACAGGATTCAATTGAGCTAATTGTTTGTTCTTCTCTATTTCAAGATTTTTTGGCATGTATAATGTGTTGCTGATTCTGAGGTATCAAAACCAGCAAGGGGGAAGGAGATATACATCTAAACACACAACGAGTACACGTGATGAACTTAATACTTCTTCTCTATTGAAGTAATCCCGGGAAATACAAATGTCATAACCGCAGAGAAACTCAGTGTTTAACTCGTAGCCTTTGGTGTGTTATTCCAACTATTTGGGGGAAGGATGCATTATTCCAACCATTTGGGGGGAAGTGGTCTCTGGATACTTTTGGTATGTGTTAACTCAGCTTTCAGTAGGAAGAAATATGAGAAGAATATTTGGAGCGTGAGATGATATTGCTTATCGACATCTTCGATATGGTTATGATAAAGTGCTTCTGGTTATTGCTTCATGTACACTATGTAATGATGATTTCGATGAGATCGCAACCATCAGCAGAGAGATTTGTGTACATCAGGGACTCACAACATGATCACTTGATCGAGCCTATTCAGTTATTCCGGAGTTGATATCCGTAGAGATAATCAGTGATTCAACATGTTACTTGGATGTCATAGTCTCCACTCTGGTTGGGTACATGTGTACATTATGGGCTGATTGGTTATATTTAAGATAACTAGAATGCATTTGGTGAATTAAAGATGTTAATATAGTGTTCTCCCGTACAGACGACTGCACAAATCCGCAGAATGATGTTTACATCGGGGATGCACAACAGGTTCATGTGATCGGGCTTAATCATGTATCCCGAATTTGATAACCGCAGAAAGGATCACTGGTTCAACTTGTTACTTCGGTGTCTTCATGTTTCTTTGGGTTGTTGAACTTCATTCAATGAGACTGTTTGCTTCACTTCTATTACTTGGGAAAAGTGGTCTCACTTTGAAGATTGTCGTTTTGGGGGGAAGCTACCAAATATTCACATCTAGAAGGCTCATGTTCAGACGATTTTCTTAAAAAGCCTCAAATGATTTGGTGGTGAAAGTTTAGGAGATGTTGATTACTTTCTTCTACAACGTGCTGAACGATATCGTTATCTCGGTACTCAATCATCATCCTCTTAAGCTAAATTATCCTCTTTATACATATTTATTCGAAAAGCAAAATACAAAATTACAAAACCTTAAAAAAGCAAATAGAAAAATATAAAATTTTCAAAATATCCATAAAAATCTTGAAAAATTTCAAAAAATATTGTCTTTTTGTCATGTTTTTTTTACCTCGATTCGATTATATCTACGGTCTTTGTGCTGTCATTCAAAAAATGACACGGGACTTTAGATATTGTTCGAATGTTCTTAAAATAAATAAATAAATAAATAAATCAAAAAATATTTTTGGGAGAAAGTAAAACATTGGTTTATTTTCATCTCAGGCAGTAACCCGCTTTTCAAAGAAAGAACAGAGCCATGCTTTATCTCTTGTTTCAAACCCAATGCTCTGATTCTAAAAACAAATGTTTGTCATATAACAAGACAAATGTTTAATTACAAATATTTTTCCTTCTAATGATTCCTCTGAAAAATATTTGCAATCTTATGAAAACTCAATTGTTTTGAAAACACTTCGGACTCTATTTTTGAAAATCAAAAGAACTTATCAAGTGCAAAATCTCAATTCATCAATCAACGACTTTCGTCATTGCTTGAGGGGGAGAATGATTTTTCAATTAAATCAAAAAGTGTTCTTTTCAAACAATTTGCACTTAAATGAGTAAGGTCTACTCTAAATGTTTTACAAAATGTTACACAATTGGTTCCAGACCTTGGTTATTATTATGTTTTCAAAAGATAATTATGCATGTTTAATCAATGGAGTTTAAAGTCTCAAAATCCAATCCTTATCAGTTAAAACATTTTCATAATCAAGTCACAATTCTCCTTAAAAGCTTTCAAAATCAATTTAAATCTACAGAGATCAAAAATCTCAAATGATTTGATAATTGTGATCGGGGGAGAATTTGTGATTTAAATTGGATTTAAACTGATAATTCGATAAATGGTTTCATAAGTGTTTAGCATGTTTTCCTCCCCGCATGTGACAAACGATTTCAAATTTTCCATGCACATGTTGAGGGGGAGCACCTATCTTAAACCTCAAATTATTGAAACGTGATTGAAATTGTCTCTAAGTGCAGGTTCCCTCTAATATGTGCAAAAAATATTTCAAACTTCGAGGCACATATTGAGGGGGAGCAAACTTTTGAAAACCTCATCCTTTCTCAAAATGTTTTATCTACTCAAATTGATTGGGAAGTGATGATGATCATTTTAGAAAATGTTAATCAAAAGATTGGACCTTTCACTCTTAATCTAACGATTTCAAAGATCTTTTGCCTCCATATGCTAAACAATTTCTGAATTTTTATGCATATGTTGAGGGGGAGCATTTCTAAAATATCAAAACAATTAAGATACAAAATGCTTTGATTCTATATCACAAGTATCTTGATTGATTTTCAAATGGTTTTCAATTGGTTCCAATGGCAGATGAACAATACCAAAAAGACTGACCAACTTTACTTTATGTATGGTGATATAAGGATGATAAGGTTAGGTTGAGGTCCCATGATCCGCCAGAACCGGAGGGATCTACCCAGGGACAATCCACTAGATAGTGTAGAAGTCCTTAGGTATGATGAAAAAAGGGAGAAAAGTAAGATATGGGAAGAGTGCGGACTGAGACTGAGCTAGTACTGGAATAAACCCAATAAGGTCCTAGTTATGAAGTCTCGGTAAGCACTGAAGGGGTTGAAGAATGAAAAAGAATTGAATGTGAAAAAGGGTGAAAAGAAATAGCTCTCCATTAATTCAACCTTAGGGCAGAAACCGGGTTCAATTCATATACTACTGGTGGTTACCAAGGTAACATCGTTATTGAAGACAAGACGTCATGGACCCAGTGACGCACTGCACTTCAACTTTCCAAACCACTCAAGTTCCTCTTAAAAGGACTTGTTTCATTCTCACGGGGAACCGACATAATCTATCGAGTTTCTCTTAGAGATTGTTGATATTGAAGAAGGAGAACCTCTCCCTAGTCTCCGGCATAGGAACCAAATATGCACAATTGAGTCTAGAGCCTCGAGATCATCAATAAATCTCATTAGGACACTTTCAATGAAGACTCTCTATTTCACACAATGTGGAAAGAGAGATTATATCTTATGAGTCCTACGCATTATCCTTGTGGTATTGCCAGAACATCTAAGTGATATGCATACATATTCACGATGAAGATGGAAAGCCTTCTGGAGCCAACATCAAACAAGCTCCTGGTAGGTGGCATGTGAGATCTATCCAATAGATCAACCATGTGACAACTGGACAGAAACAATGGAGCGATTCAATCTTTTGAATCAATCCTGGTTCAGGTTATGGATTGACGGATACCTTTGAAAAACCGGTCGTTGTGCTTAAAAACTCTTTTCTTTATCACATCGACTGTGTACTTATTTCTCAAAATAAAAGGTTTTTATGATTGATAATTGATTTTCATTAAAACCTTCGTTGTATTGCAAAAACAATTTCCATTGAGCAATACACGATTGTTTTTCAAATCTCTTTTCATCAATCAGTGAATCTCATTTCGCTGGTTCACTCACTCCGTGTTGTCTTCTTTGAGATGTTCCGGTTTGAGAACAGCTAGAGCAGCTGCGAAACCCTATCAAGGAAATTCTTCGGAATTATACCTGATCACAGGCTGTACTTGTACTGATCAACGGGGAACCGTGAGCCGTGTACCTCAATTCATCGAAAGTGATCAAAGACACTTTCGTGCGCTTTATTGCTAACTGTCCTATGCAGGTACACCCCGACGTTTGCAGCTGATCAGAATGGAGCGGTCAATCCATAGCCGCATGCTCACACAACACATTCAGCTCCAAAGAAATTATGATTAGTGCATCAATGACTATGATATTTTCACTCCATGCTTCTGCTACGCTGCTGCCAATATCATGAATCCACGAAAGCTTCCGCTACTCTGATAAGAATATATCATGATCCAGAATGTGAGCATGTCGGTCCAAAAGTCACAACATCACATAATACCAACACCACAATGGATGAGTCAGAGATTAATGTGGCTGATGATCTCAACGCTGGCTCAAAACTCATTATCACGTGGATCAGTTAAAGACCTCCACCCAGATTATCCAAACATGCGAAAATGAAGAATCAAAGACTACGAGCTTCAGAACAAAGAACATGAACAAGAATCCAAGAACAATCTCAATGAAGTATCTGTTTGTATTCTATGTAATGTTAATGTATGTTTGAGGTAACCTCCCTTAGGGGGAGATTGTTGGGATTTGGAAAATCCAGTAGTTAAAGTGTCGGTCACCTCAAGTATACGTAATCGTTAGAAAGCACGTAGTCGTAGTTATTTAATGTTAAGTAGTATTTAGTTAAGTAACACCGTGGAGGACGGACGGGTCTTTACCCACTGTATGCCTGATCCACAGCCCGTCAGGTGGCGTTTTATTATAAGACTATAAATACTCTCTACCTCCCAAGGTAGAGAGTTGGAGATCATAATAAGATTTTTCTTTCTCTCACTAAAGTTCCCAAACCTCCAACTTTCTCTCTCTAAACTCATCTATATTATACGCCTACTTTGTTAGTGATATGATGTGTATGTGAAATCCGATATGTTACAGACCCAATAATACTTCGGTATTTGGTAGGGTCAACCAATTTCCCATGTAAATCAGCGTCCAGTTTCTTGGTGTGTGCCATTGGTGTGGCATAGGTATCACTACTTTGCATTCCATGTTTGTTTAAAATTTCAAGAGCATATTTGGACTGACTTAGGAAAATACCACGGGGTGATTGATGAACTTGCAGTCCTAGAAAGAATGTAATTTCACCCATCATGGACATTTCAAAATGTGTTTTCATAAGTTTTGAGAAAGCGTTTGAATACTTTTTATGTGTTGACCCAAAAATGATGTCATCCACATAGATTTGAACGATTAAAATGTGGTCCCCGTGATATTGTATGAACAGTGTTGGGTCGACCGATCCTTTACCAAAATTATGAGATAGGAGAAAGGAGGACAACTCATCGTACCACGCTCGAGGGGCTTGTTTGAGACCGTAGAGAGCCTTGTTCAGTTTGTAGACGTGATTAGGGAACTCTGGATCAACAAATACTTTTGGCTGACTAACATAGAGCGTTTCCTTCAGTTTACCATTCAGAAAAGTGGTTTTGACATCCATCTGATAGACCGTGGTGTTCATGTGAGCCGCGAATGCCAGAAAAATCCGTACAGCCTCAAGTCTAGCAACCGGTGCGAACGATTCCTCGAATTCAATCCCCTCTTCTTGTCTATAACCCTTAGCCACCAGACGTGACTTATTTCTGATAACCGTACCTTCAGCATCCAACTTATTTTTCCAAAACCATTTTAGACTAATAACATAGACCCCTGTTGGTTTTTCAACCAATTCCCATACTTCAAGACGTTTAAACTGATTAAGTTCTTCTTGCATGGATTCAATCCAGTTGTCATAAGTCATTACTTCTTTAATGTTTTTGGGTTCAGATTGGCAAACGGTAAGTGCATAAATGCAATGTTTACCGTCTTTCCGAAGGCGTTGTCTAGTTACGACTGGTTGATTCGGGTTTCCAATGATGTTCACAAGAGGATGGTCTTTAGTCCAACGATGTGTGGAGGGTTGATGTTGATATACATTATGCAGATTGGGGGGATTCAAATGGCTTGTAGATGATTCTGTAACATCTGAAGAGGAAGTTGCATTTGCGAAAGGGTTAAAGAACGCATTTGGATCATAATCTGCGGGTGTAGGTACATAATTATTCAGAAGATCATCAGCTGGTTCAGTGTCATTGGATGCGGTTTGTTCGGTTGTTGTAGTAGAATCAATTAGAGGTGCTTCTTCAACAATTGTTGTTGTTGCAGGTGTATCAGGTATTGGATTATTATCAGGTTGAGCAGCGGAAACATTTGATACATCTGGAGCACGTTGATCACTATCATCACTAAACAGAGGAGCAAATAACTGTTCCATTTGACGTCGATTAAGCTGTAAGCTTGGTTCAGCTGATGATGGGGTTTGGGGGAAGTTTAGACGGTTATGTCCGGTTCCAAGTTGTTTTGCTCAGAAGCCATTTCAGTGAGCTCATCGAAATTTGCATGAATCGTTTCCATAATCTGCCTTGTACGACGATTCCATATCCGGTATCCTTTAGAATTTTCACAGTATCCAACGAAGACTCCAATGTCAGCTTTAGCCTTGAGCTTTCCAAAGTCATCACGATCATTATTCGGGTAACAGAGAGCACCAAATACATGAAAGTGTTTGAGATTCGGTTTATGATTATGGATAAGCTCATAAGGTGTTTTGTTGTGGCGTTTAGTGATCATAGAACGGTTCTGTGTGTAGCAAGCAGTTGACACAGCTTATGCCCACAAGTAATCTGGTAGTTTTGCATTTATCAACATCGTTCTTGCAGCTTCCACTAACGTACGGTTTCGTCTTTCAACAACTCCATTTTGTTCTGGTGTTCGTGCAATGGATGTTTGATGCTCAATTCCCACTTTCTCATAGTGTTCACGAAGAGTTTGATTTACAAATTCAGTCCCTTTGTCTATTCTGATTTGTCTGACAGTGTTCCGGAGCTGAATTTGAATTTTCGTGAGAAAGGTGATGCTCAAACCCAAGTCCATCTTGAGTAGTCATCAACAATTACTAGAATGTAGCGTTTGCCATTAATCGTCTGCACACGCATCGAGCCACACAAATCCATGTGAAGAAGATGAAGCACATGCTGGGAGCTGTGTTCCACTTTTGAAGGAAAGTGAGCACGCGTGCTTTTCCCTTGTTCACAAGCTGAGCATAGATGATCTTTTGAATACCGAAATCTTGGGAGACCTTCAACAAGTTTGTAACGTGCAAGATTTGTTATGGTTTGAAAGTTTAAGTGTGAAAGACGACGGTGCAATAGCCAGGATTTTATAGATGTTGCCTTAGAAAGTAGACAGATGGGAGATGAAGCAATCATGTCTTGCATTGAGATTGTGTAAAGACTTGATGTGCGGTTTCCATACATAAGATCGTTTCCTTGTAGATCACGTATGAAACAAGTTTTCTTCCTAAAAGCAACTTCCAAATCTCCATCACAAAATTGACCGACTGAAAAAAGATTGTGACCGAGACCTTCCACATAATAAACTCTGCTAATTTCGATGTTCCCATTGATGTAATCTCCGTAGCCCTATATAGCTGCGAAGTGATCATTCCCGAACCTGACAGTGCCAATAAACTTTGAGACAAAGTTTGATAACAGTTTGAGATTGCCTGTCATGTGCCGGGAACATCCGCTATCAACAATCCAGAGGATGATCTCAGATCACCCCGTGCATTACACATGCATCTAGGTGGGAATAGAAGTAGAGGTGGAACCCAAAGAGTTAGAGGGTTTCGTTACAGTTACAGTAGACACACACATGTTAATGATCTTGGGAATCCATTTTGTTAGGATTTACAATATCCAGTCGTTAAAGTGTCGGTCACCTCAAGTATATGTAAATGTTAGAAAGCTCGTAGTCGTAGTCATTTTACGTTAGTTAGTATTTTGTTAAGTAACACCAAGGAGGACGGACGGGTCTTTACCCATTGTATGCCTGATCCACAGCCCGTAGGAGGCGAGTCTTGTAAGAAAACTATAAATACCCTCTACCTCCCAAGGTAGAGGGTTAGAGCTTCAATACCATTTTTCTTTGTTTCACATAGTTCCCAACTCTCTTCCCTTTCTCTCTCTAGAACTTTCTCTCTCTAAACATTGTATACGCCTCTTATGATTATGGTTTGATGTGTTTGTGAAATCCTATAACTTACAATTGGTATCAAGAGCCATGGTTTGATCACTCATCTTTCATGTTCTTTGTTTTGGTGGATTTCATAAGGTTTTTGGGGTTATAAGTGTTTAGAAGAGTTTGAATCATTTGGTCAATTTCTTGTGTTAAAGTTTGAATTTTGATAGTACTTTTGTGTTTAGGATCATCATATGTGCTTAGGTTTTGAATTGGAAGGCTTGAATCATCGTGGTTGGGCTGTTTTTGATTGTTAAAGTGGTTGTTTTTGAATATTGTACTATGCGAGTTGAGCCACGGTAAAACGTTTCTTCGAAGCGAGTTGCTTTGTTATTGAAAGCGAGTTGGTTTATGCGACTTGGCTATTAAGCGAGTTGATTATTCAAGCGACTTGAGTTCTAAAGCGACTTGGCTATTAAGCGAGTTGTATTGGCAGCGAGTTGATTTATGCGACTTGGCTATTTAGCGAGTTGACTCTTTATGCGACTTGGATTTTAAGCGAGTTGTTTCTTTAAGCTACTTGAGTTTTAAGTGACTTGTTTTTGAAGCGAGTTGACTGTTTAGCGAGTTGATACCAAAGCGAGTTGACTGTTTAGCTACTTGTCTATTGAGACTTGTCACTTCCTCGTGCTACATTTTTACGGTTGTTCTTTTGGTTTAGTAAAATCCCGTGAAAGAATCAATTTCCGGTTTAATCAAAGAATAGTTAAATACCGTAGAACTTGTAATCATGTCTAACAATGTACCTACTATCGTTTCGACTGTAGCTGAGGACGTTCAAGCAGCTGGATCAGATACTCGTCCACCTATGCTTGACAGAACTGATTATGACTCATGGGCCCAACGAATTAGGTTGTATTGCTTGGGAAAGGAAAATGGAGTTAACATTCTCAAGTCAATTGATGAAGGACCTTATCAAATCGAGACAACCAGAGATGTTCTTGAAACCGCTGCAGATGGTACAGTGACCTTAAGATTGGACAGCCCAAAGACGTATGATGAGCTCAGTGATAAGGAGAAGTAGAGATACGATGTTGATATCAGGGCTTCAAACATTATACTTCAGGGTCTTCCAAAAGACATCTACAAGTTGATCAACCACAACACTGAAGCCAAGGCAGTTTGGGATAATGTCAAGATGCTTCTCTCTGGTTCTGAATTAACTAAAGAAGACAGAGAATCACAACTGTATGATGACTTTGAGCACTTAAAGATGAAACCAGGAGAAAGTGTCACTGAATATTACGTGAGATTCCACAAGCTTGTGAATGACATGAGGAATATTAAGATGACTATGCCAAAGGTTTAGCTAAACTCAAAGTTTGTGAACAACATGAACACCGAATGGCACAAATTTGTCACTTCAGTCAAGTTAACTAAGGGTTTGAGGAACACTAACTATGAGCAATTGTATGCATTCCTGCTTCAGAATGAGAGACATGCTATGTTTGAACGAATGATTCTTGAACAGTTCAAATATAATCAGGGAGAGACAAGCTCATCTAATGACTCAACAGCATTCTACACCAATGTAGGAATTACCACCAAAGCTTCTAAGCTCATTCCTGATCTAGCATATAAGCCTCCAGATTCTAACACACTCATGGAAAACTTCATCAATCAACTGTCTCTCATGGTTAGTCAAAATACGAATTCCACTCCATACACCAACAATAACCTCAGAACATCATCTAATCCACACAATCAAGTTACTGTCAGAGATGGTAAGATAGTAGTACAAAATGTTCAAGGAAGAAGGCGATGAACAGGAAGAGGTGGAGTTGGTGAAGGGTATGCGCCTAATCGTAACCGTGGAAGGAATGTAAATCAAGGACTGGGAAAGCCAATCAAGTGCTACAACTGTGGTGGTGAAGGACATATTGCGAGAAACTGCACGTCTCCAAAACGCCCACAAAATGCTGAGTATTTCAGGGAGAAGATGTTGCTGGTACAAGTTCAGGATAATGGAGCTGTTTTGGATGAAGAGGAATTGTTGTTTCTTGCGAGGAAATGCCAAGACTTATGATGCTGATGTGGATGAACAGCCAAGCAGGACATGGGTCAGATTCATCCTAATGCATTTCAGGTAGCTGATTGTGATGCATATGACTCAGATGTTGATGATGAACCAACTGCCCAAACCGTCTTCATGGCTAGCATCTCACCAATGGTCTCTCCAAAGGTTTCATCACCACAACAGGCTGGTCCTTCCAAAGAATCTATCATCTCTGAGGTATTAAAATTATACGATGAAGTCGATGAGCAAGAGATGCATAACAAAGTACAATCACATGTAACTAATGAATCCGATATGGATAATGTGGGTAATAGTAATATTGTCCCATATGATCAATATGTCATACAAAGTGAAAGTGAGCTTGTACCAAGTGATGCATCTTCTGTTATCTCTGAACTGAATGCCTATAAAGAACAAGTTGCTATTTATGAACAACGAGCTAAGTTCGAGTTAACTACCCGTGAGCAGGAAATGGATGACCAAATGCGTACAATTATTAGAAAAAGTAATTTTAGAGAAGAAGTGTTAAAACAAGAGTTAAACTCCTTACAAGAAAAGCTTTCTAAAACCGTTAAGCAAAAACAAGAACTCCAAAATAATGTTAAAGTGCTTAAACAAGAATTTAATGCTAAGGAATCAAAACTTTTGAATGACTTTTTCAATCTAAAAACTTTGAAAAACAAGCTTGAAAATAAGCTGTACGTACAAGGGAATACCTTTCAGACTGCTCACATGATCACTAAGCATAGAGTTCTCAGCGATAAGCATAGCATTCCCCTCGTTAAGGAACCTAATCCTGAATATGGTAAAGTGGCCAGAGAAGCTCAGAAGGTAATATATGATGGTAAGGAAATCCTTAAGCCTAGGCAGAAACCTAGTTACGCTGAGTGCACTGAGGAAGATAGGCAATTAGATGAAGTCACTAGGGAGAAAATGAATAAGAAGCCAAAAGATCCTGAGTGTAAAAAACAAAACATAACGTTCAAACCCCATGATTACACTAAAGAAAATTGGATTTCCCTGAATAGATTTAAGCCTCAAACTCTATTAACCCTAGAACAAGTTTTTTGGAAAAAGGACATAGATATGCAAAAAGCTAATGCACTTGTTAAAACAAACACTCCCCTTAGGAAAATGCCTCCAGCAACAGTGTATCCTCTGAATACACCAATGCATTTAGTTCCTGGATCTATTCCCACTAAGAGCAAGACCTTAATCAGTCTGTATGTTGTTTATCAACTATTTGTTGAGTTTGAGAAGACATGTAAGAAAAGGATCACACCCACTGGAATAACTGAAGGGGAGAGGGGTTTTGAGCAAACTAAAGAATGCTATTTAACTGAGGCCATACCTTTCTTTAAACAATTAAAAGGTCAATTTGAGAGTCTTCAAAAAGGGATAGACTCAGATATTAAAGAAATGGAAAAGGAATTTGATGCAATGATAGTTGAGGTCAATGATTATGAACGGGAACTCAAATATAATGAAATTGAAAGGAAGAATCTGCAAATCTTAAATGAGAACTTAGTATTGAGTTGTGTGGCTCAAGATCTATTTTATACTGTTACTAAGCATTCTATTACTGCTTCTCAATTTCATGAATTAACCGTTGCTTTGAAAGTTTCCCATGATCGTGTCATTGAGCTTGAAAACAAAAACTCAGAACTAAATGTTAAAATTGATCAGGATGATCACGATAATCTGGTAAAACATCTTTCTAATCTAGAAGTTAAACATTTTGATTTGCAACTAAAATATCAACATCTCAAAGAAAATGTCAAAACCACAAACATCAAGACATCCTCAAATGTTCCAGAGTTTGATGCACTTTTTGAAATAAACAAACGTGATGAACAGATTCAAGCTTACTGTAACACGATCAGAAAGTTGAAAGCCCAAATTTTACAATTAAAGGGTGAAAAGAACAATGTGACTGGCTCCCAAATACCTCCTCCTTTAGATTCTCAGTGTTCTCAAACTTTTCATCTTCAAAACTTGGTTAATGCTTTACAAAAGGAAAATGAGAGTTTTCTAGAAGAAAATGAAAAAGTTAAACTACACTTTAAAGAGTTATATGATTCAATGAAAGTCACTCGTTACAAGAACAACGAAAAAATAACGTCTTTACAAAAGGAAATTGAGAATCTAAGGAGTCAGGTAAAAGGGAAAATGCCACTTGTCTTTAATGAGAATGTTGCATCAAAGTCATCTGCAGATTCTAAATATACTGTAACTGTTAAATACATTCCTCCTCATCTTAGAAATAACGAACTGGCATTTCATAACTATTTCGTTCATCTTAAGGATAGTCTTGAATGTCTCTGTGAAATTATAGAGGAGGATTTCATAAATAAGCCCCTTGATAGTGAAATTAGGTTTGCTTGCATTCAGGCCAAACGATGTCAAGAGCTGTTAGAATGCTTAAGAGCAACATGCCCTAAACCCGATGGTAAGAAGGATAAAATAGTTGTGCCTTGTTCTATGCCTGATTTTAAGAATGCCAATCTTGATATGCCTCACCCAGCGCCTAAAGTTAAGCATGTAAGCTTCAATGTGCCTTCAAGTAGTCCTGATCCCAGCACTTCTAGACCTAAAATGCAAAAGGTAGTAAAACCAACTAATGTTCATATTCCCTCTATAGGAGTAAAAAATGACACTAAAGCGAGCAGGTCAAAGCCTCAAGGCAATACAGAGCAAGATAGGACCTCGCAAGCTAAGGGTAATCAATGTAGGAAAGTAGAAGATCACCCTAGGAACTTTAAATTGGAATTGAATAAAATGAATCGTGTTGATTCTAGTATTAGCTTTAAGCGTACTGTAATTAATTCAAATTTTACTACTACTTGCAAAACATGTAATGAATGTTTGATTTCATGTGTTAATCATGAATGTGTTGTGAATGATGTGAGTAATGGGGTTAAATACCCAGTTAAGAATGTTAATGCTATTAAACAGGTTAAGAAGGCTAGAAAGCAATGGTGGAAGAAGGTTAGAAAACGTTGGAAACCCACAGGAAGAAAATTTAGTAATGTAGGTTATCAATGGATACCTACTGGCCGTAAATTCAATCTTCATGAGTTGTGCCCTAAATTATCTAGACCAATGCCCGTTAAGAAATGGATGCCTACTGGTAGAACTATTCCTTTAAAAAGTGAACATAATTTGAATAGGTCTAATGCACACACTAGCTCAGCATCTACCCTTAATGATTTCATTGTTTCTACTTCCGATGTGGATGTTCCAATCATTGTTACTAACCAAATGGAACCCATTCTTGCATGGGGATCCCAATTATCCAGTTATCCATTCTTATCTGTGTTCAACTGCAGATCGTTCAAATTGTTTTGTGGTACCTGGACTCAGGCTGTTTCAAGCATATGACTGGAGACCGGTCGCGGCTCATGAACTTCGTGAGTAAATTCATCAGAACTGTTAGATTCGGGAACAATCATTTCGGTGCAATTATGGGTTATGGAGACTATGTTGTTGGTGATAGTGTAATCTCCAGGGTATATTATGTAGAAGGTCTTGGTCATAATTTGTTTTCTATTGGCCAATTCTGTGATTCTGATCTAGAGGTGGCTTTTAGAAAACATACTTGTTTCATTAGAGATCTTGATGGTGTGGAACTTTTAAGAGGAACACGGGGTTCAAACCTATACACCATCTCTATCAAAGATATGGTGAAGTCTTCTCCAATTTGCTTGTTGTAAAAGGCTTCAAAAACAAAGTCATCGTTATGGCATCGTCGTCTCAATCACTTGAACTTCGGCACCATAAATGATCTTTCCAGAAAGGACTTAGTAATAGGCTTACCTAGATTAAAGTATGAAAAGGATCATCTTTGTTCAGCATGCCAATTGGGAAAAGCAAGAAGTATGCCCACAAACCTAAACCTACAAACTCAGTTATGGAAGTTCTTCATACCATTCACATGGATTTTTGTAGACCCATGAGAGTGCAGAATATTTTCGGGAAGAAATATGTGCTTGTTGTGGTTGATGATTACTCTCGATTTACTTGGGTTAAGTTCTTAAGGACAAAGGATGACACTCCTGATATCATCATTAAACTTATCAAGCAGCTGCAGGTTCGACTTAACAAAACTGTTAGAATCATCCGAACAGACAATGGAACTGAGTTTGTTAATAAAGAACTTAGTAAGTTTTATGAAAGTGTTGGAATCAGTCATCAAAGAAGTGTTCCACGAACTCCTCAACAGAACAGTGTAGTTGAAAGACGAAATTGAACTCTTGTGGAAGCCGCAAGAACAATGTTGATTTACTCAAAGGTTCCAATGTTTCTCTGGGCTAAAGCCATTGCCACTGCATGCTACACTCAAAATCGATCCCTAATTCACACTTCTCATGGAAAAACTCCATATGAACTTGTCCACAATCGAAAACCTAATCTTTCATTCCTTCGTGTGTTTGGTGCATTGTGTTATCCAACTAATGAGGGTCAAGACTTAGGCAAACTTAAAGCTAAAGCGGACATTGGAGTATTTGTAGGATATGCACCAAGCAGAAAAGTATACCGAATCTACAACAAAAGAACCCAAAATATCATAGAAACAATTCACGTTACGTTCGATGAGTTGACTAGGTCAAATGGCTCCGGACAACCCAGTTCCTGACCCGCATCACAACCTTCATCAAGTAGTCCCATGAGTTCTACTCTTGTACACAATTCCTCACCAGCAACTCCATATGTACCACCTTCAGAAGTTGATTTGAAGAAATTATTTGATCCAATGTTTGATGAACACTATGAGCCAATTGCTAATGAACTGTCAAATCCATCAACAAAGGCTGCTCCTATCCCTGTCAACGTAGACAACCCTTCAGTTTCTATGTCATTGAGTCAAGAAGCGCCTGCTGCTGATCACTCTGTATCATCTTCAACTCATCAATCATCAAGTGTACATCATGGAATTGTTTCTGGCACCTATGATGGAGATAACCCCTTTACTACTCCTGAAGATGCTCCCTTTGAGAACATATTTGCTCCTGAACCATCATCGTGAACCATCTTCATCGAGAGAAACGACTCGCTACTTCAGCCTCAACAACTACCATACGAACACCTTAGAAAATGGACACATGATCATCCATTGGACAACATCATTGGAAATCCCTCTCGTCCAGTATCTACCCGTAAACAACTTGCAACTGATGCCTTTTGGTGCTTCTTCAACTCTGTACTGTCCAAGGTTCAACCAAAAGACGTTAAAACTGCAATGAATGAAGACAGCTGGTTCAATGCCATGCAAGAAGAAATTCATGAGTTTGATCGACTAGATGGATGGGAATTAGTACCTGCTCCCGACTGTGCTATGATCATTGCTCTAAAGTGGATCTTCAAAGTAAAACTTGATGAGCATGGTGATGTATTAAAGAACAAGGCTCGATGGGTTGCAAAAGGATACCGTCAAGAGGAGGGTATTGACTTTGAAGAATCATTTGCTCCGGTTGCACGTACGAGGCAATCGAATCTTTTTGGCTAATGCAGCAAGTAAGAACATGGTAGTCTATCAGATGGATGTAAAGATGGCTTTTCTTAACGAAGATCTTAAAGAAGTCGTATACGTCAGCCAACCTAAAGGTTTTGTGAATCCAGAGCATCCTACTCATGTCTATCTCTTGAAGAAGGCTCTTTACGGTTTGAAGCAAGCTCCAAGGGCATGGTATGATACGCTTTCAAAGTTTCTTCTATCTACTGGATTCAACAAAGGAGCCGTTGATCCGACATTGTTCACCGAAAGTCGTGCAAACACTTAATTCACGTTCAAATCTATGTTGATGATATTATTTTTGCCTCGACTGAACCCAATGAATGTGACCGTTTTTCTAAGGAGATGGGCTCCAAATTTCAAATGTCAATGATGGGAAAAATGTCATTTTTCTTGGGATTACAAATTTCCCAAAGTCTCGGAGGCATTTTTATTAATCAATCTAAATATGCAAATGAAATTTTAAAGAAATTTGGTTTTGACACTTGTGACACCGTGGACACTCCCATGGTGGAACGTACCAAAATGGATGAGGACCACTCAGGGATCATGGTAGATCAAACGTAATATCGAAGTATGATTGGATCCCCGATGTACCTCACAGCCAGTAGACCTGATATTCTGTTCGTTGTATGCATGTGTGCTAGATACCAGGCTAATCCTACCAAAAAGCACGTTGAAGCGGTTAAACGGGTCTTTCGGTATCTCCAAGGAACCATCAACATGGGACTTTGGTACCAGAAAGACACCGGTATGTCACTAACAGCCTATGCAGATGCTGACCATGCAGGATGTCAAGATACACGTCGATACGCCCTGGAGGTGCTCGCTTTTTGGGTGATAAGATTGTGAGCTGGTCTTCAAAGAAACAAATGAGTACTTCTATATCCTCTACAGAGGTTGAATACATAGCCATGTCATCTTGTTGTGCTCAAATCCTATGGATGAGATCCCAATTATCTGACTATGGCTTTGAATTCAACAAAATCCCTCTGTATTGTGATAACAAAAGTGCCATTGCTCTCTCTTGCAACAACGTTCAACATTCAAGAGCAAAGCACATCGACATTCGACATCATTTCATTCGGGAACAAGTGGAAAAAGGTGTGGTAGAACTCTACTTTGTGAGGTCTGAATACCAGTTAGCAGACATCTTCACCAAAGCTCTTCCTAGAGAACGTTTTGAGTTTATCCTTCCACGACTTGGTCTAAAGAGTCTACAACCGGAAACACTCAAACGTCTTCAAGAGGAAGACAAGGAGTAAAGGTCTTGCTTCATCTATCTCTTGTATATATTTATTCAAAAAGCAAAATACAAAATTATAAAACCCACAAAAGAAATTAGAAAAATATAAAACTTCAAAAATCCATAAAAATTTGAAAATCTCGAAAAATTCCAAAAATATTGTTATTTTGTCATGTTTTTCTTAATTCGATATCATCTACGGACTTTTTGTTGACACTCAAATAATGTCACGGGTTTTTAGATGTTCTTCGAATGTACATAAATTGATTTTAAATTATAAAAAAAAAAAAAAAATTGAGGCGGAGAAAAATGGTGGTTTATTGTCATTTCAGGCAGTAGCCCGTTTTAAAAGGAAAGAACAGAGCCATGCTTAATCTTATTTTTCAAATCTCACGCTCTGATTCTTAAAACAAATGTTTTTCACCAAAAAGATAAATGTTTTTTCTTTCCAAATATTTTTCCGTCTAATGATTCTTCTAAAAAATATTTGTCATCTAATGAAAACAAAATTGCTTTGAAAATACCTCGGACTCTATTTTTGAAAATCATCCGGGCTAATCTTTGTCAAACTCTCTAACACTCAATCAACAACTCATGTCATTGATTGAGAGGGAGAATGATTTCAATTCAATCAAAAAGGTTATTTTTTCAAAACATTGGCACGTAAAAGTATGGGTGTGTACGGTCCAAAAACCGGACCGGACCGGCCAAGACCGGACCAGACCCAGACCGAAAACCGATTTCGGCATAAACCTTAGACCGAGACCGGACCGAATGTGGTCGGTCCGGTCTCGGTCCGGACCGGTCCGGTCGGTCCTTCGGTCGGTCCGGTCCAAATTAGCTTAAATTCGTCGGTTTTGGTCCGGACCCGACCGGGGACCGAATTAGCCCAAATGCCAAGACGCGGACCGGACAATGTGGTCGGTCCGGTCGTCCATCGGTCTCGGTGTCGGTTCCGTCAATGGGTTGTATGCTCACCCTTACGTAAAAGAGCAAGGTCTACTTTTGGAAAATCAAAAAGAACAATGTTTTATACAATTGATTCATGGCCTTGGCTAATGTTATGTTTTCAAAAGATATTTATGCATGATCGATCAATGGAGTTTAAAGTCTCAAAATCTAATCCTTATCAGTTAAAATGTCTTTCAAAAGCAAGTCACTATTCTCCTCAAAAGCTCTTAAAAATTTAATTTAAATCAATAGAGTTCACAAATTTCAAAGGATTTGAAAATTGTGATCGGGGGAGAATTTGTGATTTAAATTAGATTTAAACAGATAATTCGTGAAATGGTTTTATACGTGATTAACTAGCACTCCTCCCTACATGTGCCAAACAATTTCAAATTTTCCATGCACATGTTAAGGGGGAGCATTTATATCAAACCAAAATGGACTGAAACGTGATTGATTTGTCTCTAAGTGCAGGATTTCCCTAATGTGTGCTTAACAATTTCAAAATCGATGCACATGTTGAGGGGGAGCCGTTTTCTAAAATATAAAAAACGATTTAGGTACAAAATGCTTTGATAATATATCACAAGTACCTGGATTGATTTTCAAATGGTTTTCAATTGGTTCCAATGGCTGATGAACAATAACTAAAAGACCGACCAAATTTACTTTATGTATGGTGATATAAGGATGGTTAGGTTAGGTATTCGTTCCCACGATCCCGCCAGAGCTGGAGGGATCTACCCAGGGACAATCCACTAGATAGTGTAGAGTCCTTAGGCATGATGAAAAAAGGAGTAAAGTGACATATGCGAAGAGTGCGGACTGAAATTGAGCTAAAACTGGAATAAACCCAACAAGGTTCTAGTAATGAAGTCTCGGTAAGCACTGAAGGGGTTGAAGAATGAAAAAGAAATAAATGCAAAAAGGGTGAAAACAAATAGCCCTCCATTAATTCAACCATTAGGGCAGAAACCGGGTTCAATACATATGCTACTGGTGTTTACTAAGGTAACACTGGTATTGAAGACAAGACGTCATGGACCCAGTGACGCACTACACTAAACTTCCCAAAGCTGCTCAAGTTCCTCTTAAAAGGACTTGTTTCATTCTCACGGGGTACCTACATTATCTATCGACTTTCTTCTAGAGATGGTTGATATTGAATAAGGAGACCCTCTCCCTAGTCTCCGGCATAGGAACCAAATGTGCACAATTGAGTCTAGAGCCATGAGATCATCAATAAATCTCATTAAGGACACGATCAATGAAGACTCTCTGTTTCACACAATGTGGAAAGAGAGAATATATTTTAAGAGTCCTACGCATTATCCTTGTGGTATTGCCAGAACATCTGAGTGATATGCAAACATATTCACAATGAAGATGGAAAACCTTCTAGAGCCAACATCAAACAAGCTCTTGGTAGGTGGCATGTGAGATCTATACAATAGATCAACCATGTGACAACTGAACAGAAACAATGGGGCGATTCAAAATTTTGAATCCATCCTGGTTCAGGTTATGGATTGACAGATACATTTGAAAAAACCGGTCGTTGTGCTTAAAATTCTTTTCTCTAGCTCATCGAGTGTGTATTAATATTTCAAAAATAAAAAGTGTTTATGATTGATAATTGATTTTCCTTAAAACCTTCGTTGTATTGCAAAAACACTTTATTTTGAGCATTACTCGATTGTTTTTCAAATCATTTTTCATCAATCAGTGAATCTCAAATCGCCTGGTTCACTCACTCTGTTGTCTTCGAGACGCCCGGTTGAGAACGGCTAGAAATAAACCTCGTCAAGGAGATTCTTGAATTATATACCGATCACAGAAAGACTTGTATCGATCAACGGGGAGCCGTGGGTCGTGTACCTCAATTCAACGAAAGTGATCAAAGACACTTTCGCGCTTTTATTGCTAACTGTTGTAGCGTGTACACCATGATTGCGTGATCGAATGGAGGAGTCAATCCATAGCCGCATGCTCACACAATCACATTTACCTCTAAAGAAATCATGATTATCTTCATCAACCGCTCGATATTTTCAAACCATGCTTCTATGCTATCGAAATATCATGAATCATCAAAAGCTTCCGCAACTCATGAGAGAAGATATCATGATCCAAAATGTGAATGTCACAATTTCACATGATGGCAACACAACAATGGATGAGTCGAGATTTATGGTAGCCGATGATCTCAAAGATGGCTCAAAACTCATTATCACGTGGATCAGTTAAAGACCTCCACTTGAGATAACAAAACATGCGGAACATGAAGAATCAAAGACTACGATCTACAGAGCAATGAACTTAAACAAGAATCCAAGAACAATCTTAATGTAAAATCTGTTTGTATTATGTGTAATTTGAGGTGACCTCCCTTAGGGGGAGATTGTTAGGATTTACAATATCCAAGTGTTAAAGTGTCGGTCACCTTAAGTATATGTAAACGTTAGAAAGCTCGTAGTCGTAGTCATTTTACATTAGTTAGTATTTAGTTAAGTAACACCATGGAGGACGGACGGGTCTTTACCCATTGTATGCCGATCCACGCCCGTAGGAGGCGCAGTCTTGTAAGAAAACTATAAATACCCTCTACCTCCCAAGGTAGAGGGTTGGAGTTTCAATACCATTTTTCTTTGTTTCACATAGTTCCCAACTCTCTTCCCTTTCTCTCTCTAGAACTTTCTCTCTAAACATTGCATACGCCTCTTATGATTATGGTTTGATGTGTTTGTGAAATCCTATAACTTACAATTGGTATCAAGAGCCATGGTTTGATCACTCATCTTTCATGTTCTTTGTTTTGGTGGATTTCATAAGGTTTTGGGGGTTATAAGTGTTTAGAAGAGTTTGAATCATTTGGTCAATTTCTAGTGTTAAAGTTTGAATTTTATAGTACTTGTGTTTAGGATCATCATGTGCTTAGGTTTGAATGGAAGGCTTGAATCATCGCGGGTTGGCCATTTTATTGTTAAAGTGGTTGTTTTGAATATTGTACGCGAAGTTGAGCCAATGAAAAAGGTTTCTTCAAGCGAAGTTGCTTTGTTATTGAAAGTAGCCGTTTTTACGCCTTGGCTATTAAGTTTATTTGATTCTTCTGCCACCTTGAGTTCTAAAAGCGACTGCTATTAAGCCAGTTGTAATGGCGCTGAAGTTGGTTTTATGCTTTACTGGCTATTTAGTGAGTTGACTCTTTATGCTTAACTTGGGTTTTAAGCGAAGTTGTTTCTTTGCTACTTTGAGTTTTAAGTTTAATTTGTCTTGAAGCGCAGTTGACTGCTTAGCTTGAGTTGATACCAAAGCGAAGTTGACTGCTTAGCTACTTGTCTATTGAGACTGTCACTTCCTCGCGTATACATTTTACGCTTGTTCTTTGGTTTAGTAAAATCTCGCGGAAAGAATCAATTTCCTGGTTTAATCAAAGAATAGTTAAATCCCGTAGAACTTGTAATCATGTCTAACAATGTACCTACTATCGCTTCGACCGTGAGTCGGTGACACTAAGCCGCTGATCGTATACTCGCCCACCTATGCTCCAATAGAACCGATTATGACTCATGGGCCGAATCTAAATTAGGTTGTATTGCTTGGGAGGAAAAATGGAGCTAACATTCTCAAGTCAATTGATGAAGGACCTTATCAAATCGAGACAACCGTGAGATGTTCTTGAAACCGCTGCAGATGGTACAAGGATTCCAGGATTGGATGCGACCAAAGACGCATGATGAGCTCCTCGGATAAAGAGAAGCAGAGATAATGATGTTGATATCGTGGCTTCAAACATTATACTTCAGGGTCTTCCAAAAGACATCTACAAGTTGATCAATCACAACACCGGCCAAGGCGTTTGGGATAATGTCAAGATGCTCTCTCTCGTTCAATTAACTAAAGAAGATGAGAATCACAATCAGATGATGACTTGAGCACTTTAAGATGAAATCGAGAAAGTGTCACCTAATATTACGTGAGGTTTCACAAGCTTGTGAATGACATGAGGAATATTAAGATGACTATGCCAAATATTCAGCTAAACTCAAAGTTTGTGAACAACATGAACCCCGAATTTCACAAAATTTTCACTTCCTCAAGTTAACTAAGGGTTTGAGGAACACTAACTATGAGCAATTGTATGCATTCTTGCTTCGCAGAGAGAGACATGCTATGTTTGAACTAATGATTCTTGAACAGCCTTCAAATCTAATCGTGAGAGACAAGCTCATCTAATGACTCAACAAAGATTCTACACCAATGTAGGAATTACCACCAAAGCTTCTCAAGTCATACCCACGGGTAATGGTATTACAAGCTCATTCCTCGATCCAAAGATATAAGCCCGATTCTAACACACTCATGGAAAACTTCATCAATCAACTGTCTCTCATGGTTAGTCAAAATACGAATTCCACTCCACACACCAACAATAACCGCATTAAAGATCCAATCCACACAATCAAGCTACCGGCCGAGATGGTAAGATAGTAGTACAAAATGTTCAAGAAGAAGGCAAAGATGAACAGGTTATGGAGTTGGTGAAGGGTATGCAGTAATCCTCACCGCTGAAGGAATGCAAATCAAGACTGGAAAGCCAATCAAGTGCTACAACCGTGGT